>AP027104.1:48344694-48857194 GCA_028142955.1 Pinctada fucata | reverse complement strand
TGTATGTCGCTGTGTGTCTGTCAGACTCTTTATCTCTTTTTGATTGCATATTTGTCTTTGTGTTTGTCCGTCTTTGTGTCCCCTATTCATATGTCTGTCTTAGTGTCAATTTATTTATGTGCCTGTCTGTGTGTCTATTAGTGTCTGTGTGTCTGTCTTTAAGTGTCTGTCTGTGTGTTTGTCTATTTGTCTGTCTGATTTACTGTCTGATTTACTGTTTGTATGCCAGTCCGTATGTCTTCTTTATAGATTTTTTTCCTTTCTGCCAGTCAGACTGTCTGTCTTGAAATAATTCTTACTCAAGATTAGCTCTGAAAGGTCAAGGACAAATGTGTGGCTACAGTTTAAACCTATAAGTTAAGGCCAATCGAATAGGTCAAGGTCAATACGAAATATATCAAGTGTTTTGATGTTTTGATATCAACGTAATATATAATCTACTATAACATGGGGAAAAGTCTACTATATTGCAGAATTTCCCTCGTGGAAAAACTACTATATAGTACATTTTCCGGGGGGGGGGACTATATATCCATTTTTACAGCTAGGGGAAAGATGGCTATGGGGAAAGACTACTATATAACACCGGTATTGTTCACTGATATTAATAATAGTATAGCTAGGGATTGTATGGTATTCAAGATCAGTTACTGATATTTTTACATTAAAAAATGCATAAATGTGTTTGTGATGGTGTGTGTGTTTATGTTCCTCGAGCAATTCTTCGATAAGATACATGTACCCACTCACGATAGTAAAAACAAAATATTGAATTACTATGACCTAAGTATCACAAGTGAGTTGAACCATGTAAACTGGCCAACACTAGAAAACGAAAGAAACATACAGAGACACAATGCTTTATACATTTATCATAGGTTCCAATATGTATAGGATAAAGACCGAGTTGAGGTCTGTATGAAGGTTAGATGCCCAAGGAGAGAACAGGGTGGTGTTTAAAGACCGAGGCCGAAGGCCGAGGTCTTTAAACACCACCCTGTTCTCTCCGAGAACATTTGATTCTTTTGTTATTCATCGGTCATTTTATTTCATAAAGACCGCGGACGATTCTAAATGTACCTAGGTTTTATGAACGTTCAATGAAGTGTGGAGGTCAATAAAAAACAATAAGGGGCGGAGAAAAGAAAATAATTTCAGTCGCGGATGTGAAATTGTTTTGATTATTAAGGGTACTCGGTCATAGTATAGAAAATATTGTGTTTCAAGTCCGCGAAAGAATCCTTTAATGAGAATTGTGAACAGAATCTTGTATCCCTAAAAACTCAAAATGCCATCTCAAATCAATCTAGATCCCTATAGCGATCTATTACTGTATAACTCTGATACGGAAGCGTATTAGTGCCAGATTGACACTCTTTCTTTATTTATTTTCTACACTTTTTTTCTGTAAATTTTACACTTTTTTCTGTAAATTTTACACTTTTTTCTGTAAATTTTACACATTAATGTGTAAATTTTATACTTTTTTCTGTAAATTTTACACTTTTTTCTGTAAATTTTACACTTTTTTCTGTAAATTTTACACTTTTTTCTGTAAATTTTATACTTTTTTCTGTAAATTTTACACTTTTATCTGTACATTTGTGCAAAAAAGTTAATGTGAAATGGTGTAGTCATTACGCAGTACTTCCACACGGTTACTTTTCGGTATTGATGGCGCTTTCTAGACCATAGAAATTAAGCGGTTGCATTTGTATCATTGTATAACAATTGTAATGTAGCTTTTACCCTTTAATCTATAGATATAATTTAATCATCAAAATTAAACTCAGTGATGGATCCAGCACCCTGTATCCTGAGTATAGGGGCTTGTTGAACGTTGTCGAGTTTAATCGGGGTTTTTTTTAGGGGGGGGGGGGGAGGTTAGATCGATATAGGAGAAGAATCTTCTTTCTTGTCGAATTTTAGGCTTTTCTTCCAGATCGTAATTTTTCTGGGTTAAAAAAAAAATAACAGAATAATGGCGACGTCCCAGAAAGAGGCGCATATCACTGACCGGGCAACCTATCCCGTAAGGGGTATCAGCCACTAGCACGCCCTATTCTCGCCATCTTACTTGCGAAAATATATATAGATGAAATACATTGTGTAGATAAATGAAAAAAATATAACAGATCAATGATTTATGAAATGAACTGCAACAGATTCCGATACATACAACAGATTCCGATACATAAAAGATTAAAATTAACTCAATTTTAATTTCAATAATCGATCAATTGAGGAATAAAAAAGATGTAATAAAGCAGGAAGACGTCTAAACAATCTAACAACTAATCATATCAGAAGTCCACGTGTATAATAAGATGGCTATTTGAGTCTTGGGAATCCTCAAGGGGGATTAACATTTCTCCAATGAATACATGTCATGCAGGTATAATGTTCATAACCCCCCCCCCCCCTTTCACCCAAAGAATCTGGGTGGGGTTCAGAGAATTTTTCAATGGAAGTTACAAAAAATATATATTTTCCAGCGGGGATGGGGTGTTGACTTCTACACCCCAAGAGTAAAAAGAAAATAAGTACACAAAGAGGAAAATATAAAACTCTATGATAGGAATAATTTAAAGAGCGGTTTATTTCAACTTATTTTAATCGTATCCTGACTCTTAGTTTCAAATGACATTTCATTTCTTGCATTCTGAAAATTGCATGAATTTTCTTTTAATTAACTAGATTACAGTGGCGTAGTTCTGATTGGAAAAGGGGAGGGCACATCTGGGAATTTTTTACACAAAGGTGGGGGAGGGGTTAGATAAATATCCATGTGTCTGTGTGTCTAGTAGAGTTAAAATATACGTAGATTTAAAATAAATAACTGGCGAGCAGAAGCGATCGAGCCAGCATTTGGACTTGAATTGTCAGAAAATGCTGTCTATTTCCTCTTTTTTAGTATAATCATATTTGGAGTTTATACTCTATTAAATACCTTTGTATATTTGCATTTATATGGGTGTGAAATAACTCAGATTAATTATACTATTTGAAAGAAAATATGAATTGGCGAGCAGTAGCGAGCCAGAAAATTTTATGAAAACTGCCCTAATAATTGCGGCTAGCTAGACAGGGGATGCACCTCTAGCTTGCTGTTCAATTTTGTGCTCTATTGTGAGTGCTGTCTGATCTTCTTTGAATTGATTGAATGAATGATAGGTAATGATATGGACCCAACTCGAAAAGCTCACTCAGTTTGCCTTAAATTATTTGTCTTTGTATCTGTCTGTTTGTCTATCTGTCTGTGTCTGTCTTTATGTATGTCCTTTCCTTTCTTTCAATAAAAAGACTTGTCTGTTTGTACGTGTGTCTATTTACATGCCTGTATCATTGTGTGTGTTTGTCCGTCCGTCTGTGTGTGTCTGTCTGACAGTGTATCTGTGCTTTGTGTTTGATGGTTTTTATGTTTGTCGTATGTGTGTGTCTGTCTTGTCTGTCTATCTGTGTATGTTTATTAGTGTCTGTCTATCTGTGGGTGAGTGCCTCTGTATATCTTTTTGTGTCTGTTTTCCTTTCTGTCTGGATATCGTCCAGTGTGTGTCTGTCTGTGCGTGTGTCTGTGAGTTTTTCAGCCTGTATCTTTCTGCATGTATTTATCTTTTTACTTGTCTGTATATGTGAAAGGGTGTTTGTTTGAGTCAGTCTGTTATTTTGTGTTTAGGTGTCTGTCTCTCTCTCTTAGTTTGTCTTTCTTCTTCAACGGAAATTTTCTGAAATGCTGTGACAAATTGAGGTGATACTGAAAATCATAGTAATGTGTACTTGTCTTTTTGATGTTAATATGTCCATGTCTGTCTACGATTGAGTACGTCTGTTTGTGTTTATATGTCTGTCTGTCTGTCTGTCTGTCTGTCTGTCTGTCTGTCTGTCTATCTGTGAGATTCTCTGTATGTGTGTCTGTTTCTATCTGTCTGTCTTTGTGTCTGCTTTTGTTACTGTCATATAGTATATATCTGTTTTTCTTTGTATTTGTCCGTCTCATGCTTATCTGTCTTTTCTGTCTGTATGTCGCTGTGTGTCTGTCAGACTCTTTATCTCTTTTTGATTGCATATTTGTCTTTGTGTTTGTCCGTCTTTGTGTCCCCTATTCATATGTCTGTCTTAGTGTCAATTTATTTATGTGCCTGTCTGTGTGTCTATTAGTGTCTGTGTGACTGTCTTTAAGTGTCTGTCTGTGTGTTTGTCTATTTGTCTGTCTGATTTACTGTCTGATTTACTGTTTGTATGCCAGTCCGTATGTCTTCTTTATAGATTTTTTTCCTTTCTGCCAGTCAGACTGTCTGTCTTGAAATAATTCTTACTCAAGATTAGCTCTGAAAGGTCAAGGACAAATGTGTGGCTACAGTTTAAACCTATAAGTTAAGGCCAATCGAATAGGTCAAGGTCAATACGAAATATATCAAGTGTTTTGATGTTTTGATATCAACGTAATATATAATCTACTATAACATGGGGAAAAGTCTACTATATTGCAGAATTTCCCTCGTGGAAAAACTACTATATAGTACATTTTCCGGGGGGGGGGGGGGACTATATATCCATTTTTACAGCTAGGGGAAAGATGGCTATGGGGAAAGACTACTATATAACACCGGTATTGTTCACTGATATTAATAATAGTATAGCTAGGGATTGTATGGTATTCAAGATCAGTTACTGATATTTTTACATTAAAAAATGCATAAATGTGTTTGTGATGGTGTGTGTGTTTATGTTCCTCGAGCAATTCTTCGATAAGATACATGTACCCACTCACGATAGTAAAAACAAAATATTGAATTACTATGACCTAAGTATCACAAGTGAGTTGAACCATGTAAACTGGCCAACACTAGAAAACGAAAGAAACATACAGAGACACAATGCTTTATACATTTATCATAGGTTCCAATATGTATAGGATAAAGACCGAGTTGAGGTCTGTATGAAGGTTAGATGCCCAAGGAGAGAACAGGGTGGTGTTTAAAGACCGAGGCCGAATGCCGAGGTCTTTAAACACCACCCTGTTCTCTCCGAGAACATTTGATTCTTTTGTTATTCATCGGTCATTTTATTTCATAAAGACCGCGGACGATTCTAAATGAACCTAGGTTTTATGAACGTTCAATGAAGTGTGGAGGTCAATAAAAAACTATAAGAGGCGGAGAAAAGAAAATTATTTCAGTCGCGGATGTGAAATTGTTTTGATTATTAAGGGTACTCGGTCATAGTATAGAAAATATTGTGTTTCAAGTTCGCGAAAGAATCCTTTAATGAGAATTGTGAACAGAATCTTGTATCCCTAAAAACTCAAAATGCCATCTCAAATCAATCTAGATCCCTATAGCGATTCTTCTAAATGCTCTCCAAATAAATATATATTGAGGAACTTGATGGATTATTGTCCTTACTTGATTAGAAAACCTTTCCTTAAATATAATCACCTATTCAAAATTCGGCCTCGGTCTTTAAACACCACCCTGTTCTCTCCTTGGGCATCTAACCTTCATACAGACCTCAACTCGGTCTTTATCCTATACTTAGTTTCGTATTCGAAGAAATGGCCAGGGTATTTCTATGTGTTGAGACTTAAATATTTTGTATAGAAGGCATAGTTAGTGAAAAAAAACTTTGAATTTTGGGGTCTATATGAGTTTGGAGGGATGTGAAGAAGAGAACTGGACATCAGTTTTAGCCATTGATTCATATAGTAAACAACCATTGGAGATGAAGGCGAAGCGAGTACCGCGCGTCCTGGGCTCATGATGTTGGTAGTGACGGAGGGGTACTTCACACTCTTCGGGATATATCTGAAAATTCAGATGTTGAAAATTCAAATAATTTTTCATGATAAAAGCTACTGATGTTCTCTTTCAATTCAGTATTAAATGATGTAGATCATGTTTTGAGAACATAATGCTGTATTGACCTCACTACTTGGGCTACTGCATCCATTGAACGCATGCGCTCGACTTCCATTTTCACATAGTTAGATACTGATTAACGATTAAACGGCAAATCTGGTTGTACTGGTTTCCACATCTTTTTGTAGGTCTAGATGCTTTGATTGTACTAAGGTCTGGTTCATAAAGTTATGTAAACTGCTTTAAAAGTCTAATGACTTCAACATAAGCATGACGCGCATACATGGACTTTTTTCGCCTTCGGAACAGTGCGCGAAAACTATATTGGAACCATAAGTATATGTTCCCTTCTGGGAATGCCCTCCTACCCTGTTTCTATAGGGGTGCTCCTTATTCATAGATGGTATCTGATGCATACGTACATACTGACATGTAAGAGATGTAAATGTATTGCTCTGAAAATGGCTAGTTCTGACTGGTTTTGATCTTTCGCTTATTAAACAATGTCGGTCAACAATCGCAGATTGCTGGCAACCACTTTGATTTCGGATCGTTTCAACACTTCAACCCGAAATTCAGTTGTTTCCCTGATTTTACATCCAAATTCACATCGTAAGGCGATCATCACTGGTTTATAAAGAAAGAAATATAAATATTTTCAACAAGATTAACACCTGTCATTCGATCTGTTTGCATAATCAGCAATGTTCGCTTACATAGCTGAATTTATATATAACCTAAGGATCTTGGCAATGCCCTACACAGTTCTACGAATGCATCATCGCGATACTTTTTGTGATAAAAGACTACAGAAAAAAAGTGTAAAATTTACACATTTAATTGTGAAATTTACCGAAAAAAGTGTAAAATTTGCACATTAATGTGTAAAATTTACATAAAAAAGTGTAATATTTACAGAAAAAAGTGTAAAATTGACAGAAAAAAGTATAAAATTTACAGAAAAAAGTGTAAAATTTGCACATTAATGTGTAAAATTTACAGAAAAAAGTGTAAAATTTACAGAAAAAAGTATAAAATTTACAGAAAAAAGTGTAAAATTTACAGAAAAAAGTGTAAATTTTACACATTAATGTGTAAAATTTACAGAAAAAAGTGTAAAATTTACATATTAATGTGTAAAATTTACAGAAAAAAGTGTAAAATTTACTGAAAAAGTGTAAAATTTACAGAAAAAAGTGTAGAAAATAAATAAAGAAGAGTGTCAATCTGGCACTAATACGCTTCCGTACTCTGAAGATGAACCTTATAGAAATCATTTGTAACAAACTTGACCCAAATTTGCATATTTTGAGTTTTTACTTTTTTTTTATATAAAAATGACCATTTTTGAAAAAAAAATGTGCTGATGAAAATAGTATCTTTTTACATTTTTTATTATCACAATTCATAATTTGAAATTATGTGAAGCCAATAATTATGATTCTTCCAAGTTCAGAATTGAAAAATTGGGTTAAATTCATAAAGAATTTAGAATGATTTCCTTGTTTGTATAGTTATGTATGGGTAAAATAACCAATAGTACATCAAACAGCAGGGAAGCGCGATAAATGTGATTTTACATTAGGATATTTGCATAGGATCCGTCCTGGAGTCCCAATATCAGAGATGGCCAGCGTATATCTCTTGTTATGAATATTGCTCTGAACAGTATCGTTCAGAACACCAGCAAATCATCTTTGAAGGTCAGCAAGCTCACAATGAAGTACTGATAATAGATTTCCATGTATACCGATATATTGATCCGAATTTCCAAAAGACATTTAGTAAAAGTTTGTAAAATCTAAAAAAAAAAAACGCTTTGACGTGCGATGCATTTATGAAAACGGATGATGAGAACGGACTTTTATCATTAGTAAGTTACAGACAGACAAAAGCTGTCAGGTGATGGGTTACTATTTAGACAAATAATTGCCGAGAATGTCTTATCTCATCGTTGGATATCAGCATCACTAGTGAATGGATTCCAATGCTTCTAGTGGCATATCATTTTCTGTATAAATCGTTTGAAATATAATGTAGTAGTAGACCGATCACACAAATGGACATCGTATATAAACCTTTGTTACAATCTATGTATGGCTTTTGGAGTATTAGTAACAAATATATGGACTTAGAATGTCCATTTAAAGGATTTAGTACATTCAGACTGTTTCATATTATTACGATTAAACATGATATGCTACTACTACTGAAAGCTAGTTCCTGTTATTATATAGGCATTATACAAATGCGACCCAACAAGTTTGATCTAAGCCGAAAAACCACCGAATTCTGCTGAAGTATTTAGCTAAACATTGCAATTTAATCAGCAAATAAATGACTTGTATGTGCACATCGATAAATGAGGAGCCGATGAGAATCCAAACGGAAGGCTTTTAGATACGACGGGAAAACCATTGATGTACGAGATATCGACTGTTGTATCAATCAGAATTAGTTCTGGGTGACTCAAGATGAATGAAAACTTACTAGAGCATCTTATTATCTTGTGACATCTCACACTAGAGTCTTTTAAATATCAATTTCGTCGTCTGCGTTATCGATTACGCGCGTGCTCTGAAATACACTTTAAAGATCTGTGACATAAATGTTGTATTTTTGGTTTATGAATTACTGATGGAGGTAAAATTTTCTACATCTTTCGCCGAGATGACCCTGATGCTACCTTGGAGGGTCAAAATGTACCTAGGTAAGTAACTTATGAACTGTTGATTTGAGATGTGCTTTGAGATTTAAAAAAAAATCATTCCAAGGAATGCATGTGTCGCCTGCGAAACATAGCGACACTCAGGAATCACTTTTATAGGGTGTGACATACAAGTGTGACAGACAGACAGACAGACAGATGGACAACGGACAAAGTGATTCCTAAGTGCCGCTATGCTTCGCAGGGGATGAATCTTTCCAGCAGTTCGATATTCAACTTTGTTCCTATTATTGTAACACAAGACTGGTACCTTTGTCTAAAAACTAATGTCAACAGGAACCAGCGAGCATAAAGTCCCAAGTCGTAGATTTGCGTTTATCTTGCAAGGGTATATTGTACAGCCGTGCGCGTCCGTCTGTTAGCGGGACAAAGGTTCCCGAGGGTCATATGTCTTTGCCACAAATGATGACATGTAGACATATCCTTTTGATTTTCAATGTCAAAGGTCAATGTCACAGCCAAGTGCCCTTTTTAGCTCGCCGGGACGAAAAAGTCCGGAGAGCTAATGCCATACCCTCGGCGTCGTTGTCGTCGTCGTCCGTAGACAAAACTTTAACCTAGGCTGTATCTCTTGAACTATAAGGAGTAGGGCTTTGATATGTCACATGTAGATACCTTGTGACAAGACCTTTCATTTCAGACCATGACCTTTGACCTAGTGACCTTGACCTTGGACTTTAACCTACTTTTCAAAAACTTTAATCTGGGCTATATCTCTTGAATTATAAGGGGTAGGGCTTTGATATGTCACTTGTAGATACCTTGTTACAGACCTTTCATTTGACTTGAGACCATGACTTTTGACCTAGTGACCTTAAACTTTGACCTACTTTAACCTGGGCTATATTTCTTGAACTACGAGGGGTAGGGCTTTGATATTTCACTTATAGATACCTTGTGACAAGACCTTTCAATTCAGACCATGACCTTTGACCTTAATACGTTGACCCTGACCTACTTTTCAAAAACTTTAACCAGTGCTATATCTCTTTACATATAAGGGGTAGGGCTTTGATATTTGACATGTAGATTCCTTGTGATGGGACCTTTCATTTGAGACCATGACCTTTGACCCAGTGACCTTGACCTTTGACCTTAACCATTTACCTACTTTTAATTACTCATACTTTGGCAATATCTTTAGCTCTCTAAGAGATAAGACTAACATTAGGTGCATAGAATCCTCATGACAATATTTTTGAATTTTGGAAGTTATTTGATTTTTGACAAAAAGCTGCTACGGCGAGCTTTGCAATCTTTGATTACCCTATGTTTTACAAACCAAGCAGAATGATACAGTCATATAGAATATTCATACTTACTGCAAATATACTTTTGACAAGAGGAAAACATTGGTGACTATCAAGGTCAGAGGACAATGTCATAAGTCTTAAAATAGTCAATGCATATATCATTTGTATATGATAACGTGAAGAGATACGACTTTGCAAGCAGACGTTGATGAAAATAATTGTATGTTGAGATTTATCGATGCATACTGTAATTTGTATATTGCAGAGGACGAGAGCAAACTACTTGATGAGATAACCCACAACATGGCCACAGCTCGTCTCAAAACTCACCGAGATCCTTTCGATGGGGGACTTCCAAAACTTAGTACAAATAAGTCACATGTTGGCGGGAACCAGAGTCCTTCTCCAAGGCTATCACACCCCAGCGGTCCCATGGGTGAGAATCATTGAATTTCCCAAAAATGGCCAAAAAAATCTATCACCTTTTCCTTCCAAAGATCTCGTTAAATTGAATTTCTCAACAACAACAAAAATGTGAAATAGAAATTTTAATAAATTGGAGCATGATCTTGATAATTAAATATTAGTAACGCTTCACACGAAAATGACACAGGGAATCATTTTGGGCTGCAATTGACGTAAATCGTGTTTATGGGAAAGAGATTTTATATGTAGTGTAACATTTCAGAAAGGTCATATACGACAACATCATTGCTTGAAAACTCAAACAATGACAAGACATTTCTAACGACTGGTAAGTAATATAAACTCCGTAACAAAGGTAACGTAGGATGGAGTGTAACGGATGTTACCGCTTCTGCAGTACAGCGTATACTCAAGTAGATAGTAGATTGTATTTACAACGAAAGTACATCGTTCTTTCTTCATTAACGTTACGAACTTCATAAGTATTACTAACAAAAAATACAGATTTTTTCGTTTATGGTACAGGTATTTTGTTTTACAGACATTCGTAGAGAGATATACTAGTAGTAAATAATAACTCATCAGATCTTACAACAATCAGTTTCTGATTGTTTTCACTAAGATTCTCTCGTTTTCTGATGTTTCTGTTTTCAGATTTTCTCCATTTCAAACTCTCATTTCGACAGTAACTTGGCATTCCCTATTTAGAGCATATAATAGTTTATGTCGTCTTGCGTCTGTCAATTTTAATGTCTGTTCGAGCTCATCTCTCTTCAACCTAACATGAAATTTGATCACACAATTTGCGACAAGGGTTCATTAGTAAAAGTTCATTTTAATGCTTGATAATAATTCATTGAGATACATTGAGTCATTGAGAGCTAGGAACTATGACATTCATATCACTTAGCTTCTACCGGTCAAGGTCAATGCAGTCTCTTTGGTAGGAAACTTTTAAGTGTCATATTACAGCAAAAGTGAAAAAATACGTATTATTCTTTAGTCAAATATTTCAAGGAATCTATCATTTCATTCCATCAAGAATAATTTGCTCCTTATGAACCTGTGATTTGTTGACATCATTTTCCTTGAGCTTGTTATATTCTTATTATATATAGTAGACTGCTTTAAGATGTAAAAGCCCAAGAAAAGCTTAAGCTATATTTGACATGCTTTTTTATGTGTATCAATTAATAATATTTATATGATTAATGCTTATTCCTAAAATATCAATAAGTAATGAGTTAGATGATTTTGTTTTCATTTATATGGTACCATGGACTTTTTGTTTAACATTTATTAGTCCCCTACCGGCAACGCCGAAGGGGACTCTTAGTTTCCTCACGGTCTGTCTGTCTGTCTGTCTGTCCGTCTGTCCGTCTGTCCCATTTTCAGTTTTCCGGACTTTTTTTCGCTGTTGTTGGATATATTGAACTCATTTTTGGTATGTGGATATATCTCAATGTGATACAGATCAAGTTTGAGTTTGCTTTTGATTGACCTAATTTTACAAGAGTTATGGCTCTTGGACATATCAAATTTTAAGAAAAATTCAGTTTTCCAGACTTTTTTCCGCTGTTGTTGCATATATTGAACTCATTTTTGGTATGTGGATATATCTCAATGTGATACAGATCAAGTTTGAGTTTGCTTTAGATTCACCTATTTTTACAAGAGTTATGGCCCTTGGACATAGCAAATTTTATGACAATTTCAGTTTTCCGGACTTTTTTCTGCTGTTGTTGCATATATTGAACTCATTTTTGGTATGTGGATATATCTCAATGTGATACAGATCAAGTTTGAGTTTGCTTTCGATTGACCTAATTTTACAAGAGTTATGGCCCTTGGACATAGCAAATTTTAAGAAAAATTCAGTTTTCCGGACTTTTTTCTGCTGTTGTTGCATATATTGAACTTAGTTTTGGTATGTGGATATATCTCAATGTGATACAGATCAAGTATGAGTTTGCTTTTGATTGACCTAATTTTACAAGAGTTATGACCCTTGGACTTAGCAAATTTTATGAAAATTTCAGTTTTCCGGACTTTTTTCCGCTGTTGTTGGATATATTGAACTCATTTTTGGTATGTGGATATATCTTAATGTGGTACAGATCAAGTATGAGTTTGCTTTTGATTGACCTAATTTTACAAGAGTAATGGCCCTTGGACTTAGCAAATTTTATGAAAATTTCAGTTTTCCGGGTTTTTTTCCGCTGTTGTTGGATAAATTGAACTCATTTTTTGTATGTGAATATATCTCAATGGGATACAAATCAAGTTTGAGTTTGCTTTAGATTCACCTATTTTTACAAGAGTTATGGCCCTTGGACTTAGCAAATTTTATGAAAATTTCAGTTTTCCGGACTTTTCTTCAGTTCTATTGCAAATAATGCACTGATTTTTGGTAAATGAATACATCTCAGTGTGATACAGACCAAGTTTGAGTTTGGTTTCCATCGGCCTATTTTTACAAGAGTTATGACCCTTGGACTTAGCAAATTTCATGACTTTTTCTTGCCTGTTATTGCAGATAATGAACTGATTTTTTTGTATGTGAATACATTATAGTGTGATGCAGATTTGAGTTTAATTTAGATTGACTAATTTTCACAAGAGTTATGGTCCTTGGACTTAGCAAATTTCATGAATTCAGTTTCCCAGACTTTTCTTGGCTGTTGTTGCAGATGATGAACTGATGAACAGAGATGCAAGTCATAAATTTATGCCGCCGGTAGGGGACTTATATCGCACAGCGATCATTGCATTTTTAATTTTTAGATTTAAAAAATCTCATATTATTGTGAGAATTTCAAAAACTATATATGACACCCATCTGGTTTTCAAATAACAAAGAATGACATTTTTGAAGAACACTTTCTTTTATTCTGTCTTTTCGATTTTACAGTCCTACGTTCGATTTGTGCAGGTATCTGACGTAAAAGCATTGATACGTCATTAAATTCCTTTGAAAACGTCATATATTCAACACTGTTTCCCTGAATTACCTGCTGGCTTCCATAGAATTTGATGACGTTACAATGCATTGACGTCAGATACCTGCACTAATGGGAAGTAACTCTATTTCGAAAAGACCGAATTCCATGTGCAATGCAATATTGCTTGTAGCACATTGTTAATATTAATTGTCTGTTGTGATTTCTAATTCCGATATAAGATAGATATTTTTACATGTATAACCCATGAATATTATGATTTTTAAAGAACTGCATATTATCAAAGCGTTTATATATCAATATATTCCCTGTATTCTAGGTTCCGGGCCAAGTGACCATGAATTAATGACCGCTATGATGACAAGGATTGGTTTACTGGAACAGAAACTGACCACTCAGGCAAAGGACATCAATGATAAGGTAAACAAGCGAGGACCAAATTCTCAAGGTCAACATACAGATTTACATTTTATCTTCAAGATATTAAGTCAAGATATTATCTAATTGGGAGTAATATGTGGTCATGGTAAGTTATCATTTCATACCTTTCTATGGTATGGTATGGTATGGTATTGTATGGTTTATTTGCAAAAGGCCAACTGGCCTGTAAGCATGAAAATGATTTTACAATACAATATATAATACATGTACATGTTAAGGATGAAAGACGTACCTCACAATATGATAATAACATAAAGCAAACAAAATAACAACTAAACACAAATAAATTCATGAAAATGGAAATTTTTGTGAAAAATCAAATAAGAAAGGAATGCCTTTAAAGGTTTATTGCAACTGATATAAAGGTTCAAGGCTAATATTATAAGAACTCTGAATAGATGTAATTAAGGGAACCTTAAATTGTCAACTATTTCTGTTTCAAATATTAAAGTTTATTATATAGTCTGTTTATTAAATTTCCCACTCTCATTGGCTGAGAACTGTCACGTGACGAGTCATTGTCTCATCATATTGACCTGTGAGGGGCGATTTCATTAAATAACACTACGCGAAAACTCTTGCTTCCGGTTTACCTTGAAATATCGAAAACGCGCGAAATTTATATCTGTGACATCATTAACGTTATTTCGTAAACAGCAGCAAGGACCCTGAAGCTGAGCTCAAGTTCTTGAATTTTGAGCCTTAATCTACAGATATCGACTCTGAAATATTCTTCATTTGACTCATGGAATGAATTCCATTACGTTCAGGATAATTCAGCGACAGAAAATGCTGATATTGACACTTCTTGAAACATTTTCAAAGAAAAGTCAATATCAGCCATTTCGAAAAGGTACCTTTGCAAATGCTAATTAAGTCCACTATATAAAATAAAACAATTGTGGACTTTTCACTCGGTAGATATGTGGTGATATTTTCTGAATTTGAAAATAATGACCTCGGCTGTCGCCTCGGTCAATATTTTCAATTTAGAAAATATCACACCATATTCACCTTGTAAAAAGTCCATAATTGTATAATATACCATTTGAATGCAACTGTTATTTTATAGACTTCAGTAATTTTTGCTATCAAGCCAAAATTGTTGACAGATGTAATAATGATGACAAGTTATATTAGGTGTATTTATGTATTGCAGGATAAGAAAATCAGAGTTCTAGAAGACAAAGTGAAAATCATGCAGAAAGCACAAGGTAAAGCTTAGAATTACAATACTATTACATCACAATACTTTAGTAAGGACTATAAATTGCTATGAACGTCTCATTTTTGTAGCCTGACCATGTTATGCATGAAAAGGGGAAAGTGCAATTGGATTAAAAAAAAAGGAAAATAGAAAAATCATTCCAAGGAATGCATGTGTCGCCTGCGAAACATAGCGACACTCAGGAATCACTTTTATAGGGTGTGACATCCAAGTGTGACAGACAGACGGACAACGGACAAAGTGATCCCTAAGTGTTGCTATGCTTTGCAGGCAACACAAAAAACATTTGTTTTACATATGGGCTTGTAGATGGTTCCTGAAATCTTCAAATTCCTTCTGTCTTATTTTCAGATCCAGATGTTAGCCCAATAACCCTTTATTCTATTTTAAACCAAATTTGGATGCACGCTTACTTTCAGGAGGGAAAGAAGCCTATAAATTTTGGGGTCAATAGGTCAAAGATCACTTAGCAAAAATTAAGTTTCTAGTTTATAACTCAATAACCCTATCCAGCCCATATTTGGATATACATGTATGTTTACTCATCAGGAAAGGAGGTTGATCCTTAGAAGGTCAAGGTCACTGTTCAGAAAAAAATATATACTTTTAAATATAGGTTTCCATATGTAATCTTTACAACCCTTTTGTCTATCCAAACAAAATCTAGATACATGGTTACTTATTGGGAGAGGAAGATGATTTTAGGGTCAATAGGTCATGGTCATGATTGAAAATAGGTCACAGGAAAAATAAACTTTTAATAGAGAATTTTGAAAGTAACTCAGTAGACCTTTTGCCTTTTCTAACCAAATTTTGATATATAGATACTTAACGAGAGAGATAATCTTCTATTGATATTAGGTTCAATAGGTGAAAGGTCAAGGTCACTATTTCTTTCATTGATCATTGCATGGGTCAAACTGCTACAAAGGGTGTACATGTTTTACAAGCATTTTGAATAGGTTTAAAGTAATGTTTTTCTCACATATTGGAATTTTTTAATGATTGTAAGCTCAGTATGTACCAGTACAAGTCTGTGGTCAGCAATATAAACCATAAAAAAATCTGTACTTTTTCATGATATCAGATGATATTAACATTCTCTGTTTATATAGGTGATGTTTCATCAAATCAGACTCATGAGTTAGAGAAGAAATGCCTGTTACTTCAGCAGCAAATACATGAAATGGAGGTATGTATAAATCAGAGTATAGATAAAGATCTATGATTTTTAAAATGATTGACCCCCCCCCCCTTTCTTATGCCATTGCCATGTAATGGTGTTGGCATTCAGAGTTTGCCCTGTCTGTCATTCTGTTACACTTTTCAGTTTCCAGATGATCAACTCTTTCACCCGTCCAGACTATTTTAGGCATATTCTTACATTTCAAGAAGGGAGGAAGCCTACTGATTTTTGGGCCAATAGGTCAATGTCACTTTCAGGAAAAAGAAGCCACTTTGAAATATTGCTTTCCTGATGATAACTTATGAACCTTTTCAGAGGAAATTGAGAAAGTATATTGATTTTGGGATCAGCTAGTCACGGTCACTATGAAAAATAAGACTTCAAATAGTGATTTCAGATGATAATTCATCCTTTCAAACCAAACCAATTTGTCTAGACTGTATTACATTTTATGATGATATTTCAGGCATTCCTGGCTGATTATGGTATGATATGGGTAGGAGAGAAGTCAGATCCCAAGTCAGAAGTCTACAATGATACATCATCAACACAAAGCAGTGGCAGTGAGGAGGAGGAGTACTGGAGACCTGGTATAGATATATACTGTATCTGTGTTCACCATTGTTGTATGAGTAGATAACGAACCCCAGCTTAGGTTCAACAGATGCTGTATATCCTAATGAAGCATATTCCAAGAGTTTAAATAATGTTCTAAAGTTCTAAAGATGTCTCTAAATTACAACAAAGAGAGCATCAAGCAACTTATAAAATCAATGCATGAACTTTTAAAACACTACAACTTAAAAAAAAGACTTGCAAAAGGATGCTAGAATACGAGTTTTCCACCAGAAAAAAATCTCAGTAGTTAAAAAACTGAACATGCTGAATGAAACTAAGAATTACAATGACTTGTATTTACAGCTACCTCCCTGTCCTCACATAATGATACACCAGATTTCACTATGGAATTTAACAAAGTGCTAGAGAACATAAAGGATCTGAATGTGTTAGCAGGGGAAGGTGTATCAAAAGTACAGCATACTACAGATGGTGCCAGACTAAAGGTATTTAATTATAGTATAATAATTATTAGGGATCAGGATCATAGTTTGTACCTGTGGTTACATCACATCCAACTGACCAGAAACTCAGTTGTGACTTTTACCTTTGGACAGTATGGACTTAGTTTTCTGAGCTCCAGATTTACACAAATCATGATTCTTAGCTAAGTATTTTATATCATTATCCTTGGCTAATATATAACTTATATATCTCTGCACTTCACTACAAATCTGAATTGTATGACCAAAGTGTAAATTGTGATTTATAACTTTGAATTTGCGCCATGTGCTTATTTCATATGATGCAATTTTCCCTCCTTTATGCATGATGTTGATATCTCCATCATTCCAAGAAAAAGGTAGAATTAATTATTTGACACTGACATACTCTGGAATAACTGCATTAAGTAGTAGCAAAGCTTTACCTGCACTAAGCAACGTTCAAGTTTATTTTAATTTTAATTCATTTGAATATTTCAATATTGATATGATTATTAGGATCAATATATGTTATAGATGCCAGATGCTGTGCCGCTGACACTGTATGCCAATGGCATAGTTATGTACAGTGGCCCATTCCGGCCCTATGATGACCCCAGCACACAGCAATGTATGCAGGACATAATGGATGGTTACTTCCCTACAGAATTACAGAAACGATACCCAGATGGTGTGCCATTTGCTGTTAGTATTTTCTGAGAGTATGATGTCTTTTATGCTAAGATTTCTTGTCACTGGCAAATGAAAAATTCAAGGTCATCATGATAGAAGTAATGCATTGTTGTCCCCTGCTTTGGCAGAAGCGTGGGGTCATTTAAACATTCCCGTCTGTCTGTCTGTCCGTCAGTCAGAAAAAACTTATAACCTTGTCCATAACTTTTGAATGGTAAGTGATAGGGCTTTCATATTTCACATGTGTATTCCTTGTGACAAGACCTTTCCATGGATACCGCAATTGTTGACCTTGTGTCCTTGACCTTGAAGTTTGACCTACTTTTCAGAATTTCTAACCTTGAGAATATCTTTTGAATGGAAGGTGATAGGACTTTCTTATTTCACATGTGTATTTACTGTGACAAGACCTTTCCTTGGATACCAAAAATTGTTACCTTGTGACCTTGACCTTGGACTTTGACCTACTTTTCAAAAACTTTACCCTTGACAATAACTTTAGTATGGAAATTGATAAGGCTTCCATATTTCATATGTGTATTCATTGTGACAAGACCTTTCCATGGATACCAAAAATTTTGACTCTGTGACCTTGACCTTGGAGTTTAACCTACTTTTCAAATACTTTACCCTTGACGATAACTTTTAAATGGTAAGTGATTGGGCTTTCATATTTCACATGTGTACTCCTTGTGACAATACTTTTCCGTCGGTAACAACATTCGGACCTTGTGACCTCGTCCTTGGAGATTGACCCACATTTAAAAACTTAAATATCGACCATAACTTTTGGATGGTAAATAGTAGGACTTTCATATTTCACATGTGCATTCCTTTTCACAAGACCTTTGCCTTGGTAGCAAAGTTTGGACCTTTTGACTTTTCTTTGCAATTTAATCTTTTGATATTTAGAACTTTGATAGTACATGGGATATATTTTGAAAACTTTAAAATAGTAGGGTGTCTGTAAGCATTTCTTTAAAGGCAAACACCCAAAAGCGGGGGACCACAATTCCTTGAATTTGATTGTTTAAGATTTATTTTAACATGTTTTCCTTATAAGTCACACTAACACTAATATTACATGTTGTATGATTTATGATCAACGTAGATCAAGGTGAAACATGAGAGTTTTATTATTGATCTTGTATTTAAGTATATATATATCTTTATCAGCAGAGGAGAAAAATATTTGTACTGAAAATTTTGAAAAATTACTATAGTATGATATTGCAAAATTTTCAGTACCAATACATGTAGTTTTTTTCATGAAGTGACCATTGCTCTCTGTAAATACATTTAAATCTTTATCTGTCAGACTGTTGTAGTTCATATTCATTTATTTCTTACATTCAATTTTGATCTTTTTTAAAAGGTGACAGATCGCAGAGACGTCACATTCAAGACAAAGAGACAGGACTTGTTTACAGGTTCTGGTCAGGTGCTGGGTGGGGAGACCAAACCCTCACGTCTGGTGGAAGACGTGAAACATTCTGGTGCTGACAGGTATAGACAGAGCTCCTCAAAGGCTACAGCCGTAGCACCAGCAAACACACCAGAAATTACACCAGAAAACACCAAAATCATTAGTGAAATACCAGGTTGGTATAACATGGGTTCATAGAGTTTATAATCGATTGGTAAGGGGATTTTTTACATAAGAATGATGGTGTCTTTCTAGTAACGAAATAGAGATAAAAACTGATCGCTGGATTGCCAAATGTGTGCCATTGAACATGCTTGTGATCTTAGATATTTAAAAAAAGCATATGATGTCAAAATTTATGGCCCTTCAAACATTGTCCTGATGGGTATTTGATTATGATGTCATCATGCAGAATTAGTCCACAAACATTAGCAATTTCAAACATTTGGGGATCCTTCAATCGTAATTCATCTCTCATTGTCTAGCCTAATCAATGCATAATTCAACTTAGCATTTATGAATGATTTTCTGTCTTTGAATTATTTCAGGTTGCAAGATGACGGTGGGACAGTTTCTTGACAAATTACCGAAATCAGTAATAAAAGGTGGCAAAGTTATAGACATAAGGAGTTCTATAGGAGATACATTATCAGGGGTATAGTTACATGAAATTATGTTAATTGTTTTAAAGTGTTTAGATTGCTTAAAGAGGGTAACGTGCAAAATGATGCATGTACATATTTAAATTTCCTATACTAAATATATGATAACCTGGAGGTGAAATAAATCACGCAAATCTATCTTACAGAAGATTTCTAAAAATTCAAATTGAATGTAACATACTATTTCTGAAGATATTGAAGTATTCTTTACATCAGTTTTCAATGGGCATTTTCATTCATGAAAGTCAGTGTAACACAAAGAATCCTTATCATTTCCTAGTCATTTCACTTTAAAATAAATCATACAAAGAGAACCTTATATAACTATTCTATGTATTTTCAGGGTCAAAAAGAAAGTACAGGAGTGACTGTTGTAGAGACAGATTCTGTTTTAGATATGAAGAAAAGGTATATGAATGTATTTTGAATGTTAATTTTTTCCCTTTTTTGCAAAATAGGCCCTATCTACAATTTTACTATTTTTAGGTTTACTTTTGAAGAAGATTTTTTTCTTTCTCTCTTTGACATGTACACATAAATTATTCAATTTTTAAATCATATTTGATTTCAAATTGCATATACTTTCTTGAAAAATTTGCAGGATATTAAAAAGATATGGTATTTCACAATTGTATTGAAGTATTTTCACATAACAAATCATTACAATTCATTTGTTTCTTATCTGTAATTTTGGCCTGTAATTGTTTGTTGAATTTTCATTTTATTTTGTTTTTTTTTTGTCCACAGACTAGATGAAGATGAGTCAATACGACCTTTAACCCCACGTAACATAACAACACTTCGTATTAAGGCAGAGACGGGCAATCATACATATATCCTCAAAATGAAATTCCATGAAACCATAGGAGACCTCAGAAAATACATTAACATGCAGAGGTATGGAGTTATTAAGCTTAACAATGTTATTAGGTGTAATGAGGATATTAATTTGAACTAAAAAAATTAGAAGATATTTTTAATTCAAGAAATTTTGAAATGTTATAATGTTTTATTAAGTGCTACTTGTTGAATACAGTTTGTAATATTTATTTGTACTTTAGAATACTTAAAGAGATTGTAATCATGTTTACAACATTTTTCCATTATATGTAAGGACTATATCAATAACATACCAGGCGATAACATACCACTTTTGTTTTTCAGAAATACATTCTATGAAAACTTTGAAAATTTCTTCAATTTTCTTAAATCATTATGATATTGAAGCTAAAAGAATTGTAATTCCTTTTCCTAACATTAATAGCAGATTTGTGTTGAATTTTTAAATTGTTTTCACAATAAGGAATTATGATGTCAATAAATAATCATACATGTATTATGGACTTAATTCTGATTCTAGAGGAAGAGGTCCGAACCCGTATGATATCATGTCAGCATATCCCAACAAAGTATATTCCGACGAGAGTGCCACACTGGAGAGTTGTGGTTTGACCCCAAATGCCGTCCTTCATCTTCGACACAGGAAAAGATAACTCTTACGGAACACAAGGAAACTTGGCAGAATGACATTTCAGACCTTGTTTAGATGATAATGGTTGAAGTGTTTGCTGAATAGATGCAATAGTAAATCAGATCTGTCGATCTTAAGATACAGCATGGTTTTACAATCATGGTTTACGGTTTACATTTGTTGTCTGTTGTTGCTTACTCAAGGTAGACATCGTAGAATGGTTTTAATTCAGTCCTTAGTGGCAAGAGTTTGGTGTACAAATGCTTCTTAAGGTCATTGTTCAACTTGTCAAACATACAATATGAAATTTACTGCTATGGTTACTGTGATATTGTCCTAAACAACAAATATCATTCCAATTTCTATACATACATACAGCTTCATGAATAGACCATTAGCCGAAATTTATAAATTGATGACAAAACAACTGAAAATGTCCAAGGTGGGTACATTTTGTGCTCTTTTTCATTGTTACGTTACAGTGGGATTGCATCTTAAACTGTGCGTAATGAAAAACAACACCAAAAGATGTTGACTCTGACATTTTGAGCTCGATAACAAGATCAGAAAATGTTCTATTCTATACAAAAAAAATTTTACCTAGAATTTTGAACTATATTTGTATATGCATTCAGTGTATGTGATATGATAGTATCCGTCCATATGTTTATTGAAAATTTCATTTTAGAGATCATCATTATGAAATATTGTTTTAAAAGTGTCTCCACTTTTTTACTTTTTGAATGTTATCGATTTTGTAATGTGAAATCTTGATTTTGCACTCTACCACATGTTCCAACAACATTATAACAGACATCACACAGAATTATTACACATAAGCTGTCATAAAATGTTTCCTTTACAGTGTAATTCACTGAACAATTTATTATCCACTTTTTTTTCTGTTGTAAGCATGCATAGATTATAACCTAATTTTTATCGTGAACTTTTTAAGCAGTTTTAAAAGCATATTTATTTTCAATATTATTTTTCTAGTCAGTTGAATTACTGATAATTTGAAGTCATTTCGCTTGTATGAGATCAAAAGACAAAAAGAAATGAGAGATAAAGTGTGTAATTTGTCAGTATGTGCAAATGGAGGCCTCATTAACCTACACTGTACATTTTTCAACACAAGAGTTATCTTTCTCCTAAGCTATACCATATGAGCTTATATCAGATGTATGATTATTTTATTTTAGAGGAAGTAAATGATTTCTTGCATTCAAAACAACATTTATTTTCTTTTATTAAAGTCATTTAATGAATTAATTCAAATCTTCATATTTGATTTTATACTTTCCTGTCTATTTATGGCAGGCTTTGATAGGAATGGATACATTAGTATAGAAATTTGTACTAATGCAAGTTAATTAAATTTACTATGCATATAATATACACAAAAATGTATATTAACTATAATCAAATGACTAATAGTGAAGGTATTCTTCTATTTTGGTGGTATAAAGTGGTAATATGAAGATTGTTCGTATTTGAAGGTCAAGGTCATATGGGTTAAGATAAAATTGTATGTTGTAGCTCTCTGAGACAACGTAGTTAACGTTATATGTGAAGATTTCTTAGATATAAAAGGTCAAGGTTATATAGTTCAAGATAAAACTGTTTGTTGTAGGTTGCAGTCCATGAAAATAAACGTGTTGCTAAAAAAACGAAATATCATGGTATTTATATGGATAGAGGTCAATATGATAAATTAATTTCCTTCTAGGAAAGTAAAAGCCAAGGCCACATATTGAAAGACTTTTCATAAGTACAAACATTTCAATTTCATCATGAAAATGAAATTTTGGATTTGGGCATTAGACTGAAAGTATGAAACTTACGACAGAGAGCTTTAAATCTTCAATGTCATAGTGTTAAGTTTGAAACAACTAAACGAATCATAAAAAAATCATGTTTATTGTCATATAATAAGTCTAAATGGTTTTCATACCTTTATTGTAGTCTCTCATTTAAATGATTTTGTTTAAAATTCACACTATGTGTGTCTATACATGTAACAATTCCGTCCAATCAATTTTACTGTTGACAATTTTTGTTTGTTCTTGATATTGAATAAAATAAAATGATTGTAACCATTCTATGAATTACAAACATGTATTTATTTTATCTTTCATTTTCCTTCATTTAACTTGTTTATATGACCCCAGATTATATGATTACAAAATGTCACCTGTAAATTTAAGGTATTACCTAATAATATTAAGAGTTTCAATAATGTACAAAATTTGTTATATTGAACAATATTGACCTTTGAGGAAAGTCACATTACACAGTCCTATGCTATCTGGAACGATTTCTATACAATTTTTCTTATCGAGTTTTTTGGGATGACACTATTTAAGGGAAGTATCATCCAAGGTCAACAATTAAGTTACACCATGGTATCTGGTTGTCTCATACAGACCTAGTTTTGTTCCATGTATGTTTTGGAAGCAGGTTGATGAGTAGACATGGTATGAATCTTTTGAAAGTATTTGTAATATTTTGAATAGAGGGAGTTAATTTACGTCCCCAACAGGACCTCTGTCAACCTTGCCCTGACAAGGTTTATTTAATATTCCCAGATCTATTGCAAAATGTACCACATAGTCTACGTGTTCCACATTGAAAATGGAAATGCATGTGTAAAATCTTCAATTTGTTTATGTAACAGGAACAGCTATACAAAACAAATATATTTGCTATTCTTGTCTAAATTCCGAAGCTGTTTTAAGAAGATAAGACGTTATATCTCTTACAACATTCAAACTCTTGAAATATGATGTAATAGATCAATCTGGACCACGACAAAGTCCAGAGCACAGTTCCATTAAGAATGTGCAGATCTAAAAATGGGATAAAAGGGGTCCAACCCCAACCCCCATCCCTCCCTTCCCACCGCAGATACGAAGCTTTGTCTAAGTCGCGTTGAATTCTGCTTTAATCAAAGATTGGAACCATTAGAAGAGACATATTATGATAGATTTAAGTTCAGGTAATGTCTGGGGATGACGCTGTATCCCTAAACAAAATATTGCTGGTTTGCGTATGTTCTTGCCAGGTACACTTGGTTTAGTCGTTATAATTTATGGTTTCATCGTGTAAAAATCGAGATAAGAAGAGTAGACAATATGTCCTTCAAGCAAGGACTGTGTCATATTGAGAGAGTTGTTCAGCATTTGTCAAGTACTATTGCGTGCTGTTGTAAGGTTTGTATTTGAAATGTAAGCGGCCCTCTATTTCACGACAGATTTGTGTCAGGTGAGACTGTCCGGCTTTTCTGCGAACCACATTCTTACTACAGAGAAAAAAGGTGACGGACCAGGAAGAGAATCCGATTATTCATTTCAGAGGACTGGTCCGGATGTAATTTTCTTATTTTTCAGAATATTCTCAAAATAGCCTCTTTAGAAAGAATTCCACGATCTATCCTTCCATCAAAATTTAAAGTCGCATTTTCAAAAGGAATAATCCGAAACTCGTTAAAATTCCATTAAAAAGTAATTACAGATAAAGCTGAAAGAAAATTACCAAAACTTAATTAAGAACGTATGCAATCAAAGGTTGAAATTACATTTCTTTGACACGATTTTCAATTGATACAAAAAAAGTTTATTGAAAAATCAATATAAATGTATCTGATTGTTGTTATAGAACGATATACTTAACATGCTTACAGTCGTAATGTTGAAAATAAATCCACGTTAATAGGACATTCAATAACGTCGAATTGATTACTTAAAAGAGTTTTACTGCCATCGATAATTTGTCTTAAAAAGTTAAAAAAAAAAAAAACGGAATCCATGGGTTTCCTTTTCACGAGGTGCATTGAAAAAAACGTCTCCCCTTCCTGTCAAAAAGCCTGGCTATCTGATTGTGCGAAAAAATATATGGCATATAAGGTTTGATTCAATCCAGTGTGGTTCAGTCTGTCACAGACCTTTATAGTAAGGACGACAGATCAAGTGAAAACCAGATATTGTAATGTGGATGGTCCGGAGTTCATGCTGTCCGCAAAGTTTGGCGAAACCCAATATGTATCCGAAATTTCGTGGACGGTAGACAGTCCCGACTTCTTCCCGAAATCACTTCTCAAAAGCTTTCATTCTAATGTGCTTTACCCGACGCAAGCCACTTAGAAGCCTAGCCTTCCTAATATCGGGTCAATACAATAGACTGCATATTGAAAGTGTCAAGTACTATTGTCGTAAGGTTGTATTTGAAAGGTAAAACAGTCCTCTATTTTTTTCGGATGAGACTGTCAGGTTTTTCCGAGAACCACACTCCTACAGCAGAGAACAAAAAACCCGGACCAGGAAGAGAATCCAAGTATTTATTCCAGAGGACTGGTCCGGATGTAATTTTCTTATTATTCAGAATCAAAATGGCCTCTTTAGAAAGAATTCCACGATCGATCCTTCCATCAAAATTTAAAGTCAGATTTTGAGAAGGAATAATAGTAATTTGAAACTCGTTAAAATTCAATTAAAAATATTATTGCACACAAGCTGAAAGAAAAACACCAAACCTTAATTAAGAAAGTACGCAATCAAAGCTTGAAATTACATTTTTTGACACGATTTTCAATTGATACAAAAACACCTTTATTACAAGTTATACATGTAGAAAGATATACTCGTACTTAACATGCTTAAAGTTGTAGTGTTGAAAATAAATCCATGCACGTCGATAAGACATTCAAGAACATCGAATTTAATTATTACTAAACGAGTTTTTACTGCAATTGATAATTTGTCTTTAAAAGTTCAAAATACGGAATCGAAGGGATTCCCTTTCATGAGATGCATTGAAAAAACGTCTCCCCTTCCTGTCAAAAAGCCTGGCTATCTGATTGTCTGAAAAAAAAGCCACAAATCTAACATATAAGGTTTGATTCAATTCAGCGTGGTTCAGGCTATCAAAGACCCTTGTAGTAATTTGGTCGACAGATCAAGTGAAAACACTACAGTTTGTGGATGGTCCAGACATGCTGTCCGCAAGATTTGGCGAAACCCAATAAGTTTCGGAAAATTCGTGGACGGTAGACAGTCCCGACTTCTTCCCGAAATCACATCTCGAAAGCTTACACCTTGACGTGCTTTACCTGATGCAAGCCATTTAGACGTCTTCCTTACATTGGACTTTGTCTTGCTATGAACAAGGTAATAATTGGATCTTGTAGCTAGGATACCATGTACATCTAGGGACAAAGTGACCTTAAACTTGAGTCCAGTTGATGTGAAACTTTTTTGTCATATCAAACATGCACAGACATAGACGTGATTGAGTACGATGGGAGGGTTTTGCGCACGCAATCCGGATAAATACACCATTTGCCACTAACGTAACGGACGGCCGTCCTAAGTCGGCGATCTCATTTGTTTATGTGTAGTCTTTTGTGTTAGGTGTTTTTATAGTGTTCCTTATCCCTTTTGTACTTGTCTACTCTGTTTTCACACAAGGGTGTTGTGGTGTTTTGCTGTGGGTGGTGTTACACAAGGGTGTTGTGGTGTTTTGCTGTGGGTGGTGTCACACAAGGGTGTTGTGGTGTTTTGCTGTGGGTGGTGTAACCGAGTCTTATTGGGGATCCACTCCTTTGTAATGAATAGCCATTGATTACCTAACATGAGCACACGTATATACAAGTGACATTGACCATTGTCATATGAAACCTTCAGGTCCTGGCCTACAGGATGCTGCACGATGAAGGTAACCACCATGGACGTACTGGAAAACATATACAAAAGTCACCTTTACCTTTGTCAACTGACCCTCGGGTCAAGTTGTTATGTATTCAGTAATTTTAACGTGCAGAATTATTGAGGTGATTAGATGCAGGGTTCAAAATGTATTGCCCAATGCCCACTGAAGCACTCGGGATATCGAATATATGATGATACATGTATCGTTTCAAATATACGAACACGAACACCACCAGTTACTGATGGACAAACAGACAGACTCGAGAACAGACCCAGTGTCTCATTCTCCTCGGGACTTGGTACTCGGGGACGTGAAATCATCCACGACTTTACAACAGAAAACCATTCGAGGTCGTCTGCATAGCCAGTTTGAACAATTTCCAATGTATGTGACCTTGACCCTCTACGAGAGAAATTTTGTCATTTGCGATCTCAATGCCAAATCTGAACAAAATATAAGTAGATGCTTCCTCTGTGCACAGCATCTAGATGATATGAAGACTCGTGGAAACAGACGGACACAATTATGTCCACCAAAAAGACAGCTCATATATCTGGTTCCCCTTTCAAAGAAATCATACTTCGTCGATGAGACCAAGCTTTGTAGCGCAATGCGCGTTCTCCACACACTCTTTCTCTGGACTGAATGACCAGTCAATTGTGTCTGTGGCTAGTGCAAGTCAAACATTTTCTCACGAATGTATAAAATAATAGATGACGCCTTTGAATAGTTGAGAACTGTCCCCGGTATGCTATGTCAACCATGATGAAATAAAATTCAAAATATCAGATAAAACGGTTTTATTGGTTTAAAGCTAGTATGTAACAAAAGAAGTGTAAAAGGGGTGGTAACAACTTTCATCAAATCACCAAATTCTTCACATCTAAAACGCTCATTACTTATAAATAACATTTTTTCTCAATTTCAGTAAGAGAACACGAGTAACAATACAAATAAAGTCATATTACCACTATTTGCTTTAGAAACAGTAACAAACTCACACCTTTCGGTCATAAAGAGAATTTAAAAGTATTTACTTTGGATTTCTAATTCAGTTGGCAACTAAAATCAATACAGTTAAGCGTATGTAATCTGTATATAATGAAATTCAGCATCTATATAAACTCTATGCGCATTAGCAATTTCCTGGTAACTGAACGTGTCCCAGGATACATCCTGTAAAGTATACTCTCAACCATGATAATTTAAATAAATTTATCTGTAAACTTTCAATTTAGACAAACGTTGAATGTCATTTCTCTTACTTAATGGGATCGATGTGAAAAGGAATAAATTAAAGCGAACAAAGAAATGAAGGAATAAATAAGCGACGATTTGATGCTTGACAACACAATAACAAAATTAATATAAACAATATATATGAAACGAACACAGACTAAAACAAGATGTTATATTTTTACATAAAATAAATACTAGTACATGAAATAAATAATGAATTTTCTTCAAAATGCAGTTTCTAGCGAGTATGTTCTGTCAATTTACTTCTAGTGTCAACGAAGCAAATCAAACGGTAGGTGGAGGGGTCATGCGTGCGTGAAATATATTGGTAAGTGGCCAGATGGAAAGATGAACGGACAGACATCATAAAAAAACATAACTTTTAATAATTGTCGGTAAATCAATGTGAAAAGGACAGACGAGTTTAATAGTTTTGATTAAAATCTACACGGAAATTAAATGGTTTCCAGTAATAAAAGACTATCACGCACGGATTTCTATTTGAAATATAATGACTTCTTCAAACCTTTAAATGCACGCTTCATTTACTGCAATTCTGACAAGTTAAAGCTTCCATTATGGTAATTTGGCACAGTATGTGTAAATGATAAATGAACAATTCTATCAATTCTCCATATCTTTGGTACAAAAATATTTCCAATCACAGGATTATGTTTACTAAAGAAAAGGGCTTGAAAAGGAGAGTTTAATGGTAAAACTTCCGATTGTGGACGGATTAAACAGGGTAATACTCAGACACATCAAAGAAACAATAGAATTTGTCCTATCTAATTTCGCTTTGGTATCACAAAGAAAATTTCATGTGAAGACTCCGTTTCTAACATGACCTAATCGCCTTTGCTTGACTATCTGAATGAATATTCTATTAAACCTTAAACTTGAACATTATACACTTTATCCTAAAATTTTCGGAATTGCAAAAGTTGATCTACTTGCATGGATATAAAAAAGGAAACCCTCGGCAATGATTTTCGTTATTTTTCTTCATAGATTTGCTTTAAATATCTTCTTAATTTTTGTCCAGATTTTGAAAAAAGAGGTATACGGTCGGATATCACTCGGATACTCTTTGCTGCGTTTGCTTTAAACATCAATAGGTTACAAAAAGGAAATATCTTGCGAATAAATACATCACTTGCCCTACAAAGTAGCATAAAACAAGATAACTAAAACAACATATGAATTCAATGACATGACATTTTATATGAAAAACGTAATAACTTATATCACAGTCGTGCTTATGTACATTTGCATTACATGAATATTGTATCAACTAAGTTGTATGAGTTCACAACACAATTTTCGTCTGTAGGTCACAAATATAGAAATGAAAATACTGTCGTGTTTCTTAAGTAGCGTTGTTTCATTCTACCCAAATACATATCCTTTTCAAAAAAAAAAAAACAAAAACAAAAAAAAAAAACGCACATACACAAATAGAAATGAAAATACTTTAGAATTTCTTATAAAGTAGCTTTGTATCATTCTTAATCAAAGAAATAATTTTCATGACTTCGTACATACATGCTTTACAAAAGACATTTGAAAATTCATAATCGTTAAATTTGCAACCGCACCTATTAATAACCAGAGGCATACAAATATAACTAGTGTAACGTATACAGTTATCCTTCAGGACTAGATAGGTATTGTTCTGTGACAAATTTAAAATATTGAAAGATATCTAAATTTGCTTGATATTTCAAATTTCTCACAGGACAGTATGTTACAAAGGGAGAATGATGGCACACGAGGGAAACAAGTCAAAATGTATAAGAAACAAAAGAGAAGGGCAAAACTGATAATATCAAGGTTGCCAGCAATCTTGGTGAACAAAATTCCCTGATTTTTCTCTTGACTGTTCACTGACCAATTCATGTTTTCAATGACCAAAACTACCAAACATTAGCCTCCAATCCGCCCATTCCTTTTTTTCTGATTGTTTTATGCTTATTTTTCAATATTTTAATAAATCATGAACTACAATGTAAACCAATAATAAACATAGTTCTCTAACTGTTTGGTGGTCAAGGTCAATGAAAAACAATGATGAGGCTCATTATGAGTCGGTGAAATATGAGTAACAGCACATTTAAGAAAAATCTGGTGGCAATACAATGAAGCACTGATGATAAGACCAGCTGAAATAATTCTTCCCTGATTTTCCCTGACGTTTATGGATTTTCATTTTTCACTGACCAAATTCTAAAATTCCCTGACAATCCCCTGACCTTGAAAAAAAAAAAAAGCAGTTTCCCTGACTTTGTAAGACTGTTGGCAACCCTGAGTATACAAAGAGAGACACAGTCGCGGATAGTCCCTGTAGAAATCTTTCTCTTGAAATTTATTCAAAAGTTTTTTCCTTATTCATTTTTTGTTCATCTGCATATTTCGAAAATCATTTGCTAGAACATGAGAAGGTTGAATATCCCCGGCCTTTTTGTCAGGATCCGTGAATAGGACCATGAAAATGAGACTGACTAAGTTGGAAAAATGGTAAGAGATATTGAAAAATTGAGAAAAGAAAATGAAACATGGTGTTCTGTTTAATTTTATACTGGTATTTTTTCCCGGATAAATGTTTTTAAAATCTCGACCAAATTTTACTTTCAGCTTTCAGATCCTTAATTTCATTAACGGAAATCTTGAAACAAATTACATGTTTAACAAAGGCATGTTTGCACAACTGGGTTTGGCCATTTCTTTTCTTATTTTCTGTTTTGCGTTCTCGTGCTGGTAGGTTTTGAGCCCAAAATAATAAAACAAAATAAAATTATAATCCTAGCATCTTTTGCAAATAAAATGTGTTTTCTACAAAAATTAAAGAAAAATTGTTTAATTTTTATATATTAAAAATGTTAAAGTACTGTAGTGATTCAAGACATTGCATTACTAATCTACCTTTTGCTGAATAAAATCTGTTAAAAAGTCAAATGAAATAAATTTCTGTCAGATTTCACAAATGTCAATTAATATAGAATTGCAACTGTTTTCTCCCTGACTGGCCGATAGCTTTCTTAATCAATAGGACGCAAAACAGAATAAAAACAAGAAATGGCCTAACGACTACAATCAGTGTAATAGTCCTAAAGTTACCCTCTTGAAACAAGCAATCTGATGCAATATAAGACATAACACACATTTACTCCGTGTAATTCAAATGTTTAAACACTTGTTGGTAGTTTGAAAACCGTAATAAACCTCCGTGATTTTCCAATAAGCCAGTCTAAAACTTTAAAAGTGGGATCAACAGAATATAAGATTAATTTATGGTCCATTAAAAAAGAAAGAATAATTTAAGGGATTCCAACATGTTAAGTTCTGAGCACTAAAACATTTTAAAGGCATATCTACTTTCTGAACCGGAGTTGGAAACCTATCAAATTCCTACCGATTTAAGTTCAAATAAATTTATCAGAAAGGTCTTTGAAAATCAAAGTCTCAAACTTCATGATTGAATGTTACTACTGTAGGTGAACGCTAAATTCTCCTACAAGTAAAATAAAACACCGCTAAAGACGGTATGGCCGGATTGCAAAGTAAGTTTTTGTCACCAACTGGGTCAAGGTCAATAGGTCAAATAATACAGCATAAATTGAAAGGTTTTGTCAGAGACAACCTACATGTATAAAATAAAGTTTCTACTGCATACAGTTCCATAGATTTTGCTTAAACCAGGAACTTTAACCAAAATCCTTAACTAGGTCAAAGTCCAAGGTCAAGGTCACTAGGTCAAATGTTACGGCATAAATTGAAAGGTCTTGTCATAGGCGAGCTTCATTAATAGTATAAAGTTTCTACTGCATACAGTACCATAGATTTTGCTCAAACCAGGAACTTTAATCAAAATCTTTGAGTAGGTCAAAGTCGAAGGTCAAGGTCACTAGGTCAAATGTTACGGCATAAATTGAAAGGTCTTGTCATGGGCAAGCTTCATGTATAATATAAAGTTTCTACTGCATATAGTTACTTAGATTTTGCCTCAACCAGAAACTTTAACCAAAATGTTTAACTAGGTCAAAGTCCAAGGTCAAGGTCACTAGGTCAAATGTTACGGCATAAATTGAAAGGTCTTGTCATGGGCAAGCTTCATGTATAATATAAAGTTTCTACTGCATATAGTTACTTAGATTTTGCCTCAACCAGAAACTTTAACCAAAATGTTTAACTAGGTCAAAGTCCAAGGTCAAGGTCACTAGGTCAAATGTTACGGCATAAATTGAAAGGTCTTGTGATGGGCAAGCTTCATGTATAATATAAAGTTTATACTGCACATAGTTACTTAGATTTTGCCTCAACCAGAAACTTTAACCAAAATGTTTAACTAGGTCAAAGTCCAAGGTCATGGTCACTAGGTCAAATGTTATGGCATAAATTGAAAGGTCTTGTCATGGGCATACCTCATGTATAATATAAAGTTTCTACTGCATATAGTTCCTTAGATTTTGCCTCAACCAGAAACCTTAACCAAAATGTTGACGGCAGACGGACGGACAGACGGACAGACGGACGGACATCGTCAATCTATAGACCGGAATTGCTTTGCAATCCGGCCCAAAAATCGTTTGAAAAGCTGAAAAACAGATCTATGTCGACGATAAACAGGATGGACATCCGTATTTTGTACAGCTGAATGGACATCAGTGTTCATTTCGATCATAAGAAAATTATAACGCTTCACTTCCACTTCTTTTATGTATAATGGATACCATTATACATCCCCTTAATATTCGTCCTTTTTTTGTCGTGTCTTTGGACATCATCCGTGATGTCATTAACATATTACGACAACATGACACAAACGACAGTAAAAAGCACTCGTAGCAGACGATGAACTTTCACAACGAACGAAGTTTCCTGAATCAACCATTTATTTGGCCCAGCATCTTTGAGGTATTAACTAACGAACCTGGAATTAGAAATCAGAAGATTGTTAAACATGTACAGTATGTACAAAAGTATCAGTTCTTATCTGTAAAGTATTGGTTGGAAGTAACCAAGCTGCATGACAGAAAGACTAAAGATCGTTATCGAGATTTGCCGTGTGGAGCTCGTAAAAAAGTTCCCCGCGAGGGGTTTGACAGTAAGTGTTTTGAATATTTTCCCTGACATGGTCGCCATAGCACTTTCTATATAGATATAACCTCAGACAGTGCAATTCATGTATTTTATATATATTTTTTTATTTTCGTGCATGAACATCGACGGCGGTTGCGGCTAGCCAACAGGGGATGCTTACTCCTCCCGGGCAAATTGCCCCACCTCTAGCTTGCTTGGGGTCCGTCGATGCTCAAATTGGCGCTCTGTTGTGAGTGCTGTTGAGATTATCGTCAGGATCTTCTTTAACTCGTATAGTTTACCATGTATGTTTACATCTAGAACTCAATTCTCTTTTTCCAGAATTATAATAACTCTAGCCACTGCCAGTAGATAGAGTTTGAGATGAAACTGACTCTAATCACTAGAGTTCCAGATAAATGTGTGAAGTTTCGGTTCAAGCTTTACTCAGGTTGAGCGCAATTCCAACTTTATTGAAAGCCCGTGTTCTAAAGTCTGAAAACAATTTCATTTGAATTACACGATATTTATAGAAGAGAAAATAAATAATGGAACAGCAACATTTTTATCTCTCTCTCTTACTCCAGAGCCGAGTTTCAAATAAGAACGGCTGCACGAATGCTGTCCAGACGACGTCATAGAAATAATTTCTTAAGAGAAACTCAATTTGAAGTGCATTTCATCTAAATGCAGAGGGAGTGAAAACATTTCTATTTCCTTTTTAAGCAACATTTATTTCAATAATCTTATACTTTCTCTTATCAATAGCCACTCAGTAACGATATAAAGATGCCTTTGTAAAATGAATGTTACGTAACGTTAAGTCAACAACACTCACTTATAGAATCTTTAACTTCAATACAGGATTTTGGTCGTCTGACAATTATGTCATAAACAAATTGCAAACAAACCGATAAATTGTGTTCTCAAATTGAAATGGCGTGATTCGACAATAATGGACAGAAGATCAACTGTTCAACACATGTAAATTTCGAGAAACTGCGAAGTCACTATAGATTAAACCATATAATTCAGGTATTATATTCATTCGATCGAAAAACTGCAGCAAAAACAACAACTGGGACGCACACCCTAAAAGTCTGTAGAAATTTGATGGAACTCAAGCCAACTTCTTGTTTTGCAAAACTAAAAGAGGCTAAAGTCATAAACATGATAAGGACGGTAGTTTTATCCCCTTTTCTGTAAGAAAAAAAAAACCCGCCCGTTTTTCTCTTATCACACAATATTAAGCAGAGAAGATTGCAGTTGAAAGATATAGAGGAAAAGTCTGTACTCGATGTTTCAGGACAAATACCTTGTCAATCAGACAAGTTACACAACTTCAGCCTAGAAAAGGAATACTAAATGATTTTGAATTGAATAAATTTGTTAGGTCTTTGAATGTTTAGGATCTTCTACATGATACAAGTGGCCCAAAGGAACGCGGCATTCGTCTGAGTGATCTTAATGAAATCTGGGCCATGTAACATGCTTACAAATCACGAAAATTTGTAATATAGGAATTCACTGTAAGAAAGGGTGCATTATGTTGCCACAAGGAGACGGTTAAACCAGCCTAAATCCAAGGAATTACCTTCTTGCATGTTCGTTTTGGAGATGTTTATGGACTAGTAATGAGCTACATGTATATAAGTCCAGTATTCAAAATTATACCATATTTTTTTAACGTTCTTTTTTTCGTGAAAGGGGCAATGTGTATGTGTATTGTACGGCTTAAAGCTTGTCTTCTTATGAGAGACTGAGAAAAGGGAGAATTCTTCATTCACAATCCGGTTATGGACACCACTTTAAAATCGGACGCTGTGGTTTTTGTTTCCGTTTTACTCTCGTCTCCCTTCGTCACGTTTTCATCACTGGTAACTTTGTAGCAGAATTTATTCGGACATAAAACTTGCTATTGAACAAATACTGAGAATACTTAAAATATGAAAAGAACACAAAAAGAGGACAAGATACGCTTGCGAAACAAGAATGTCCTTGTAAACCGATTCATTAGTAAAGAAGTTGTTAAAAAATCAATCAAGAATCTTTGGTCATTGTAAAAACTTTTGTCCTAATGCAATTGCAGCAAAGGTCTAGTCACAATGACACAAGAAAGTGCAATACCGGTATGATAACCTTATCACCTACTATTCAAAAATCAAAATTAGGACACCCGCCTGGAACAAGGTTTTAAATACACATGTAACTAAAAAAAACTTTGGTACCAAGGAAAGGTCGTGTTACCATGCACAAGAGAAATATGGAAGCCATATCACAGAGTAGCCAATGTAGCCAAGGTTACGTTTTGTCAAAAGTTACTTTACCACTAACCATTTTACAGTCCACTCAAACTTTTCTCAGTGGAGCAAAGAAAAGTACAAAATATGAAAAATCACAATGGATATACAAAATAAAACAAAGATATGAACTGGCTTTGTCAAGAGCTAACGCTGGCTTTTTTTTTCATATGATATGAGAAGAAAAACTTCAGTAAAACATATGTGCGAAAGTCTAACAGTTTTTTTTTCTCTTTACGTAAGGTTACAAAACTACTGATTGAAAACAAAGAGTTTTAAAGGAAATATGAAAATATACTAAGCTTGTTATCCAGCATTTTGAATGGAAATTAGTAGGGCATTAAAATGGTTGGCACAAGGGTATGGCAAGACCTTAAAGATAGCGTGACCCAGACTACTACTACCCGTCAGCTCGTAAAGTATTAACACAATGAAATTGTAACTGCTGCCAAATATGTGATATCCATACCTTCTAATGAAATATACATAAGATTACGTCAAATAAATGCAAAATCAGCAATAGAAGAATTAAAGTACATGATAAAAGACAATACCCAGAAGAATGGGTAAAACACCTGTGACTCCAGATGGTACAGACCAAAAGCCTGGCAGGAGTTTCTGAGAGGCAAGCTTACAGTCGGACCTTTTCAAGAACCATGAAGACCTCCAAATATAATTGATTAAACATTCTATGATCAGACAATTTTATAATTGATGCAAAAACTCTATTGCAATATCTTTATAATGCATATACCCCCGCACCCCTCCACATCCAATTATACCTTGTGCTAAAATTGAGATGTAACAACCATTTGGTGTAATTCTTAGAAAACGACCATTCTTTTCACATAATTTTTCCATAAACGCATTTGCAAGGTATCATATGACACATTTATTTCTTATCTGTACAAAAGAGTGACTGGTCATGCCCCCTTCAATAACAGGTTGCTAGACAAAAACCGCGGATTGTCAAACACCATAATCCTACAATAACTATCGAACATTTAATAAGAAGGTCTTAAATCCAAGGTGAGCGATATAAAATATAATTCATTAAATATTTGGGTCATTTGTCTCGCTTCGCGTTGGTTAACATGACCATTGGCATACAAAAGATATTTTTAAAAGTATGAAATTTATATATTCAATTAAGTAATAATACCTCCTTTAAAATTCATTGATCTATTCAGTATATTATATCATCGCAATCAGAAATCGTTAAAATGTTCCGTTTGATCTTGAAGGATATGGATGTATAACTTTCATATCATATCTTACTCAACCTGTCAAAATGATCTTATTGAGGGACAGTGTAAATCCCGAAATCACATATGAAAACAACCTCAGAATCTTTGTAAAACAGATGTATGATGTAGCAGCTTGTTACTAGCAAGAGCAATCAACGAAAAGAGGTGTGACCGTAAACTCAGAACGATTTCCTCTCCCTCTCCGTATTCCTACATTCAAATGATTTGGATAGTTGAAATGGTTTTCGAGTCTTCTGGAAATCAATATTTTAAGTGTATTTTTCCAAAAGATGACAATGACCTTCGACCCACTGACCTCAAAGTCCATAGGCGTCCTCCCCCCTCTGACAAGTACTAATATTCAAATACATGTGTGGATAGCTATTGAGTTATCATTTGTAGCACCTATTTTAAATCTGTTTCTGCTAAAAGTGATCTTGGCCGTTGAATCATAATCTGTCCTTCACCTTTGATAAGATATCGCAAATCCAAGTTTACCTTGGACGAGTAAAGGATCCTCATGTATCATTGAAAAAAAAACTAATATTATCAGTGTTATTTTTCCGAACTGTGACCTTTACCGTGGTCTCATTGAACTCAAAATCAACGGTAGTTAACCATACACTATATGTATCTAAATTCGGTCTGGATATGTGAAATCATCTGGCCACTGAAAAAGTGACGGAATGACGGACGTACGGAATTACTAAGGAAACTCTTCATACACACACAATAACATGACAGAGCCAACCTCCCCCCCCCCCCCCCATCCCCGATGCACCTTTAGTCGACCTCAAGGAAGGTCTATGTTATAAGGTCAAACCATAATACCAATATGAAAAATACCGCACTGTAATCTTGCTTCTAAAACTATTTCCCTATTCATGTATTTAAAAGTAATATAACAATTTTTAGCAGTTACACCTAAACTTTAAATGGATGGGAGGTACGGATAATTTTTCGGTTCAACAAATTGCATAAGATTTCTTTGATCTATGAAAAATCAATGTGAAAACAAAGGTATTTTGTCGCTCGTGGGAGAGTTGAAAGTGATGCGACTTTAATTGCCGAACAAGGATGCTTGCAATTTAGATGATTCTATCAGCTGATGGAACCTTTGATAGAGGGGCATCAATGGAGAAACAGCCAAATTAATATGTTTGTGTCTGTCCACACACACACAAAAAGAAAAACACTTGACCTGGTCATGGCTTTTGAATGGTTAGAGATAGCGCTTTCATATCCTTGTTAGGCACGGTCCATTTGATATTCTGGGGGGGGGGGGGGGGGGGGGGGGGGGGGAAGGGCTTGGGTTTTTTGTCGGAGCAAGATTATTTTTTTCGCCCCGTACCGGGGCAAAATAATTTTTTTTCTTGCAAAGTAACAATATTTGCGTTTTATTAATAGATTTATTTATATTTTTACTCAAAACTCTAAATATTAGTATATTAGTTTATTTTCATGCAAGTATTCAATTTACTTTTAAACAGAGAGATGAAAGATTTTTACAATACAATTCTCAATATTTTATATAAGATACATGTATATAACATGTATAAGAGGGTCTGAGGGGAAGGTCTCGACCTAGACAAATTTTTAAATTTCGTATTGTAAATTGGTGAAAAACTGAAGGTTTCCTTCCAAGCTTAAAATAGAAGAACATAAAAGAATCTATAGGATACATGCAACATGTAGTAATAGCAATACATAAATTTTGATAATATATTTAAGCTTTTAAGGAAGCCTTTTTTCATTCATATACATGTATAACTTTTAATGTGTTCAAATATATGAACTTTGCCATTTAAGAAATGACTGTAATAATTTTTCTGTCTATCGATGTATAGACAAAAACCGATGCACAAACTATATAATCCGCGAAGCGGATTATATTTTGTTTGTGCATCGGTTTTTGTCTATACATCGATAGACAGAAAAATTATTACAGTCATTTCTTATAATTTAATTAAATCACTATTTAATCATCTAGTTTATTTTGCAATTGATGTCATTTTAGCGTGGTTGATTTTCAAGTTCAAAACTGGCGACGTGATATTTGAACAGGCCTAACGTAGCGGTGCTCGCCGTTAGTGACGTCATAATAGGCGACATTGTCTATACAGCTATAGATAAAATTTCGAGCCGTACGTTTGTATAGGCGTTATACAGACATTAAGGGAATAGTTAAATTATTAGTAAATAATGTTTTGATAGAAAACTATGGCAAGCGAAGCGAGCCAACAAATTTTGATACAAATTGAAAATTTTCAAGAATTTTAGTGAAATTTTATGGTAATTCTTAAAATTCAGATTATTTGTAAGAGCAAGATTATTTTTTTCTGTCATACCATAAGCAAATTTATTTTTTTCATCAAAATTGAGAGCAAAATTATTTTTTTCGAAAAAAAAAACCCCCAAGGCCCCCCCCCCCCCCAGAATATCAAACGGACCGTGCCTTAAAAGACCTTTCTATTGGCACCCATAAAGTCCCCGTAAACTTGACTTGCGAGTTCAATCTTTTTTTCAGATAAACGCTTAACATATTGACAAAGATGCCGATGGGGGTATTCGTGTTCACAAACACATCTTGTGCGGAGAAACAACCAAATAAACTAAATAAAAAACTTACATGTAGGGCACAAGGGAGAAAAAAGGGAAGTAGAGATGGAGACAGGGCTCTCACACCTATTTTGGGACTGGGGCCCGGGGCCTTTGAAATTGGGAAAAATAGCGTCATACAATATATTCTCAACAAGTTAAAAGTCATGTTTGTAAAACATTAATGCCCCCCTACCCCTTCTGTGATTAAAGTCCGTCACAACTATATACTTGATTTTCATTTGATGTGTCTGTACACAAAATTTCATTTCAATATGTGAATCCACTCCAGAGGTATTGAACGGAAACTGATGTCGTGGACCGACCGACCGACCAACGGACCGATAGACAGAAAGTCAGACAGCGGCAAAGCAATATGTCCCCTCTTCTTCAAAGGGGGGCATAAAAATTTTTGATTGAACCCAAATATGAACTTGACCTAGATTTTTATTTGATGTGTCTGAAAACAAAATGTAACTCCACTCAAGAGATATTGAACGGAAACCCTGAAATTTTGGTATTTTTCGAAGTGCAAGGGGCATAACTCTGTCAAAATCTTGTTTATCGGACCTAAATATGAACTTGACCTAGTAGATTTTCATTTGATGTGTCTGTATACAAAATTTCATTTCAATATGTAACTCCACTCAAGTGATATTGAACAGAAACCCTGAAGTTTTGGTATTTTTCAAAGTGCAAGGGGCATAACTCTGTCCAATTTTTTTTGATCGGACCTAAATATGAACTTGACCTAGATTTTCATTTGATGTGTCTGTATACAAAATTTCATTTCTATATGTAACTCCACTCAAGAGATATTGAACGGAAACCCTGAAATTTTGGTATTTTTCGAAGAGCAAGGGGCATTACTCTGTCAAAATTTTGTTGATTGGACCCAAATAAGAACTTGACCTAGATTGTCATTTGTTGTATCCGTATACAAAATTTCATTTCAATATGTAACTCCACTCAAGAGATATTGAACGGAAACCCTGAAATTTTGTTTTTTTTCAAAGTGCAAGGGGCATAACTCTGTAAAAAAATTTTGTTGATCGGACCCAAATATACACTTGACCTAGATTTTCATTTGATGTGTCTGTATACAAAATTTCATTTCAATATGTAACTACACTCAAGAGATATTGAACAGAAACCCTGAAATTTTGGTATTTTTCGAAGTGCAGGGGGCATAACTCTGTCAAATTTTTTTCGATCGGACCATAATACGATCTTGACCTGGATTTTCATTTGATGTGTCTGTATACAAAATTTCATTTCAATATGTAACTCCATTCAAGAGATATTGAACGGAAACCCTGAAATTTTGGTATTTTTCGAAATGCAAGGGGCATAACTCTGTCAATTTTTTTTTGATCGGACCCAAATATGAACTTGACCTAGATTGTCATTTGATGTGTCTGTATACAAAATTTCATTTCAATATGTGAATCCATTCCAGAGATATTGAACGGAAACTGATGTCGCGGACCGACCGACGGACCGACAGACCGACCGACCTACCGACCGACAGCGGCAAACCTATATGTCCCCTCTTCTTCGAAGGGGGGCATAAAAATTGGGAAAAATATAAGTAGATTTGGATGTTTTTTTCGCTTGAAATTTAGCACTTTTACTCGTTTTTTTAAGAAATTTCCATGAAGTTTTCAATTGGGAAAAATTGGTCAACAAATTGGGAAAAAAGGTACTATTTTGCATTGGGAATGCAACCGAATATCGGCCCTAAATCAGGCCGATCAACAGCCCTGGGAGAGAAAAAAAAATGCAATTTGCAGGTTTGTATTACTTGCAACAAGGCTCGGATTTTGGTATTTGTCTGGGAACCAGATCTTGACCCTCTTGTACCTACATTTATTAACACTTCACCCTGAATTCATCTGTTACGAAATACAGTATGATAGGGTTCAGATTTTCAATAAAACTGTCAATTCAATACATGCACCAGGTACCCCTCAACATTTACCTGCGTTTACGGCGCTTCTCTCCGAGGAAACAGACAACAAACTACGTCCTCAATAAAGAACTGGTAAAAGACCTATCAATACCAAATTTGAAGATAATTTTGTGTCAATAAATTTGCTTTCAACGTTCAAAAAGACCAATAATAAACACATAAATGATTGACGTATGTTCAGGGCGGCCAATATCATCAGAGATCCAAGCCTAGTATGGCATATTATGTAAATAATAGTCCTGTCTATGTTTACACTGGTACATTTTATGTTCAAGTCCCTTGGGATCTGAACATGCCAAAATGACAAGTTTTCGTGTTTTATCATTATTCATACGAGAGAAAGACGGAGGTGGCAGAATGGAATGTTACCCCCTGATTCTTTCTGTTCCGTGTAATCTTTAAGATTTTTCTCGTTTTCAAGATAAACAAGAACTGTAGTAAGCGTACATGAATATGGCCAAGGTTAAAGTGAAAATATTAAAACTTATATGCTCTGAAACCAATAGTTCCATATTGATGTCAAAGTCAATGCAACAAGTTCCTTAAGGTGCCTTGGATAGGCCTTGTAAAGTGTCTCTACGTCTATCTATCCGTCCGTAAATACATGTATCACATGGGCGGATCCAGGATTTTTTTCCAGGAGGGGTCCTAAAATTCATTGGTCCTAAATTTTTTGAAAAGCAAAAAAAAAAAAAAAAAAAAAAAAAAAAACTAGAAGAAAACAAACAAGGAGAAAATCTTGAATTTCCACCGCGCTGTTCTTGATCAAAAATCAAATTATATGTAAAATAGTCTTCTGGCGAGCAGTAGCGAGCCAGCGAAAATTTGTCAGAGTTGGAATAAAAAGGACAGACAATAATACTATTTGCATCCTCTATTACTGTATTTATGCAGTTAATTTTACTTGTTTATTGACAAAGATGTACAATGTATAAGGGTTGCAAAGGTAAGCATCATTTGAAATTGATATGTATATGCAATAAAATCTGGCGAGCGTAGGCGAGCCCGGGAAAATTTTGAAATGTGGACCAAAAAATGAATAAAAATGAAAGATTTTAAATACAAATTCATATTATTTTTCAAATGTCATAACAAAAAAGGGGAATCGGACTTAATCTTATGAAATATGTATATTTATAAGCGTTATCAAACTATGCTTCGAAAATTCCAGGGGGGGGGGGGGGGTCCGGACCCCCCGACCCCCCCCCCCCCCCCCCTCTAGATCCGTGCTTGAAATACTTAGAAATATTTTGGATTTGGTTAGGGCACCTAAGTAAAGACTAGTTCTCCCTTAATTGAATAGAAGTTGATCTAGTAAAATTTCTGCTATAAAAGGACCTCTCGGACATGTCCCTAAATGTTATTTGAGAGGTCAAGTGGCCAATATATGAACTTATGCTACCTCTGTAGATTACATAGAATGTATTACTGGGGAAACTTAAATACAGAGCTCAAAAGGGGCCTAAAATATGTAAAGGACTTGGTCAACAAAGGTGTAGATAGCACTTCTCTTATCACAATATACTTTGTATGGGACCCACACATTACATGTACAAACAGATTAACTCCAGTGGAGCTAGGGTACTTATTAAAAAGTTTGCTTTGGTTCAATTTAAAATTTAAAGTAAGTGACCAAACCGTTTAATACACAACACCATTTGTGATAGGATTTGGATCTAGGTATACATTTTAATTACAATATTGATGTTTGGTCTAAAATGAAAACATGGACAAAGTTTATAAACAAAGCAACAACGAATTCATGGTATTAGTAACCAGATAGGAATGAAGAATGTCCTATGAATATAACGTGAAATCTGGGAAAACCTGTAGTGTAATATGTAAAATTATAGTCATTACAAATGGAAATTACTTATTTCTAAATGATATTAAAAGATTAGTCATACATCTAAAGACCAACGGAACGGACAAGTTGAATTTTAATTCGTTAACAATAAAGGAATCGATTTCCGAAGAACGATGTATTAGTCAATGTAAAATCCCATGTCATAGTGACCAAAGGACGGGATGCGTATGACCTCGACCTTCCTCATGAACCAACTCGAGCATTTTATCATAACAATAAGTTACATCGATTTCCGCCTCTGTATTAATTAAGCTCCATATTCTTTATTCCTATAAACAAACTGTGGGTAGTAAAACTGCATACATGTATTTTAGAGGAAGAAAGCACAACCACTTTATCTCTACGGAGTCACGAGATAGACCTTAGCGTGAACTTACAGGTTCTTTGGCCATTTGAAAGCAAGCGCTCTATTCCGTTGTCCAAACAGAATTAAAGCATAATTTAAAATCATAGTTTAGTTACATAAATCTGGAATCAATGGTTGGTTTGAATGAAAAAACAAGAAAAGACGGCAAAACGCATTCCCATTTGACAGGACGTTCTCACGGCAAATGAAATGTCGTAAATTCTTCTCGATTCATAGTAAAATGAAAAATGACAAAGAAAATAGCAATCAGTAGGGGTAAAATTCAAATTCAAAGACTACATCGCTGACAAGACGCCAAAAAAAAAAAAAAAAAACCTAGAACATGCCGACAAAATATGCAAAGGACAACAGTCGAAAGACACAAGCCGTTAGGAATACCCCATTGACTATGAGAACATTCTGACACTAACTGCAAACGAGAACAGCCATAACTCAACAAACAACTCATAAAGAACACATCACATATCCCAAAAAAGTGCAAATGCCAACCACAAATGATAACAGACACAACATACAAATCTTGAAAAAAAAACACATCACGGACATTAAGAACACGTAGACGCCAACCACAAACGACAACAGCCACACCATACAACTCTTAAAGAACACATCACATACACCAAGAACACGTGGACGCCAACTACAAACGACAAAAGCCACACCATACAACTCTTAAAGAACACATCACACACACCAATACATGTGGACGCCAACTACAAACGACAAAAGCCACACCATACAACTCTTAAAGGACACATTATAGACATCAAGAACATATGGACCGCGCCAACTACAAACGACAAAAGCCACAACATAGAACTCCTAAAGAACATATCATATACACCAAGAACATGTGAACGCCAACCACAAACGACAACAGCCATACCATACAACTCTTAAAGAACACATCATAGACACCAAGAACATGTGGACGCCAACTACAAACGACAACAGCCACAACATTCAACTCTTAAAGAACACATCATAGACATCAAGAACATATGGACGCCAACCGCAAACGACAAAAGTCACAACATAGAACTCCTAAAGAACATATCATATACACCAAGAACATGTGAACGCCAACCACAAACGACAACAGCAACAACATACAACTCTTAAAGAACACATCGCAGACATCTAGAACATGTGGACACCAACCAAAAACGGCAACAACCACAGCATACAACTCTTAAGAACATATCATAGACATCAAGAACATGTGGACGCCAACTATAAACGACAACAGCCACAACATGCAACTCTTAAAGAACACATCATAGACATCAAGAACATGTGGACGCCTACCACAAACGACAACAGTCACAACATGCAACTCTTAAAGAACACATCATAGACACTAAGAACATGTGGACGTCAACTACAAACGACAACAGCCAAAACATGCAACTCTTAAAGAACACATCACAAAAACCAAGAACATGTGGACGCCAACCGCAAACGGTAACAGCCATATATTGCAACTCTTAAAGAACACAAACCAAGAACATGTGGATGCCAACCACAAACAACAACAGCCATACCATACAGCTCTTAAAGCTCTCAAAGAACACACCAAAGACACCAAGAACATGTGGACGCCAACCACAAACGATAACGGGCACACCATACTTATGAGAGGATAGATCTACAGTATATCTCTTACAATGTGCAAATAACTAATAAAGAATGCAAAGGATATTATACTTACAGAGTTAACGTCAACTTTCCTCAGCGGGAGGTGGTTTGACAGGGGGCCATAATCTCTCCCGTTCTGTGTCTTCTTTGGCACCAAATGGTAAATGTCCTCCCATCCTTTTCTCAGATGTCGATTTCTCAGCATGCAGTGCTTCCCGCAAAAGTTTCTGACATTCTTTGATAACTATATGTGGATCCAAACTAGCATTTGCGGTCCTATAGGATGTCTCATTGAAAGGGAAAACGAGATAAAAATCCCCTATCCTTGATGGGGGACCTTTGATTTTTGGCTTATCTAGTTGGCTAAGGGTCTGTAGTCTGCTTTTGGAATTGAACCTTGAAGTATTGAATCCCCGCCTGCTAGCTGTACCAGATTCTTTGTTTGTCTGATTGTTTCTCCTCAGACTTGGGGTTTGTTGTTTAGGACTAGACATAGATTCCCTGGGGTTGACAGGTAACTTATCAGGCATGCTTACTCTAGCACGACTAGCCCTTCCTGTCGGCAGTCCAGCAGCCGACTGATATTTCATACGCGTCGTCTCTCGAGATGAAATACTTCCATTTATGACTCTCCCCTGCGTCATGCGGCTCTGACTCCTTGCAGGGAAGGGAGCAGGAGCTGGGGTGATGTTTCCAAGAGAGGAAATCTTTCTGAGCGCATTAGAATTACCGTTAGGACGGAGCGATTTTATGTTGTTTGCTGACTGAGTGACGGGCAACGTCGGTACGGCTGTCTCCATGACTGTCTGTCCGTAAGTGTAACTTGTCCGTCGTTTGTTACTGACTAGCTTACCACTGAATTGTGTACGCGAATCTTCTGGCAGTGATATGAGATCAGAATTCTCGCTACCAGATCCCGCATAACTAGATATTGCACTGTCAGTAGTTGAAGAACTTTTAATTGATTGTTTTTCAGCTCTTTGAGCTCTTTCTATAGATGAAAGTGTAGTAGTTTGTCTCTCTATACTAGTTTTGATCGGACCAACTGACGTATGCACTACCGCCTGTTTTACTGGCTGATTATTATTGACGTCAATAGGCGTCATGCGTCCTCTAGCACTTGACACTCCTTCTCGCTTTCGATTCAGAGACGTCAGCGACACGCGCGAGGATTCACGTCGCATTTTCCTGCTGCTTTTGGGCGCAGCAGACTTACAACGTGACGTTTCTAAGTCTGAATCCACAGTGTCCAGTTTTTCACTATTGGCACTGGACACTCCCGAACTAGCGCTAGACGGCCGTTTGTCGTCGTCGGCGGGGTTTACGAGAGGCAATCCGTAACACATTTTCTCCTCATCCTTAATTTTGTGACATTCCATTTCTTGTTCTATGTACGATGTGCTTTCTTGCACTATGCTCGGCTGTTTGCTGAGGTTGGTCATACTCTTCTGGAAATTGGCAGCACTTCTGTTCAACGCCGAATTCCTTCCAGTTCTACTAACAGACGAGTACCTATCCGTGTCAGGGGCCTTCCTCCTAGATGTCATTTGCCCAAGAATGTTTATTCCACGATCCTTATCAGCCTCTTTGAAGTTCATGAGGTCCATGACGTCATGAAGAAGCGGTTTCTTCACGATCAAATCCGTTTGACAATCAGAACTTAAAGCTGGACTGAAGTTCACCTCCAGCAACCAAGGTTTCAGATTTTCATCGATAAGAATGTCAAAACCATAAAGTTCAAAGCAGTTATGAAATTTTGGCACTTGTGGGGCTTGAATAAGTAGAGTCAGTACGATGATATTGACGATTCTTATCCATAATATGTTATCATCTATGTGATTTTGGTGAAAGTAATAACGAAGTTGTGTAATGGTCCATTTACAACCGGCTCCTATCCTCTCTTTGTCTAATGTATAGGCTGGGCCATGCTTGTTGATAGAGGTGTTTGTCAAATGAGCAAAAACATTGTTGAGTGCATTAAGGTCAAATTTCTCTGTACCAAATCTGACAATGCCTTCCTGATACACATAGACAGTCAATGGGTGAAATGATGGAACAGCCACATAGATCCTGACATCAAACTTATATCCTCCAATCAGCAGTGGGTTAGTGATGTATTTTTGTAAGACAGCAGTGCAGTCATATTGAAGACTGGAGATATCCCTGAATATGAAGATCCCTCTACCCCTGGATTGATCAGCTGGTTTACAAATCCACAGCAAATTCTTGTTCTCATTTTGCTTATTTTTACTATACTCAGCGACAAATCTGGTGTAATCATTAGGTAGATTAAATGAGATAGGACTAAAATTATACACTCCTGCACCATGTACACCTTTCATTCGTTTCAGATTACGCGCCAGGCAATCTTTTTTGGTGATACCGGTAGATTTTGGATAGTGATTCAGCCGTTGCCATGGATATATGTTGTCATAGTCACAGTTCCTGAACCGTGATGTCCTCCACCAGATATTCCAATCATGATCCTCCTGTTCATCTTCATTAAACTCCATCCAGCCTCGCTCCAGGAAGACCTGACGTAGAATCTCTGGACCCTGGCCATGGTCATTGAGCCGGAACACTATGGCTTTCTGCTTGTCGCTCATTACTTAGGTCCACCAGTTACAAGATAGTCCAAGTCCACCAATGCTCAGCTGCTTTTCCTATGAATGAGAATATTTGTAATTTAATGATGTACAGTCAAACCTGTCTTAAAGTGACCCTCTTTTAAGTGACTTCCTGCTTTATGTGACCGAGGTTTTTTATACCTCCCGAGAAATTTCCTATCAAATTAACCTGTTTATAGCAACAACCTGTCTAACGCGACAACGACCGTGATTTTTCTGTCCCGTACTGAATTCCGAACCTGTATATTACGACTTTTAGAAATGAAAAGGACCCAAACTACATAATATTTCACATGAAATCTCTTCATCAGTGTCTTTCATAATTAAATCTTCTGTGATAAATAAAATCTAATGTGATTTTTATGTGCAATATGATTAATTAATGAATACACGAATTGATATATGCAGTGATTCATTTAATAGTATTGCTCTTATACTACGAAAATTTTTTGTTGGTCAAAGTCAGATCAGCTTGAACCTGTATTCAGTGACCACCTGTCTTACGTGACCTATTTCCCGTCGGCCCTTGCAAAGTCACATAAGACAACAGGTTTGACTGTAGTTCATATTCAACAAATTTTACAAACACTAATTCATAAAATTTTCTATTATCATGCTATAGATCTAGTTCCTCTGATTTTACAATTTAAATAGTTGATAGTAGGAAACATTTCTTTTATTTAATGACTACTCACTGTATGCTTGAAGAAAAGAATGTTCGTACGTACATTATGAATTTTTTTTTAGCTGCAGTCAGTGCAGAACATATAGATATAAGGAATCATTGATCAGGTTGGGGAAAGGTACCGATCGAGCTCATATACCTCGATTGGGCTAATATACCTCGATTAGGCTAATCAATCTGAATATTTTCAGTAGTAAGAAATTAAAACATTCTCAAAATTATTCTTTTGAGCAAAATCGCATCAGTTCTTTATAAAAGAAGTTATGTTTACAAAAGAAACATACCTGAAAAGTGAATAGTTACTGAGAAAATATACCTCCATTTTTCTGAATATATTGGGTGGGATTTCTCGAAATCTAAAAAGTTTTCAGGCATAGTTGCTTTTTAAATATTATTTCTTGATATAAAAGCTGGTGCAATTTTGCACTCAAATATGATTTGGAGGAAAAAAGTACTTTTTTCTGATTAAAAAAGTCGGATTGATTAGCCCGATCGAGGTACATCAGCTTGATCGAGGTATATTAGCTCGATCAGTACCACTGGTCTTGAATTTTTAAAATAATCAACATGGAAATTTTAAAATCTAAATAAAAGCGTCTCATTTCAGAATACTGTAAGATAATATGCACTGTGGTTTTAAAATGTGCATACCAATACTTAAAAAATGCCAATAAAATCCAATGTCATTTTAAAACCCATCTTGCTCCGTTTCATAAAGTTTATTAAATATATGTTCCATATGAATGGAAAAGGTGGCCGCATTCAAAGACATCACTGTAACTTGATACCCACAGATTAGGTTATTTAAACTTCTAAGTGTTACCGTTGATAAATCCCATTTAATCCATGTTATCATTGACCTGTGAAACTCATTTCATACAGGTATGACATGTATGGATTTTTGGACGACCTTACTTTGCAAGGTTAATTTTCAAGTCCTCGATAGAATTTTAACATTATCATTCATCTTTTATGCACAAAAATATGTACTTACCGATGCGTCATCCATCTGTCATCATTTCACTTTACTCTTGACCAAAGAAACGAGCAGACAAGCAATAAAGTACAGAATCTTACGTTAACGCACTTTGTTGACATCACGTGACATAGCGACGACCAATGAATGATTCCGTTACAAAGCGTGTTTTAAAATCTAAAATGCAGACGGACAAACGAGTCAAAATTACCCGGAATATATATGACTAGACAAAAAAAAATCTTTTTAAATATATAACAAATTTAAACCCCATTCTGAGGTAGTTTCAAACTTTCAAAATAAAAACAGAAATATTTACATTTCCTTTAAATCATAAATCCCAAATACAATGAAAAAAATGTACAAAACCTTTCATAATTATTAGCAACCCAAATATTAGGCCCTCTAGAAATTTCAAAAATATTTTTGTTTTTACAACAACTACAGAAGGGAATTAAGCTTTTTGTTCATTTTATTTCACCATTTCATTTGAAATTTACATGTAATGATAATTTTCTATTTTATGATATTCTTTGAATTTCTTATAACATTTGAAAAGATAATATTTATTCCTGGATAAAAAAAGTTGAACCTTTTATATTCTAAAATAATTCCATAAATACTTCTATTTTCTCAAAGTCACATTGTTAGATGTCATTTACAATTCTTTAATCTTCGTTATCTATACATTTATTCAATTCTAATATAATTGAAATTTTTATCATCTGGAAATGATCAGAACTTAAGATTTGGAAATGATTGAAATCATTGAAAACAGTTGATTTGAAGATATTACCCATGATTTTTGAAAGACAAGTGAATAAAAATAAACAATAAATGTTTCCACATTCAGTTAAAGTGTGACTAGGATTCCAGAGTTACCTCCCTCCGAAGTCAGCTGAATATGCACAAATTATTAATCTACTTTTAAAAAGGTCTTATTCATGTGCTCTTATTCGAATTCTTAAATGTAGTAATGAAAATACATATGAGAAGTTTTCTTCAATATATCCAGCTTTGTTTTATTGAGTTCACATGAAATTGACCTTTCTATATGTGGAAAATCTGCTTCCTAGTGATGCTAACATCAAGAACTTTTCTTAGTTAGGATTCTATAGTAAAACTGGACAGTACCACATAAACATATTTTTCTGTATGTCTGTTACATACTGCACCTTAATTTGTGCAGAATTGAACAGGCTCTATTTGCAAAACATAAACTATAAACATTATTCTAAAACCTGTTATCCAAACAGAAGGTCAAAATTACATAGTATGTCTACAATTGAGTGGAATAACTCAAGCGAAAAAAAAAGGTCAGTTGCAGCTTACGTAGCATACATCCCCTAATGAACCATTTGTATAAGTTTGGTAGTTGTGACAACAATTGAGTGAAATCACTCAAAATCACTCATATTTAGACAAGTTGGTCAGGTGCAGCCTCTGTAGCATGCATTCAAATGAGCATCCCACAATGAACCATTCAAAGTTTGGTTGCTATGACACTCATAGTTTGTCCACAATTCAGTTGCCCCTTCTTGTTTAAGAAAAGGAGGTCAAACTTCAAGGTCAAAGTACATTGTCAAAGGTCATGTTCTGAAATGGTCTTGTCATGAGTAATCTACATGAAAAAGTAAGTCAAAGGTCAAGGTCAAGTTAAAAGGATTGGAACAAAAAGATGCCTGACCTTTGACATTGAGAATGAATTTGACCATCCCCCATTCTTTTACATGTGAGGAGGTTTTTATTATTCTATGCCAAGAGACATACATTTAGTTTCTCATACACATGTACATTGTCGGAAACCAATGCTCGGTCAAGCAAGCTAACCTCCCGTGGTTTATAATTTTTGCTCGATAGCATTACAAAAATCTAATGCCAGTACTTGTCATTGTATGTGTTATCGATGATGCAAATGCATGATCTATTTTATATTTCATAATCAAATGAAAAAAAAATGTGTTTGTGAAACATGAATGTACCCATTTGCATCTTTGTCAGTAAAACAGCTGAAATGTCAAAAGTAGGTCACAGTTCAAAGTCAAGGTCAAAGTTTTGGTATCCACGGAAAGGTCTTGTAATAAGGAATACGCATGTGAAATATGAAAGCCCTATCACTTACCATTCAAAAGTTATGGCAGAAGCAACAGTTTTTCAAAAGTAGGTGGAACTCCAAGGTCAAGGTCACAAGGTCAAAAATTTTGGTACCCATGGAAAGATCTTGTTACAAGGAAAACACATGTGAAATTTGAAAGCCCTATCACTTACCATTCCAAAGTTATGGCAAAGGTTATAATTTTTCAAAAGTAGTCCAAACTCCAAGGCAAGGTCACAAAGTCAAAAATTTTGGTATCCATTGAAAAGTCTTGTCACAAGGAATACACATGTGAAATATGGAAGCCCTATCACTTTCTATTAAAATGTTATGGCCAAGGTTAAAGTTTTTTTGCAAACAAACAGACAAACAGACAAACCAAAAACTACATGCCCCGAATCTACGATTACGGGGGCATAAAAATGTTTTAATAAATGATGACAGTTTTAAGAGTAACGAAACAATGTGACATATATCATGTATATTGGCCTTTTAAAAATTGCTCATTCACTGACATGTACTCGCGTAAGATTTTTGTAATGCTATCCAGCGAAAATTCTGCTGTTATGACCCATCAGAGGTGAGCTTGCGTGATCAAGCGTGAGTTTCTGACAATGACACATGTATGGTCATGATGTTTTACAAAAGCATGAAGTTTTGTACAAAGCACCAATGCTACGCTCCCTCCAAAACTTTTTTTCAAGGGGATAACGAATCATATTTACTTGTACTTGAACACAACATGATTACAACCACAAAAAATATCATTTTTGCATTTATTTCAATTGATAACAAGTTACTCATGTTTAAGAAAAATCAATGATCTTTGACTTTATCATTAAACAAATAACAATAGTACTGTGTAACAATGATTGAAGGTATCAAAACAATTATTCCCTTGAATGACATCTACATGTATATAAAGTCACTATCTAAAACATGACCTTCAGGTCCTTGACATAATTTTATTCTTCATCTCTGAAACACGACCTTGACATCAGCTTATTTGTCATCTCCAAAACATGACCTTGACATTAGTACATTAGCTTATTTGTCATTTGTCACCTGCAATGTATCCAACTCAACTGTTTAAAACTGCATGCTAGTGAACAGTGTTCGAAATTTTTTAATTTCAAAATTGATGAAAAATTAAGGTCAAGGTTGAAGAAAGAACAGGAAGAACGAAATTGCCACAAATCTATTGTCTATCAAAACAATTGAAATAAATATGGTAAATTAATTTTTCTAACAACAAAATTTTGGGATCAGTTTTTCTAATACTAGGTCTAGGTCATACGGAAAGAAAATCAAGGAATGCATGTGTCGCCTGCGAAACATAGCAACACTTAGGAATCACTTTTATATAGGGTGTGACAGACATCCAAGTGTGACAAACAGACGGACAGACAGACAACAGACAAAGTGATCCCTATGTGTCGCTATGCTTTGCAGGCGACACAAAAATTGTACTGGTAGAAAGAAAATTCCTGCCACATTGAAAACTTAATGGCCTGTGACACCATGTGACACTTACTAAGACATAAGCACAGATAGATTCCAACAAAGTAATCCTAAGTCTAGCTATGCTTGGCAGGTGGTACAAAATGAATATGGTAGGATTAATGCACCCTATCAGACATAAAGTGAAGGATTTACATGTATGTAAGTTTGCAAAATACTATTTGAGATATTTTCTTAAGAAGACATCTTGCTTCATCACTGATGGTTCCTGTTCAGTTGTAAATAACACACTTTTTCTAATATTGCAACCATGGCAATCAGCATTCTACAACCACATGTAACAAGCTGGTTTATCATTTTCCCCGAATACTGATGCTCATTTCTTGAGCACCAATACTTAAAGTTGTCTCCTGGACTCCACATCTGATAGCACTAAAAACTTGTTCATACAGATTACAATACATTTGTCCATGTTATGTCACACATGGCTGTAAGCTTTGAGAGTTAATCTCCACATCTGATAGCTCTAATAACATGCACATACGGTTTACAATTCATTCGTCCAAGTGATGTCATACCTGGTTGTAAGGTTTGAGAGTTAGTCTCGGTGCAATGTTCATAGACTGAAGTTCTTGGAACAGAAGCTTACAGGCGTATGGCATCTTGAGCGTTGATACATGACGTGACGACTTACAATACTGACACCAACCCGAGTATCCGAGAAGTCCACATTCCCCACAAACATCAACCTCGAAGGAATCGCTGGATATCATCAACCGCTCCAACAACAACATGCTGTAATACGATTGGCGAGAATAATTTTAAGTTTTGAAAAAGGAAATTATTGTTCATGAAAATGCTTTTACATAGGTGTTGGTAATATCTTGAAAAATGGTCACCTCAGAAGGCACTGTCTGAATCTGACTTTATCATAATTTTTGAGTTTTGTTAAAACACATTTTCAGTTACCTAAAACCTAAATTGGCCAAGTTTTAATGAAACAATAATCATAATTTAAATGGAAAATGTTTTGATTTATCCCTGAATGATCTGTAAGTGAATATATGACATACAGAATTTGACATTTTTAAAAAAACATAAGGTAATCAAAGATTACATAGCTCGCCTATACAGGTTTTTGTCAGAAATCAGGTTAAAGTTTTTGAAAAGCAGGTCAAAGTCCAAGGTCAAGGTCACTAGGTCAAAGTCCAAGGTCAAGGTCACTAGGTCAAAGGTCATGGTCTCAAATGTAAGGTCTCGTCACAAGGTATCTACATGTGAAATATCAAAGCCCTACCTCTTATAGTTCAAGAGATATAGCCCAGGTTAAAGTTTTGTCTACGGATGACGACAACCAACAATGACGCCGACGCCGAGGGTATGGCATTAGCTCTCCGGACTTTTTCGTCCCGGCGAGCTAAAAATGTTACATACTGGACTGTTGCTGAATCAGGAATCTTCGACTATTTTTGAGAAAATTTTTTTTTTCCAGTAAGTCCACCTACATTTATTTCTTCATGGATTTAAGTAAAATGTGTACGTACCTAGCACCATAACCTATGAGACAGTCTCTCTCCATTTCTCCCAGTCTCAGACCCCCGTCCCTTGATCTGCCCTCCGTAGGCTGACGTGTTAGTACGGCCCTGGGACCTTTGGCACGGGCATGCATCTTGTCCAGTACCATGTGCTTTAGCTTCTGATAGTATATGGGACCAAAGTATATGTAGGCTTCTAAAGGTTCTCTGAAAAAAAGATAAGCCAGATTATAATCAACGGGAAAATAGTGGAACAAATGAGAAGGTAAAACATAACAGGAAAATACGGTGGCAGAGTACATAAAATTATAACAGGAAAAGATTTTAGAGAAAATGCTATTGCTGACAAAAATGCGAAGTTTTTTTTTCAGATTTTGCCCCAAATAAGATGTACATGTATAAATATTAGAACATATTTAATAATAAGTGACAGAATACAAAAATTAATAATTTCTAATGTGATAAAGAATGAGATTTTCAAATCAAACTGAAATGATTCAAAAGAATATTAGTGAAATATCTTTTCAACAATACTCAGATTGACGTACCCTGTTACACCAGAAGTGACGTAATCCTTGCCAAGGTAATTAAAGCCATGTCGAATCAAATCTGCCGACAAATCTTCTACTTTGTCCCCTCCAAATGCTGCGATGATAAATATCTTGGATTAGTTGTAAATATACATACGAAATGATACATTATTCTTACAGTAACACTTCTGAAAATTACATGTAAAACTTGGTACATTTACTGTACAAGGATTTTATATACATCATACATGCAATCAGACATTTCATACATACATGTACTTCAAGTTGGAATGACTAGATAATGGACAACTTCAGTCTATAATTGCTCTTTAACTCTGGCAAGCAATGGATGTAAATATTCATAAAGCTTGAAAAAATCAGAGTATATACATGTATGTACATTCCTGTTAACATGTATAAGTAAAGGCCATTCTATATTTATACCTGTGCCGTAATGAAACTTTCCGTCCAGTACCCCAGCTTTACTCCCAAGTAACTCCATCAGCTTACCTACTGTCATACGAGATGGGTAGCCGTGGGGATTCATTATCTGTCAAATGAATAATCAATCATAAGGTATATTTTCTTTCGCAAACTTTACATACATGTACATACAATTTATGAAATGTATACAGCTGACACATGTACAAATATACTTAAGTATGTAGGTTCTAAACATAATATAATATTATAAATTCATTCTTTCTAGTCATTATACATTTTTTTTCTCATTGGGATGATATATAACGTAAAACCATTATGACATCATCTGTTTCATAAACATCTGTTTTATGAAAACATTTCATTGGATATTATGCTTGTGATGTTACAGTTAGTTTTACACAGATTCCTTCTCAAACAGGAAGTAACTTTCTACAGTTATATCAAAAAGTTATGAACTTTGCATAAATGTGAGATTGTATTTGAAGACTTTTTGATACAAGATAATTAAATCAAGGTAGAATACTCACAATGTCAGGACAGATTCCCTGAAAATAGAATTTTCAAAATTAAATTCTGAACAAACGTAAAATTATTTCTTATTTATTCTGACTTAAAATTCAACTACATTTTCTAATGAAGCATACATAAGCCTTATTTTGAAAAACACGTAACATCTGTGAAAGAATATGTTACCTAAAGGAAAACTTACCAAGTCTGTAAATGGCATATCTTCTTGTGGTACAATAAGTCCACATACTCTGAAAACGAAATCAAATCTCAGTATTCCTTTAAGTAATTTAATAGCTTGATTAAATGAAAATCAAGTTCCTTCCACTGTCCTATTAAATCCTGAGCATCCAATTTAGATGTAACTGAAACCCTCTGTTGTAACATTATACTTTATGAACCTGTCTAAGAATCTTTTAGTCAACAGGAAGTATCCAATTTTTTGTTGTGTATGGCCTGAGATGGGCGTTATTCGAGAAAACCATTGTACTGTCTACAGTAATTTAATGAATAATTTGCTCTGGATTTAGTGAAACGGGCAAAACTGATAATTAGTGATAAGAAATCTGTGAATATGTAGATTAATAGGTTCTATCACGATCTACTGAGTGAGACATAAAAATGTACATGAGTGACGGAAAAGATGAAAAATTTCCGTCACGAGTGTACATTTTTATGTCTCAATCAGTAGAAAGTGAAAGAATCTATTTCTTCTTCATTTCTAAGTAGCTACAATCTGTTGTTACTCCTTGACAACAATTAGTACACATTGTAGAGACAAAATGCTAGCCGGGAGAACAGTGGTGGACTAGATAACAATCGTGATAAATGGAATTTAACAATAGTTTGTCCAACATCTGCAAAATCACATGATAGCCCTCTGACGTCAAACTCAAGCTTTGTCAACATTTCATTGCCATTTATCGGAAGTACTTTCAAAAGCCGCAATCATCTTTAGTACGATATATTAGAATAGCTGATTGGTATATGACGTTAAATGATTGGATGATTTAGCCTATGTGTCTCACATAGGCTGTCTCACAGGGTACGAGCAAAACTGAAGAAGAATACCCTTTCTGTCCATGACGACTACTGAATTTGTCACCAATCTCTGGCCGTCTCGTCTGCCGCAGTAACATCTTAATAAGGAAAGCCTCTTCTGGATTGGAGGAGATGAGAACTTTCTCTACGTATGATGCTTCTGCTCCCTTGTATCTGGAAAATGAGCAATATGACATACACTACAGAGTTTTTCATAAATTACTTTAATTATTGCACAACATTTACATCATAAATCAAAACCATTCAGAAACAACAATTTTAAAGAATTATAAGAGAAACTTACGTGATAGGGACCTCTCTATAATCCTGACTTTGTTGTTGTGTAGGTTGACCAGCCATCCCTGACTGTAACTGGGTGGCTGTGACAGTGGGCATCCACTTATTTACTAGCACTTGTCTGTTCTCTATTCTCTCAGCTTAACAAGAGAAAATAATATAATGAGTACATGTCATCTATATTGTAACATGACTTGAGATTTTCTCCCTATATGTACTATAGAACTCATCTGGTGTAAAATCTGGAACACACTTCCAGTTCGCTAAGCTTCGCCCATGCACGTGCTATAGAGCTCGTGCAGAACAATATTAGAATAGAAATAACAACAAGCTAGCTGTGATTTGTTGTCCAGTAATTCCCCTCGTCTCATGAACAAATCAAAATATCACCTCACCGCTTCGTGGCTCGGTGTAATTTGATTGGTTCATGCGTCTCTAGGAATTACTGGACAACAAACTACTGCTAGCTAGTTGTTATTTAAGACATATTTCCTTTTCTAAATATCACATACTGAAGATAATCATAGTCTCCTTCAAAGATTATATAAGTCTCCTTCAAGGTTTCAAAGATAATCTTGGTCAGTTTCATTCAAAGAAAAATGCAATCCGCAACCCTGGTCAGTTTCAAATTTTCTTACTACTGTTGCAATTTCCTTTAGATTTTGTTGCACTGAAGGGATACATGTAAGAATAATACAGATGTTGTACATGTAGGTCCATTTAATCAAGGGTAAGAAGTGAGTCATCAATTAATCCATCCATGGTCATATGCTACACATATACATGTTCTGTTTGTGTAACTAAGATTCGCAATCATACCTGCAGCACATATACCGTCTGTGTCTAGAGCCGAGTGTTTCCATACAGGCTTGTTAGTTGTTGCGTCTATTAATGGTCCCATAACCTTATCGAAGCTTTGGTTGGCATAACGTTTCATGGTCACTCCCTGCTTTCTGTACACTAAGCACCTACCAAAACCTACAGAATGACATCTCAATTTTCTTACTTGCTCAATTTAGGATTAAATATTCATACATTTATAATATAGGTAAGGCTTCAAGTCTATAATTTTTATATCCCCTTTATGTATAAGGAACAAAAACTTTAATTTACAAGAAATTGTCTTAAGAGCCAATTTTTTTCAAAGAAAATTTCAGGTATCCATATTCTAATAAACCTTTTAACGACAATCAGCTCTTCCATAAAATGTTCTCTTAACCAAGTTTACTATTCAAAGAAAATTTCAGGTATCCATATTCTAATAAACCTTTTAACGACAATCAGCTCTTCCATAAAATGTTCTCTTAACCAAGTTTACTATTCTTCCTGAGCACATTGTATACTAACCTCTATCAAGTGAGGCCTTGTTAAGTACTAAAGCATCCTCTATATCATATCCACTATAACTCATCACAGCCACTGTGGCATTCTGTCCTGCCGGAAGCTTGTCAAAGTTAATCAACTCTATGGTCTGTAGGTATATAAAATGAAGAATTTGAAACACAAATACTTTATCCTATCATTCTAATGATGAGTTTGTACACTATAAATGCCTGATTGCCAAATGTACAACATCACACCTACTGGAAGAATTCTATATCATGATGTCAGAATCAAATAATCTTTTAGAGTATTGTATTTGTATGCAGCAGGCAAGGCTAAAATGTATTTTTAAAATTATCCCTTAGTTTTATTATGTTGCTATTAAAACCATTTGTGAATGGAAGAATACAGGAGATGTATGTGCTCCCTTAAAGAAATTTATTCTCTTACTTTTGACTTGACTAGTGGAGCCTGTGGATAACATAACAAATACAGCAGTGTGTCGATTCTGTTCCTCTGATTCAGTCCTATAGTACCTGTAAATGTAAATAAATAATTCGGTAAAATATAGAGTAAACAAAATATGACATTTCTGGGAGAGAAATTTAAATTCGTGAGAATTTCTTTCAATCCCTTTTGCATGCATGTACCATCTATGAGCTGCAGGAGACATAAAAATGTTTAGAGAATTACATACAATGTATATCTTGACATACATGTAAATGTGAAGGCTTTAGATAAAGATGATTTTGAATTGAACTAAGCTACTTACCCATTGCCTGTTTTCCCATAGCACACTGGTATGTATTTCTGGGAGACTGGTTATGGTGGGGGTAGGGGATCAGACCAGCACACACCCCCAGGATGGTGAAGGGCTCTATCTCCAAGTGTGTAGTTTTTCTATGAATCAAACAAAAAGAAATGTCATTTTATCTTACCTGTACATACATACAGTTCTGTAAAAGTTATTTATACATATATGTACTTTCATCATGATGAATGTTCAGTTTCATTATAATGGCACTGCATTAGGAAACAAATGTCTAAAATCTATCCACATTACCTAAATGTTGATACTTGTACGAAAAATTTGAAGATCGGTTCAATTGGGCAAACAAGTTTTTAATAGTGACGTCATTTGATTGTCCTTGAATGCATTGTAAGGGAAAGTGTTTCGATTGTCCTTTAATGGTTCCATAAAATACATCTTATAACAATCAAATGAACTCAGCATTTCTCTGTTTGTCCCCCTGAACTGAGCTTCAATTTGGTTCAGACATGTGAAACAGTACATGTACATTATATAATGTATTCTTTAAAATAAATAAGTACATCTAAGAAAATTAACCATACAAATGATCAAATCAACAGAAATTCAAAGAATTCATTTACACGTTTTCAAGACTTGAAAAGTCAAAACCTGAAAGCAATGATTAAAATCTAGGCAGAAATTGTATCAAACTTCTCTCCAAATTCACTGGAGGATTTACTCAGCCTAATACCTCTCCTTCATGACATATTTGAAAGATCTTCAGAGTTATTTGAAGATACTGGCAATACTCAATAAATAAATTAAAAACTCAGTCTGAGAAGTTGAAAAAAAGAATACTATTTATGCTTTCCTTCTTATAACATATCAATATACTTACTTTGTAATACCTGACTCATACAGGGAGATCATACAATCATTCTCCTCATTGACGTCAAGGTATTCTACCAACCCTTCCTTCAGGAAATCATCAAAACTCCTATAAAATAATCATGACAAAATTCGTTATCATACACTAAACATAATGGAGTTTTTTTTTTTAAATAAATCTGAACATATTACTGCAAGTTCCTCCTCTTTGAGAACCATAACTTTATTTCAGCTTTCTCAGTGAAATAATTCAATAATTCTCAAATAACTACATCAACCAAATTTCATTTACTTTATATTTTCTTATTTTAGTGAGACTTATACAAAGCAAATTGTGCCTCATATGAAATTCATGTGAAATTTACGTAAACTTTACATAAAGTACACATGAAATTTATGTGAATCAAGCACCAACATGAAATTCACATGAAATTTTTCACATGAAATTCATGTGATGTTTTTAAAATGAATTGCATGTAAAATCCATTTTGCTTGGAGGTATCAAAGAAAATTTATGTGAAATTCATGTGAATTTTTTTACACATAAATTTTGTGTAAAATTTATATGAATTTCACATAAACTTTCATGTGAAATTTACATGATGCTCATTTCATATGAATTTCATGTGAGGCACACTTGGCTGTGACATTTTGGTGGAATTATATGTATCACAAGCTGTCAAGATTGTTCATTGATGACTAGGCTACAATTTGAATTTGTAATAGGTATTAAAGAAAACAATGCTTGTGCACTAATTCGCTATATCACACAATCTTCCAATTTTAGCCTATTCAGCAAAAATTTGTATGCTTTATTCTAACTCATTCATGTCAAAATATATTTATCTATACAAACATTTAGCAAAACTTCTACGTAAACATGCAAAAGTTTATTACAAGGCAAGTTACTTATATCAGTACTTCATACCTAAATCCCTGTGATAGTTCCTCTATATGTCGACTCTCTACCAATGGATGACAATCCTTTACAATGATGTATGGTCTGAAAATGTCACATACACGTAAGTCTTACATTACTACTTTATCATGTACATGTACAACAATTTTTTCTCCAAGATTTTTTGAAAAAGGAAAACTCTGTACAGTTACAGTGGATTGTGCATTACAGGTCTACATAATCTCCCACCATCTGTAGAAATGTACACACATCGATGCAAGTGGTTTGTGAGTGGATTGTGAGTTGTTTGTTCATATCATTACTGTCTTAGCTACATAATCTTCCCCCATCTGTTAAAATACATTTATGTGAGTGGTTTGTGAGTGTTTTGTCAACATCATAATTGTCTTACCTACATAATTATCCACCATCTGTTGAGATGTACATACATGTACATTTATGTGAGTGGTTTGTGAGTATTTCGTATATATCATTAATGTCTCACCTACATAATCGTCCACCATCGGTTGAGATGTATACACATTTATGCGAGTGATTTGTACACACAGACACAAACTCGTTGATATAGCCTGCCCTCCTCATTAGACGTATGGTTTTCACCAACTTCTGATAATTTCTTATAACACCCAGGATATTACCTGTCATAAAAGATATTTCATGTCACTTTTTATTGTACTTGTGTGCAAATACATTTATGTCATAGTAAGACTACCATACTGAGGCATCTTGGTCTCCAAGGACAGACAGATGATGTACAAAGTGATTCCTATATGTTAGTTTAAACAATATGCAAAATATTTGAAAAGGATTGGACAATAGGCAGAGCCTATTTAAGTCCTCTCCCGATTCCTATATGTTGCCTGTGCGTTGCACGCAATGTAAAAATTGCATTCCCTATGTACATGTACTTTATAGTAAAGCCTTGTAGGCAGAATACAGAATAAACCATCTGGCCTAGGATCCTAAAATTACTCACAGAGGAGTACTTTGGTTAGAGGAAGAATTCTACTGATTTTTAAGATTGACATTTAAGGTCAAAACTCTAAAAATAGTGTATCATGTTTTGTTTGAGGTATTCTTGTTTACAAATAAAATCTATAATACATGAAAATGTATGTAGCTTTATTGAATTCTTACTGAAAGTTACTTATCATACCATTCAGGAAGACCATATAGACTTGAGGACTTGTCATTTCTTCTCCACTAAGGAACTGGATGTCCTCTACTCCCAGGTTAAATGCTAGGCGGATTATAGGTGCCTCATCAAGGTCGGTGGTTATATGGGTCATTAGGGCAAGATTCTTTACCAAACCACATGCCTGAAAATTGAAACTTTGTGTAATAAACATATCATGTATATGAAGAAACATGTTATTCAATACATGTCCAGGTATACGTAGGGGTGAAACGATATGCCAAAAGTGAATCGCAATACATTTATATCGTGATATTTCATTTGCTGTTTTGTGATATATCGCTTCTTCTAATTCTAATCATTTTTTATGTTAAACCAGGTTCCACTTTGTATGTTTGTACAAATTATTCATATTTTCTGACTGAATTTTACCTGTCAATGTCATTTGCTTGAAAGAGACACACACAAACAATTGATTGCTTTTTGTCATTATCTATTTTGATTGCGAGCATGGTTTGCTTGTTTTCAATTAATGATTTATTCGTTTAATCTATAAGGGTGCAATATATTGCGATACATATTTTGTTTTGCGATACGATTTGAATATATCAAATATCGCAATATATCAATATATTGTTATATCCCTAGGTATAAGGACATGGAGATGAACATTTCATAGAGATTGACAAAGTACAAGTACATGTACATTTCTGTATTCATTCAAGTTAGTAAACTTGCAATATCTTATGAAAGGTCAAAATGTATTACTTCCATTTATACAGATTCATATAGAGAGTAAACATGTACCTCTCCTTCAGGAGTATCAGATGGACAAAGCATGCCCCATTGTGAAGGCTGAAGTGAACGGGGACCACTGACTTTCCTCGTCTTCTCAAACTGAAATAATGTTGGAAAAATACAGCATGAGACTTTTCAATGTTCGATTTAAGTCATAATTGCAGAGAATAATCTAACTCACTTATTGATTTGGCAATTTTTTTCTATTTAAATACTTGCAAAATAAAACCAAAGAATAAGAATTCTTGTTTAATAGCATTTCCCAAAACACATTACACATCACATTTACATAAAGGTTTGTTATATTACATGTACCTGAGAGGAGATCCTGGTCATCATGCCCAGAGCTGATATATAGGACAGTCTGGACAACACCTGTGTTACACCTGCCCTGTCCATCTTAAATCTTTTTATAGACCAGTTTCCCTGTAATAATTTATTCTTATATCATTTTCTTCAAAAAGAACATGTATGTTTCAAGTAATCAACATTCTAAAAAAGAACATGTCAACACAAAGCATAGCATCCTCTCGCATTGCAACAAAATTTACTGGTGCCTCTTTTATCATATCAGCTAATTGTCAAAATGATTTCCTATTAACAAGGTTAATCTTGCTCTGTCAATTTTGACCTTGACCTTTAATCCCTGAACTTGAAAATCATCAGGTGATGTATTCTAACAACGGGCAACTTACACGCCAAGTTTGATGTTCATGAAAAATAATTTGTGACCTCGAGAGTGTCAAAAGGTACTACTTCCTATAACTGCCAATTGTGTCCTTGAAAATCCAAAGGTGTAAACCTCTCATCATGGTTACTTCAGATTTTCATAAATCTTTGCATATGAGATAACCATGGTGAGAGTACATGTGTATCTCACCTAGAAATCATAAAGTATAATCAGTTCTTACTGTAGATATAGCATTAACAAGTCCATTAGTTATCACCTAGAAGTCATAAAGTATAATCAGTTCTTACTGTAGATATAGCATAAAGAAGTCCATTAGTTATCACCTAGAAGTCATAAAGTATAATCAGTTCTTACTGTAGATATAGCATTAACAAGTCCATTAGTTATCACCTAGAAATCATAAAGTATAATCAGTTCTTACTGTAGATATAGCATAAACAAGTCCATTAGTTATCACCTAGATGTCATAAAGTATAATCAGTTCTTACTGTAGATATAGCATAAACAAGTCCATTAGTTATCACCTAGATGTCATAAAGTATAATCAGTTCTTACTGTAGATATAGCATTAACAAGTCCATTAGTTATCACCTAGAAGTCATAAAGTATAATCAGTTCTTACTGCAGATATAGCATTAACAAGTCCATTAGTTATCACCTAGAAGTCATAAAGTATAATCAGTTCTTACTGTAGATATAGCATTAACAAGTCCATTAGTTATCACCTAGAAGTCATAAAGTATAATCAGTTCTTACTGTAGATATAGCATTAACAAGTCCATCCGTTATCACCTAGAAGTCATAAAGTATAATCAGTTCTTACTGTAGATATAGCATTAACAAGTCCATTAGTTATCACCTAGAAGTCATAAAGTATTATCAGTTCTTACTGTAGATATAGCATTAACAAGTCCATTAGTTATCACCTAGAAGTCATAAAGTATACTCAGTTCTTACTGTAGATATAGCATTAACAAGTCCATTAGTTATCACCTAGATGTCATAAAGTATAATCAGTTCTTACTGTAGATATACATGTAGCATTAACAAGTCCATTAGTTATCACCTAGATGTCATAAAGTATAATCAGTTCTTACTGTAGATATAGCATTAACAAGTCCATCCGTTATCACCTAGAAGTCATAAAGTATAATCAGTTCTTACTGTAGATATAGCATAAACAAGTCCATTAGTTATCACCTAGAAGTCATAAAGTATAATCAGTTCTTGCTGTAGATAAAGCATTAACAAGTCCATTAGTTATCACCTAGAAGTCATAAAGTATAATCAGTTCTTACTGTAGATATAGCATTAACAAGTCCATTAGTTACCACCTAGAAGTCATAAAGTATTATCAGTTCTTACTGTAGATATAGCATTAACAAGTCCATTAGTTATCTGATCCTGTCTCATATGTTTCACTATATCAAACTGTGCGGCTCTCGGCTTCGGTATCGTCATGTCAGCAATTCTCTTCAACTAGTGGAAAATATAAAGAAAGATCAATTCAAGAAATTGAAAAATATGGTGTATTTAGATTTAACGTAATGGTTGAACAATCAGGAAGAAAAAGGAAAGATTGAAATGTACTGGATTCTTTAGAGAAATTATTTTTGACTATCTGAACAAACTGTATTGAGTTCTCCAAGGAATACCTCTGAGTTGAATTTCTTGAAAAGATCTTCAAAAAGTAGCGATAGAAGTTGTCCAGCCAGCTCCAGTCTTTTGTTACCATAGTAATCCCTGTCATCTGCCTGCACTTTATTGCCCTGGGCCAAAATTACCCTTCTGACCATGAGGGCTAGATAAGCAGCCTTTAGTTTAAAGTTCCATTGCACTACCTGGAGAAAAGAAAGAAAAGTTTATTTACAAAAAATATGATAAGATATAACGGTAGTAACTTTAGAAGCATCAATACAAAAAGAACAACTACATGTATAATTATGTTACAAACGGGTCAAAGATAAATCTGAAGGTAAGCAAGGCATTATTAATATAAATTCTATGTAAAAACCTAAAAAATCAGACATGTTTGGCCACGACATGTCTCAGATTTTGGATATTTTTTGTGCATAAGGTAAATATGATGTCCCCAGAACGAATTGACCTTCCATTTTTTTCTCCGACGTTCCGTTGCCATGGTAACCAAGGTTTTGTATAAAAACACCTTTAAACAAGGCATTTTTATGCATCCTGTTACCATGGAAACAAATGTTGAATGTAAATGTAATTTTCCGAAAAGATTATTTAAATCCTCTTAAGTTGATACAATTTGATTTTTCGATGCTCCTTCTTTCTGTGTGTCATGTAAATTCACTTCAATTTCAAGAAAAATTGCTTATTAAAAATTAGCCATTTTCGGCCAATTTAGGCCTTATTTTACCTATATTTTACTTACTTTTGACAAGAGTAATAATGCAATTGCACAAGATTTGAAATACAGTTGACTATTTCCTGAAGAGTATTATCCTAGGACTTCATGGGAATCGAAGGAAATTTATCTAGAAGTGAGATTTTTCTGTTTACATGCCTTTGAAATAGGTTACCATGGCAACATTTAGTACGAAGGTGTAAATACCTGTCATAAGTAAAAAGCTAATTTCTACAGATGTATGCCTGCTATTGTTACAAAACTTGGTATGTAGATGTATTAAAGACCATTTGATGCTTTCATGACCTTGAGAAAATGTCAAGGTCATTTGCTCAATTTTCAAGGTCATTTAAAAATATATGCTATTTTCAGGCCAAATTTTGTGGTTTTTCACTTAAAAGAGACATGATTAACAGTAAACAGTATGGAACCTTGGCAAAACAATCAATTATCGGTAAAAGTATGATAAATGTATTAGTTGTTGGGATGAGTATCAAATTTATCAGAGTCCAATGAAGACCCCAAAAAATGTCACATATTTTACGAGAAAATTTTAGAAAATCGCAATTTTATGCTCTTTTGAAAGTATGTCATACATAGAAGTGAAATACAATTTAAGAAAATTGTGATGAATTCTACTTCTTTTGATCGATTGTTCAACTGTAAATATTTAAAATCAAAATATCTAATGAAATAAGTAAGAGAAATCAATTTAAATTAATTGGAAATCCTGATTTTTGTCTTAATTTTAGTCTTAATTTAGAAATGACCTTGAGATTTGGACAGATGACCTTGAAATGATTTGAAGGTCAATTGATAATGATAAATATAATTTGTATACTGGTATGCTATTTCATAATCATAGGACTCAAACATGAGGAAAAACAATGTTTTTAAATATGCGGTATATGGTAATATGGATTCCAAGTTGCTATAGCAACGGATTTTGATTGGCATTCATGACAAAATGGTGAGTTTCACCATAGATTTTATTTCTTGATTTTTCCCAGCTATAGGCATTTATTTTGGCAAGGTGATGTTAAATACCCATAACATTCACCGAATAATGGTTTTCAACCTTCAAAATAATCAAAAACAGGCCAAAAATGACCCTAAAATTAGACCTTATTTTTGCTAAATTTTCATATAATTTGACTGAATATCAACAACTACCTGATAACCCCCTCCCATGAAAAAGTTATTCTTGTCAGAGTTAAACTTACAAAGAAAAGTTTTTGTTTTCATAAAGTAAATTTTGACCATGGTTTCCATGGCAACAGAATGCCACAATATGTCTTATCTCTCATATTTATGGGGGTGTCAAAAAGATTGACCCCGTTACCATGGCAACCGTTGTTCAAATATTACAATATGGTTTGTTTTCATTGTTTTTACATTAAGTATGATAATTACAGAAAGTTTCATCAAAATCCATGACATGCCGTGGCCAGCTGTTTTAGGTTTTTACAGAGAATCCATATTAAATACATGTATTAATACAGTTTTATTTTTCATCATGTATCTAATACTTTTTCCGTAGAGGATTTATCTACTAAAATCGAAGAGATATCTTTTTATACAAGATTCCAAAATCTGCCTCGTATCAAAGTATCCTCTTAACTCGACTTACTGGGACATGTGACAGTACAATGTCATGGAGAGCCTCTCTGGCTTCTTCAATCTTTGTTTTCTTTGGGCCTCCCCACATCCGTCTGGGACGAACTTTGTTTCCTATATACTTGAGGGCCTGTTACAAACAAGGAATCTTTATGTTGTACATGATTTATTCTATATCATCTCATACCTACATGTATTTACATGAATTTGTTACAAAAAACCCATGAAACAGGGCCATGAATAGTTAAGTACATGTACATGGTGTGACAGCTGTTTCACATTTCAATTTTAAATGAAGGGAGGGAAGGTGGGCTGTAGTTGATATGCATGTACATGTAGATGATAACGCTTTCCTGCATACACTTATACTTGAGTATGTTCTTGTTGTCTTTGACATTCCTCTATGCAGTTGTGTGTGGGGGGGGAGACTACTTTCATCTGAGTCTATACTTGATGTCTGTGACATTCATTCCAGAGAGACTGGTTGTTGAGGTTATGGTGGTTTGGCAGGGGAGGGGGATGATGGAGAAGATGACTATGTAGATGACAACACTAATCATTTACCTGCATCTGAGTATATACTTGTTGTCTGTGACATTCCTCCAGACATGGAGCTATAGATGATAACACTTCCTCTTCACTGCCAATCATCTGTACAATCTCCTGGTCACACTCAATACCCATCGCCTTAAACGCTATTGCTACAGGTATGTCCTAAATACAAACATGTGCTCATGTATTCTTCTTAAAAAAATATTAAATGTCATAACGTCTCATGATCTCAGGAGATAAAACATTCAGAGTGTTGCTGAAACTGCTTTGTTCTATAAAGAAATCCATGTATACAAAATGTAAGTAAAATTTTTACGTCTTAATTTTTAAAATTACACTTACGGTACATGTATAGGTATGTTTAATGGAAGCCAATACTTACCTCAGAGAAAGTATTATGTCTGAGATAGAACTTCTCTTTCTTTGTGCTAACATAGGTTTTACTCTTCCTCTCATGGGTAGAACTGGAAATGACAATTTGGATTTTTCAACATCATTTGTGAAATTTCTATTCTTTTGTAAACTAATACATGCAGTAGTGCTTCAAGGGTCTCCTGTTTCTTAATTAATGTGAAAAGGAATACCTGATGCTAGTATTTTTGTGACTTATATGTACATATATTCTCTATAAAAATTCTAAGTTCAGTTTTGAGAGCTCCTGAGGATTTGCTTTGAAATTTAGAAGATAATATCTAAGTGCATCTTGAACTTCATGTCAAATTACAGTGTGGTACAGCATTATACAATTATTGACTGGGGATGCAGGCAACATTTGATTTGTTCAACATGAAGACAAAATGTTGCTTAATGCGGCTTAAGTGACATTAAACTATTTTAGAGAGCTACAACATAATTATTCTTAGCAGATACAAGATGAATCTAGATGTGCAACATTTTATTTGATCCAAAATTTTTTTTGAATCTAGCATGACATTTGAAATTTGGCATACCTGGTGACTGAGCATTCAATGACATTTTTGCGTCCACTTTCTGTATCTACGATCATTCTATTTTTAGACAGCTGCTCCTGAATGAGTATAACTTTTTCCGACCCCTTTGTTATGAAGTAACCTCCAGGATCCATGGGACATTCGTTAAGCTTGGCCATCTCTGCAGGACTTTTGCCGTTTAAAACACAGTTTGAACTCCGCAACATAATTGGCATCCTGTATATTGAAACAAAAGAAATTAATGAAGTTTTCCATTTGAAATGGTAAAGTCAGAAATCTATAATTCAAAAAGGCTTGAAAAGTAAATTTTACATGCTTAAAATCATTTACAGTCATACTGGCCAATTGCTCCAGAAAATTACCTCTCTGAAAAAACGTTCTCTAAAAATAAGTTAAAACTGTTATAATTGTTTAATTTCAGAAATGTGGGTGTACATGTAAATCATCAATTGTAAATGCATTGTAATCTTACTCTCTTACCTGCCTATAGGGAGATTATTTCTAACTATTCTCTGGTTACCACGAGTGTACTCTATGTCTACTGTTATTGGGGCCGAATATGTCATATCACGAAGACGGCACTGCAAAACATATACATTTCATGGTAATCATCTCCATTCATATAATAATAATAATAATAATAAATACTTTATTTAGTGAAGGTAGCCCGATAAGCAAGAGCTTTTCTTCCCCGGGGCCTTCCAAAATATCATTGAATACAGACAGTATACTATTCTCTCTCATTTACACAAATAACAACAAATCACAACCACACTACAGCACTCCTCTTTTCTCTAATTGCTCGCTTTCTATTTTTAACAATCAAAACATAAAATCACACTACCACTCCCACTTGCTTGCCTTCTCTCTTTTTGACACTCAGTAAAAACATAAAACTCAACACAGCATCATTAATGTTATTCTTCCTCTCTAGTTGTGTCTCAGTTTCTAGCTCTCTCATCCGCATACTCACACATAAAAGTACACCCTATACATAAACATAATTTAAAGCCTAACATCAACTTCCAAACTCTGTTACTCTACTCTACAAACAGGTATAAGCAGCGAGAAAAGTAATCTCTCTCTCTCTCTCTCTCTTAGTAAACAAGAAAAGAAAAATACAACAAAACACATAAATGAAGACCCCCCCATTTATAAATAATTACAATGATGAAAAGAGAAAAAGTCACAAAAGCTGAAAAGAAGATACGCATTGTATGAGTCACAAAACCTGAAAAGAAGATATGCATTGTATGAGTCACAAAACCTGGAAAGATATACATGTAAAATATACCTGAACCATTTATCTGTAAAGAACTCAAACTGTGAAATTTGTTCTTGACAGATCTTTGTACTAGTACTTTATCAGTGCACTTTGATGAAATATTGCTTTGAAACAAAATTAAACAAATACATACATGTATCTTTATATGTATACGAAAAAAAAACCCCAAAACAAAACCAATAAGTATAAGATACATCTATCTATACCATCTGATGAAATGAATAAGCTTAAGGTTTTGCTAAGAGACTGACCTCATGTGGTGATATAGGTTTGGTAATGTTGAATCCTTCCTCTACGTCTGGCATACCGACATAGATATTCAGGTATCTAAAACACAGGTAACAACAGTTGAACAGCATGTAGCTGTTTTCAAATTACAGGTACATGTAAAACTGGGTTCATAAATTGAAATTTTCATTTTTGATGTACATGTATTATTTTGCTCTATATTTATTTCTCTTCGTACTTAAGCTAAATCTATTTTTTATGAATATTCATTTTAATGTTTCTTTCACTGAAAAATAATTGTATACCCAATGAAGGTTCCATTTCACAGAAAAGTGACAAATGTTTAGCTGACACATCAGTCAGGAACTTACTACTTGAACATTTCTTTAAACTAGTGAAATTGAATAATGAATTGAAGAATATTTTTAAATCTTACTTCATGTAAAAGTTTGGATCTGCATCACTAAGGATCTTCTCATTGGCTTTCATGATACTTTTGATCTGTAGATTATTACAGACGTCAGAAAGGTACAGATGTGAGAAAGTGATACATTTTAATTCTGTCCTGATTCCCAAAACACATTTAATGAACATTACAGAATGATTCATTTAATGAGCAGAATTAAGTCATTAGGAATTGAAATTGTACAAAAGTTAAATATTTATGACAAAAAGTTATCCTTGCTCACTTGAACTGCCATCACTTAATGTAACAAGTGTGCTTTTACAAACTTAAATTTTGAAAGTGTATCATACAACACTGCTTCTAATATTTGGTTTATCAGCGTATTTACATGCAAAATTTCATGGCGAATCAGGTAAATAAACACAATATTGTGACACAGTGGGTAATCTAGCAATGCAGAACATTGAGTATTTCTATATTTTTGTATTTTTGTGTAATATCAATTACATGTATTTATCAGAAAAAGGGGAATGTGATGCAGTGTGATGTGTGAAAGTGAAAAAGGTCTGAGATATGATATTGGGTGGTGGTGGTGATGATGATGATGATGATGATGATGATGATGATGATGATGATGATGATGATGATGATGATGATGATGATGATGATGAGGAGGAGGAGGAGGAGGAGGAGGAGGACTGTTATGTTAAGTGTCAATGACAATGATGATGAATACAGGAGGAGATTGAGGTTTGATATTAGTCTGAGAAGGGAAGTTGATGATGATAAGAATGAAGATAATGATGCAAACTTCAAAGAGGCCGATGGCAATTTTCATGTTACATACCTCAACATTAATGAAGTAGTTAAAAGAGTCAATGTGCTGCTTCACCAAACCCTTAACCTTTAGGAAAGCTGGCAGTAATTTCCATTTGTCCTGTTGAGGAAACAAATTAAAAGTATATATCAGTAAAATAAAGTGCTATATCAAATCAGCTTTCAGGAAATCTTATCAAAACATTGGGAATGTTGAATGCAGATATGACACAAGAAAATTTGTAAAATTAACTGATGGATGCTCCCACAATCACAGCAATAAATAAAGGGTATGAATACCAGTATATAGGAAATCATTTTATTCATTTGTGTGACAATTTCAAATCTCATTGAAACCAAAGTGACCTTGAAAATTTTTGCCTTAAAGCAAATATCTTGTAAAACATTTTGGTGAAGTATTATCAAATTGTTAGACAACAGGAGTAGGAAATACATAAGTCCTTAACTTTACCTTTCAGATATGACCTTGTGTGATCTTTGTCCTCAGGCTCACATCTTGTAATTACATATTTTATGATTTCTTAAAAAAAGATTTAGTTAATAAGTGACCTTGACCTTTAAGAAATGGCCTCAGGGATTTTTTTGCCCCTTTTTCGGGCCGTTATTCGGCCCCATTCCAAATTAAAAATAGTATCTTTTTTTCCCAATTGTGGCTCTTAAAGGAGCTGTTAAGATAAGGGCCGTATTTAGCCCTGAATCTCGTGACTTATTTCTTCCGCATGGCGAATCGTACACAGAGAAACATGAATCATTATTGAAATATAATGTATTTGCATACCTTTTACATGTTTTACATTATGTTAAAGAACTCTTAAGGTTGTAAAATTAAGGTCGAAAGAGGTAGGGGTGCTCGGATAGAAAATCTGATAATATCGACAAAAAACTTGTACATTTTTGAATATTTTATCTAAAATGGATAAATATAAGCTAAAAGACATCAAATATGTCTACATTGTGTATCAGAAATAGATTCCGAACGTTCTACCTCCTTTAATCGGTATATAATGAAATCCGGAACTTAAAATACGGTCTTACTCTTCATTCAATGGCTACAATGTAAGCCTTTTAGCGCGAAATACACATTTACGGAGAAATGAACATCATTCTTGCTTATTTCGTTTCTAATTCTTGTATCTTTCATTCAATCATATTGAGTACACAATGTTTGATAGATTACAGAGGAAAAATAGTCAAATGTGCTATACTTAATGGTAAAAAAGATCGATTCTTATAAAATGCACCCCCTTTCCATTTTTAGTTTTTCGTCTCTGGGGTAGTGTTCCCCCGTAGATACAGAACCCCACTTTGCCGAAAAAAATGTATCATGAATACACATCTCCAGTAAAAGTGGCTTTCTGTATATCCGGGGGGAACAATGTTCAATAAAACTTTTCCGTTTTCCATTGATTTCTATGAGAAAAAGATAAGTTTTGACCTAAAAATTAGCAATATTATGCAAAACAGATAAAAAATAACTTCATATTCTGATGGGATGCCGTATAGGTATACATTTTACCAAAAAAGGTTCTTGAAATTTCAATTTTCAAAATTCCACTTTTCAGGGCTGATTTTACGCCTTATCTTAACAGCTCCTTTCCCAATCACATATAGATGGAATTATCACCAAAATTAGTGAAATGTTCTGGTTCAAAAGTAGCAAATCTACTAATTATTTGCCATATTGTTGTTAGCATAAGAAATTAAATCATATTTGAAAAAATAGCAATCCAAGGAATGCTTGTGTCGCCTGCGAAGCAGTTTGATTATTATTCTAGAAAGAGGATCAAATTATTGGTATCAGTAGAAAAGTCTTGTCAAATGAAATTCATTTGAAATATAAGACCTCTTAATTACAAATTAAAAGTTATGGTCATTCTCAAATTTTCAGAACAGAGTGTCAGTTACAATTGTATCTAGGTACAGGTCACTACGTAAAAATTGGTAACAAAAAGGTCTCATCATAAGAAATATTAAAGACTTATCACCTACCAATTAAAAGATATATACAACCTAAGAAAAGAAGGTCAAATAGCTAGATCAAGGTCAAAAGGTAAAAAATTATAGTATGTGTAGAATGACATTGTTACAAGGGAAATACATGTGAAATATCAAAGCCCTATTACCTACCAATCAAAAGATATAGCCAATATTACTTTTCTTGAAAAGTAGATCAAATATCTAGATCAAGGTCAAAAGGTCAAATATTATGGTCTGTGTAGAAAGGTCTTGTCACAAGGAATACACATGTAAAATACCAAAGCCCTTTCAGTTACCAATCAAAAGATATATCCATTCTTAATTTTTTTTTGAAAAGTAGGTCAAATATAAAGGTCAAGGTCAATAGGTCAAAAATTATGGTATGTGTAGGAAGGTCTTGTCACAAGGAATACACATGTGAAATATCAAAGCCCTATCACTTACCAATCAAAAGATATAGTGAATCTTATCTTTTTTTCAAAAGTAGGTCAAATATCGAGGTCAAGGTCACAAAGTCAAAAATTATGGTATGTGTTGAAAGGTCTTGCCACAAGGATTGCACATGTGAAATATTAAAGTCCTAACACTTACCAATCAAAAGATATAGTGAATCTTATCTTTTTTTCAAAAGTAGGTCAAATATCGAGGTCAAGGTCACAAGGTCAAAAATTATGGTATGTGTTGAAAGGTCTTGCCACAAGGATTGCACATGTGAAATATTAAAGTCCTAACACTTACCAATCAAAAGATATAGTGAATCTTATCTTTTTTTCAAAAGTAGGTCAAATATCGAGGTCAAGGTCACAAGGTCAAAAATTATGGTATGTGTTGAAAGGTCTTGCCACAAGGATTGCACATGTGAAATATTAAAGTCCTAACACTTACCAATCAAAAGATACATCCATTTGTAATTTTTTTGAAAAGTAGGTCAAATATGTAGGTCAAGGTTACTAGGTCAAAAATTATGGTATGTGTAGGAAGGTCTTGTCACAAGGAATGCACATGTGAAATATCAAAGGCCTATCATTTACCAATCAAAAGTTATGGGCTGTGACACCCAAAGTGTGACAGACAGACAGACGGACGGACGGACAGACGGACAACGGACAAAGTGATCCCTAAGTGTCGCTATGCTTCGCAGGCGACACAATAAAATTACTTGATTAAATATTCAATTCTGAACTTTCGATTGTCATTTTACTTTTATATTGGTACTTCTGAAACGTCGTATTTTTTCCCAATTGCACGGGCCCCGACCCCATTCCCAAATTACTGAAAAAAATAACTGGGCCTTAAAATATTTTTTTTCAAAACCCAACATCCTATAAAACATTTCAATGAAGTATGATCAATATCTTTTAAGTCCTAGTTAATAAAAGACCTTGACCTTTCAGAAAAGACCTTTTAGCTGCTTGTAACTTATCACTTTGATTGACAAGGTAGAGGATCTCTTTATTGTATAACAGGACGAAAATTTGATGTCCAAGTTTTAACTTGTCTTAAGAGGTCTGTGAAATGTATTATCCAATTGTAAAAATTCAACATTATTCCACAAATTGAAGACATAAACAAACCAGTACATCTAATATTATGTTAATTAGCATGGTTAGAAAAAGTTGAGGGTGTGCATGTAAATCAGACTGGACTTAAACTTGCGGAAGAGGTCTGAAGGACATAAGCATTTCACATTTGCTGCATTACCGAACAATTCCGGATATTATTTTCAAAAGGAAAGGAAAATTTCTCATTAGTCAAATTATAAATTTCACTCTGACCCTTTATAATCCCAAAAAGTGATCCCTAAGTGTCGCTATGCTTTGCAGGCGACACAAAAACTTGTCTGAGTTAATTAACATTCTTTGAGAGCCAAACTAGTACAGGAAGAACAAACATATGATAATGTGCACACAATAATATTACATCTACAGAATAAAAAGTGTATAAATCATGCAATAATTTACGTCATACACATGTACATTAACCCGAAATAAGTTCAATACAACTTTCAACAAAGGATGTTTCCAACAAAGGATGGACAGACGGATAATGACAACAGACAATGACGACGGACGGACAGCAATGACAGATGCAGGATGGACGACAGACAGGTTGCTATGACCAGGTTGGGGAAAGGTACCGATCGAGCTAATATACCTCGATCAAGCTAATGTACCTCGATCGGACTAATCAATCTGACTTTTTTATTCAGAAAAAAGTACTTTTTTCCACAAAATCATTTTTGGGTGCAAAATCGCACCAGCTTTTATATCAAGAAATAATATTTAAAAAGCAACTATGCCTGAAAACTTTTTAGATTTTTTGAAAACTCACCCAATATATTCAGAAAAACGGAGGTATATTTTCTCTGTAACTATATATATAATTCACCTTTCAGGTATATTTCTTTTGTAAACATAACTTCTTTTTTAAAGAACTGATGCGATTTTGCTCAACAGAATAATTTTGAGAATGTTTTAATTTTTTACTACTGAAAATATTCAGATTGATTAGCCCAATCGAGGTATATTAGCCCAATCGAGGTATATTAGCTCGATCGGTACCTTTCCCCAACCTGATGACAGCAGCCCACTTCGCTTCGCAGATATGTATAGTATCATGGGGGACCTGTATTGTTACATCCCCACAAAAAGAGTGATGAAGTCTTGTTAATTAACACTAATAGGGCTAATGTGCACAAGTATACATGTATCTGCATGACAGCTGACGCAATGTTTGATAAACTTCTGAAAGTGAACAAAAATATTTAATATTTGACCTGGACAGTCTTGATTGGAGCAGCAAGCTTCTCCTTGTCCATTCTCATTATCTCTTCGATACTCTCCATGCTTTCTGGTCCAATGTCAACGCCAAAATATAAGAAAGGGGTGAAATTCAGACATGACTCTCCATGGGCGCAGCCATTTTACTATAGCCTAAAAGTAAACCCTGTAACGGTTTTTAAATGGTCAGATAATTTCAAAGATATAGATTGAATATATCCAATAAAACATATGATGCATATTTCATTAACAAGTTTGTTGATATGAATTACAAATTTAGGTCTTTATGTGTTGATTAATGAGAAATTTTCCTTTCCTTTTGAAAATAATATCCGGAATTGTCCGTTTCAGGTTTCCGAATCTATAACTTTCGGATTCGTATCTGGTCCGCATGGACAGCGGTGCAGATCGTTCAAACATATTTATCCACTCAAAAAAAGAAAGTTTCACGGAAAAAAAGACATCTATATGTATGTGTGTAAATCAAAGATACCTATCAATTTTATTCAAAGCAAAATTACCCTATTTTTTTTCACTCCTTTTCAGCTCAGCATGTGTAACATTGCTTGTGAATGTTATACTGTAGTATACTGGTATAAATCACAGTTAACTGAGTTTCTGTGGCAAATGAAAAATCGATAAATGAACTTGAACATACGTGTAGATAGATTCACACCTTCCTTATCTTTCTTCAAGAAAGGTCCGTGTGAATGGGTGCAGGACGTTTCGAGACAAGGACGTTTCGGTACAAAGAAAAAAGTTGTTTTGGTGCATGGTACAAAGATGTTTCGGTACATGATTTAGAGTGTTTGGGTACATATTTTTATTTTGGACATGACCCAATTTTTGACTGTTTATAGAGGATATATGAGCAATATGTTGTTTATTACTATAGTAAGAGTTATTTACGTACATAATTGGTATGTCTAACGACAAATTGATTATTATAAATATAATCCGTTTTCTTTGCAATATTTAATTAGGCCTATAATTGTCAGGTACCGAAACTTATTAAAAAAACACAAACTAATTATCACCCCATATCTCCAAAAAAAAAACTTAATGTACCGAAACTTCTTTTTGTTGTACCGAAACGTCTTTTCATTGTACCGAAACGTCTCTACTTGTACCAAAACATCTCTCTATTGTACCAAAACGTCCTTGTATTGAAACGCCCTTGTACCGAAACGTCTAGCATTCCTTGTGAATCAATCTACTGTCCATGCAGCTCACTTCAGAAATCGAGAAAATTTTGTCTTTCAGACTTCGTCGCCAAATTTTCTGATTAAGTAGACAAAACTTCAATTATTCGATTATTGAGGTGAGTTGCACAAACAGTACACATACATTCAAGCGCATTTACATTGTGTATCAATTTTTCATATTCCGTGGTGTCCACTGTGTCAGAGGTGTGCACTGTGATATATGCCAATTGCATCTCCACGGAAAAACATGTACTTTGTATACATGTATTGACACATTAAATTACCAAGGGTATTTTCCATCAATTATTTACATTTTTAAAAATGTATGCAAGAATTTGAATATAGATTAAAAGTATAAATTGTTCTTGTTTGTTTTCAGAATGTCTGATCAGGAGGATCTAGGAGGGGTTATCAGTGCCAGTGAAGATGAGGTTAGAGTTTTATATACATACTGATATACCAAAGGACCATTTTATAATGTGTTATCATGGAAAGAATTGTGAACTTAGTTTTTGTCATCCAATGTTTTAGATTTGGAAGCAATTAACAAATGTCATGTACCGGTATGCCTGATGCATTCTTTTCCATAATATTGCTCATTAGTTTTCTTAAGAATAAGATTTTTTTAGGACTTTCTGTAAAAGAACTCGAGATGTTTTACTTTTAAATGTTTATGGTGTATAGTATTCTGTCTGGTCATGTATAAATTTTTGATTTTCGGAATCCATGATTGATAAATTACTTGAATTTACATAAGGAATGTTGTATAACTGTACATGTAATATATACTAGAAATGCAGCAATAAAATATCGAGTTCTTAGTACGGCTATGATACTCGCTGTCCTCTACCAAGTTTGTGTTTTTCGTGTCTATCGGTCAACAAATATGGCCGTCGAGGGCTCTGATTGGCTGACACATTTTCGACAAAAAAAGTATAATAATTAAGGCAAAATTTGTTATGACATTGTTAATATATAATAAAAATATATTAAATATCTCACCTCATCATTTCCATAATGCTGTATTGATTTTGTCAGGATGATGTGGATGTCAGGAGACATGCCAAGCTGATAGATGCCATCTCATCACTGGACGGTAAAAAGAGGTGAGGCAGTGTTGAGCAATAATGTTAGGATATCGGACAAAGAATGATTTAAATAGAATATTTGTACATGTATTTCTAATTTGATTTTCAAATAAATGTTGTGCATTGTAGACTGAGTGATTTAAATTCTTATTTACAGTCTACAATAGAAGAAAGTCCTTATGCTGCTGAATTAACTGCTCACTATTCAGCATTGACAAATTTTTGATCAATACAGAAAAAAATGCAATCATCTATACATGTATTATTGGAAAGGACTGGACTGAATAAAAACTTTTTTTTAATTGTGATAAATTTCAAGTAGTTTAAACATATTTATTTTCATTATCAGAAAAGGAATTAGGCAAAAGTTACAATAACATTACATACATGTACATGTACATGTACATGTAGATGTATGCCCTTTCCCTTCAAATACATGTACAGGTACATGTAAATTCCAAATACAATGTAACTAATTTTCATTTTAGATAGTCTTGTTTTAAAGTTGCTGAGCTAATGTATAATAATGTTTTATAACAGAGTAAAGCTGAGTGAGCGAACGGTACCTGTCCAACAAGTGTCAGAGTTTACATTCACCTCCGGAGGTTTGTAAATATTACTATTTAGGTTGTACGCCCCTGCATTGAAAAATTAAGGCAAAATGTTCATACCAGGTCTGTTGGTTTTTTTGTTTACTTGAACTTTAAACCTTACAAGAAACTTCTAAATGATAAGCTTTCATATTTCACCTGTGCATTTCTTGTAACATGACCTTTGTTTCAATACCAAACTTTAAAGTACTGTAGTGATCTTGACCTAGATTTGAATATGACTTAATTTTCATACAAATGATATCTACCAACGGGGGGAATGTTTTTCACAAACACATCTTGTTTTTATTCAAATTTATGTTTTAACAAGTAAGTTTGACTTCAATTGTTTATTCTTTGTACAACTCTATCATATTAATTCAAACAAAGACATTAAAATTTACAGACATGTATAAACATTTTTAGCTCACCTCGACGAAGTTGAGATGAGCTTATGCTATAACCCCGGCGTCCGCGACCCCGTCCCTGTCCGCGTCCGGTTAAAGTTTTTGGGCAACTCAGTATCTGACAAAGTACTGATGCTACAGTAACCAAACTTGCACAAATGATTCATCTTGGGATGCTGAGGTGAACCCATGCATCGGATGCAGCATCTGACCTACATTTTCCGGTTGAATGACTTTGTCAATGTCTGGTAAAAGTTTTTGGGGTAGTTCAGTATCTGACAAAGTACTGATGCTACAGTAACCAAACTTGCACAAGTGATTCATCTTGAGATGCTGAGATGAACCCATGCATCGGATGCAGCATCTGACCTACTTTTTCCGCTTGAGTGATTTTGCCTTATAAGGCCAATATTGAGCAAAGTATAAGTGCTACATGTACCAAACTTGTATATTGGATGTATCTTTGATCAAACTTTCATAAAATGACCTTGACCTACTTTTTCCACTTAAGTGATTTTGCCTTTAAAGGCCAATATTGAGCAAAGTATAAGTCCTACATGTACCAAACTTGCATATTGGATGTCTCTTTGATCAAACTTTCATAAAATGACCTTGACCTACTTTTTCCGCTTGAGCGATTCTGCCTTTAAAGGCTAATATTGAGCAAAGTATAAGTGCTACATGTACCAAACTTGCATATTGGATGTATCTTTGATCAAACTTTCATAAAATGACCTTGACCTACTTTTTCCACTTGAGTGATTTTGCCTTATAAGGCCAATATTGAGTAAAGTATAAGTGCTACATGTACCAAACTTGCATATTAGATGTATCTTTGATAAAATGACCTTGACCTACTTTTTCTGCTTGAGTGATTTTGCATTTAAAGGCCAATATTGAGCAAAGTATAAGTGCTACATGTACCAAACTTGCATATTGGATGTCTCTTTGATCAAACTTTCATAAAATGACCACTTGAGTGATTTTGCCTTTAAAGGCCAATATTGAGCAAAGTATTAGTGCTACATGTACCAAACTTGCATATTGGATGTATCTTTGATAAAATGACCTTGACCTACTTTTTCTGCTTGAGTGATTTTGCATTTAAAGGCCAATATTGAGCAAAGTATAAGTGCTACATGTACCAAACTTGCATATTGGATGTCTCTTTGATCAAACTTTCATAAAATGACCTTGACCTACTTTTTCCACTTGAGTGATTTTGCCTTTAAAGGCCAATATTGAGCAAAGTTTAAGTGCTACATGTACCAAACTTGCATATTGGATGTATCTTTGATCAAACTTTCATAAAATGACCTTGACGTACTTTTTTCCACTTGAGTGATTTTCTTATGATACATGTACTTATAGATATGTTTAAATTGAACTTTGCTGCCGCGAGGTGAGCTTCGTAATCTTTGATTACACTATGTTTTAAATGTGCATGTAGCTTTGCCAAATTAATTCTTTTTAATCATTACATTTGGTTTCAGAAAAGAAGAAAGTAGCTCTACATGAGTTGGTAGGATCATTGAAGGAGACGGCCAGCCATGGAGAATTAAAGAAGCAGTTACGATCTGTTCAGAAAAACAAGAGAGTCTCGGTCCCTCTCCCTACACAGGAAAAACAGAAGGTTTATAGATAAATTATAATTTGATCCCTCCATTTATTACCATTGATACAGAACATCATTAAGTTTGATTTTCTTGAAATAAACACAAAAGTGAAGGCATTGTGTATTAAGCGTGTATCTCTAAGCAAAATCTCTTTCATACATGTACATGTAATTTTAAAATGTAGAATAGTAATTATTTTGCTGTGGTGAATTTCTGTTTTAAGTTTTTCTTTTTCAGATTGAAAGAGGGGTAGCTTATGAGAAGACATCCAAGGATGTGTCCAAGTGGGATCCAATAGTGAAAGAAAATAGGAAGGTGAGAAGAACATAGATCTACTCTTATCACACATTTTGTAGACGTAATACATGTAAATATCAAGAATTCCATTACTAAATTACATCCCTAACAAATTTATGTTCATTTGAAAGGCTTTATTTTCACAATTTTCATGACAAATACATATATAAATGTTGCCATAGAGATGATTGATAGGAAATATTCCTTTGAAACACAGATAATTTCTCTTTGATATCCTCAAATAAGCACAAATAAATTTGAAATGCAGTCTACTCTCGATAAGTCGAACTTCAAGGGCCCATCAGAAATAGTTCGACTTATCAGGAGTTCGACTTACTGACTACACGATCAGCAATCAATTTTCCAAAAGAATCATTTTCCTTTCTCTATCACCGTTCAAAAACCTTTGTGTTGTCCATTTTTAATGACCAAGCTACACATACCTTTAATGCTTGAATTAATGACTCCATAGCAAGAAAGTATCAATAACTTGTCTATCGATCTACTTATGATGGATTGGTTTTGTTGAAGAATTAAAATTAATTTTTGGTTCGACTTATTGAGGTAAATTTTCAGCGTAAAATGACTTAAGGGACCTAAATATTGGTTCGACTTAACGAAAAGTTCGAGTTATCGGAATTCGACTTATCAGGAGTAGAAATGCACAAAAATCAATGGAAGAGAATCGGGACTTTTGAAAACAGTTCGAGTTAAGCGGAAATTCGAGTTAACCGGGTTTGAGTAAACGAGAGTTAACTGTATACATGTTAATCATGATTTAATTTTTCAACGTACTTAATAATTATAATTGCAGGCTGAGCAAATAATATATCCGTTGGAAAGATCAACAATTTCCGTGCATACAACAGACAGCTTTGTTAAACGCTTCCAGGTAATGCATATATAAATTTTACACATAATGTACATGTCAAAAAAATGTTTAAAAGGAGTTATCATGAAAAGTAAATGTAATACTAGTAGACAGAAATTTTGGACTTTCAGAAGATTTAACTGTAGAGGAGTTTTCTCCTTTGATACCATAAAGTTTGACCTTGTTGTTGACCTTGGCATATGGAATGCGGTAATCTGAACTTTAAAAATGCTGCTGTCTGGCAAAGCATCTTGTTTTATGTTGTCATGAAGTACTTGGATTTTTTCTCAGCCCCGCACACCATTAGAAATGGAAGTTGCCGCAGTCCTTGCAGGAAGCCAGAATGTACCACAGAAAAATAAAGAACTGACCCCGGCAGAGGAGAAAGCCATCAAAGCCATGAGTTTAGAGGAGGTAAGGCTGGTTAGGATTATTATGTGTTGTTCATAGATAAAGTGTCTGAATTATAAAGTATCCTTTAAAAAAAAACACATCATATACATTGAGTTTATTGGTACTGACAAACACATTTTATTTTGTGATTGGCGGTATTTTACAGAAAGATCTTCGCTGATGTTTAAAGTTGATATAACCTTAGCATATTTATTTACAGGCTAAAGAAAGGAGAGCAGAGCTTATGAAGTACAGAGCGTTACTGTCTTACAAAGAGGCCAAGGCCAGGTGGCAGGGGAAAATCAAAAGTAAAAAGTAAGACTCATAAGACTCATGTATGAAATGTTGTTATGATTGCAGAAAATGGAGTGATTGCAACTAACCCAGAGAAGATCACATCACAATCACAATCACTACAAAACACACATACACTATAAGCTCACAAAATTTGAATACACAATTTTAAGGCATCATGGAAGTGAGACACTAAATTATCATTTTAAACAGAAGTCATTGAGATACAGTACCAGGTTTTTCATATACATTGTATTTCCATTTTATTTTGTGCTTTTTTTTTAACATTAAATACTCATTGGTCAAACTTATCAGTTAAGAGTTATTGCCAAGCAGTTAACCTATCCATCCAAAATTGTATTATTACTCACGCATAAGATTTGAACTTTGCAGATATCACCGTATATTAAAAAAGGAAAAATTGAAGAAAGAAAAGCGTGCCCTAGAGGAGTTAGAAAAGAATGATCCTGAGGGATACCAACAAAAGATGGAGGGTGTTGAAAAACAGAGAATACAGGTAAAGAAACGCTCTTGTACTTTTTAACAAATGATAGGGCCATGAAGACCTACATATATATTGGTCTTAATCTTAAAACTTAGTTTTAGTTTAGTTTAAATAACATTTTATTCAAAAGGATTAAACAACTGGCAAAGATTATGAAGATTTTACAACTTCTTACTACAGAATATGTCAAGTTATGATTGGATACTTTCTCAAGTTGTAGGAAGAAGGAGTTTAAGTCTTTGATTTTTAAAGTTGTTGAATTTTTGTATTTTGTTACACAGGAGAGAATGAGTTTGAAGCACAGAGGTGGTAGTAAGTTTGCTCGTAAACAGATGATGTATTCCAAGTATGATGAGCAGGTAAATATTCATGTATATTTTGTAACACATATTCATTATGCTAATGATATAATCTAATTAAAATCAGACTTCTTGTGCCTCGTTATTCTGAGTTATCGTCACAGTGACCATAACTCAGAATAACGAGTAAATAAAATCCGATTTACTTGTTCCTCGTTATTCTGAGTTATGGTCACTGTGACGATAACTCAGAATAACGAGGAACAAGTAAATCGGATTTTAATTAGATTGAATATGATAAATACAAGGAAATAGTTTGAAAAATTATTTTCTGGTGGTTTCATTTTAACAATTCAAAAACGATGTCTAGTAAACATTATGCCTAATAATTGTATTTTGTAATTTTGTATAGTGCTAAAGATAAGCACAATATGATTTCGATGTTAGTTTGAAGTATCATGCTCTGGTGGTTACATTGGGACAATCCAAGTCATTGAATAAATTTTAATAAGGAACAAATTCTAGAAAAGAGTCTGCAAAATGGGAAATAATTGGAACCAAGAAGAATTACCCTCAAAATACCTTGTCTTTGATTTAAGGCTCGGCAGCAGGTACAAGACATGCTCCAGAAGAGCCGAGAGCTCACAGAGAAGCAGCAGGTAGTAAGTGACAGTGATGATGAGGAGGAGGACGGAGTTGCCATGGATCCTGAAGATGAAGAAGTAATGGATGCCATGGGAGACAACCCCTGGATGGAGACGGGATCAGGAAAAAATAACCAGTACAGTCGTCCCCAAGCACAGGTCAGTACGGATGGTCATAATGAGGCTTTAGGGAGTGAAGAGGAGGGAGAAGATGGGGAAGAAGGTATGAGAGTGACAAATTTACAGAATGCTGAGGATTTGGCCAACCAGAAACAAATATTAGGAAATTCAAAAATTAGGAAGGCTGATGAAGATTCAGAAGAGGAGGTTACCATTGAAGAAATATTTAAACCTCTGGATGAGGAAAAATTGAAAAGGACATCTTCTGAAGAAAAGAATTCTCAGATGGACGGTGAAAAGCGGAAGAGGAGGAGGAGAAGAAAGAAAAAGACAAAAGTTAATCAGGAGGTGAAAGATGAAAGTGATGTTGTTTCTAGGAAAAGGAAACTTGAAACGAAGGACAATGAAGAAAAAGATGATGATGAGGAGGAGGAGGAGGATTTAATTGATGAAGGTTTAACTAGGGTGAAGACTCTGGAAGATATTGAAAGTAAAAGACAGAGTGATGACGCAGAAACCACTATTGTTAAGAAGAAAAGGAAAAATATGAAAAAAGGCGAGAAAGATTCACAAAATGTTGGAAAGGAAGATGTGCCTGATAAAGTGGAGGAAGTTTATGTTGATCCTAAAAAACTATTTACTGTAGAAACAAAACTGAAATCTGCCATTCCTGACATGACGGGACATGATGATGATGACAACGATGATGAGGATGATGATCAGCAGAGGATGACAATAGCTCAGGCGTTTGAGGATGATGATGTGATAGAGGAATTCAAAGAAGAGAAAAAGATGATAATGGACAGGGACAAACCTAAGGACATTGACCTGACCCTGCCAGGGTGGGGCAGCTGGGGAGGGACAGGGATCAAACCTAAGAAGAAAAACAAAAGGTAAAGATATAAAACAAGATAAAGTACCCTGCATGAAGAGAATCGATTTGGTTGATTCAGTTATTGAAAACTTCTTTAGAATATAAGTTTTTCAAATCCAGGTGTTCCTTTTCATGATCTTTTCTGCTGGAAATTTGGAAGTACAATGCAAAGGATTTGACAGTGTATTATTCATTGGTTAAACTAATCTATTATAATATAGTTTCTTGCACTCTTTTCATATAGGTTCATTATAAAGGCACCCCCAGCACTCCCACGTAAAGATAAAAGCTTAGGAAATGTCATCATCAGTGAGTTAAAAGACAAAGCCATCAGCAAGTATCAAGTAAGTGAAAATATTTCATGAGTACCTGTACTTTTGTACTTATTTGAGTGCAACCTTATCTTAGCAGAAACCGGCCATAGACGTAATAATTTAAATTGTAATAATGAATTTATATATGTCATTTCCCGTTATAATTCATTTATCATAATCAGATTTCATTGAATTACAATTCTGAGTATGTTTAAATTTCTATATATTTTTTTTTCTATAGTTTTATGAAAATAAAATCACTTTGAGTTTTTTAAAATCTTTTCAAAGACTTTAAAATCTTCAATGAGAATTTCCAGTAAATATTATTTTCATTCTCAGTCTCACATTATTAGTAGATACAATACATGTACTAAACACGGATTGCTTTCCAGGTGAGTGACCTGCCTTTTCCATATGGTGACGTAAAGCAGTTTGAACAGAGTATACGAGCCCCTGTGGGGAAAACTTGGAATCCGGAAACAGCTTTCAAACAACTCATCAAGCCGAAAGTTGTGACGAAGCTCGGCCAAGTGATTAACCCTATTGACAAAGATGAGGTGTTCAAAAAACAGAAAGTCACAAATCCACTCCCAGAAAATGCCCAGAAAGAACAGAGTAAAGGATATGGAAAGAAACGGAGGAAACGTTGATTGGTTCTATTGTTGATATTTTAATTAGGAGCAACTTATAACTCTGAAAAAAAGTGAATTGTCATTACCATTACTTCTGTGGGATTAAATGATTTGGCAAGTCAGAAATTTAGTCTGGGAAGACAGATCTAGTTGAAAAACCTGATGCGACAATACATATATTTTAGGAATACTTCAAAATTAGCTGGCTTTATATCCAGCATTCGTACTTGTATTGGCATTGTGATAAAGAAATATAATAACACATGTAAGGATTATCTCTCTTTTGCTTAAACCATGCACAGTATTTTCATTTTGGCAATGCAGTGTATTCACATGGTAAGAAAAACTTTCTTTCTAGCTACTTATATGCAAAGAGGGTATGGTAGTTCTACCATGTTCAAAACACTTTATAATCCACAGACATCAAAGTTTGCTTCAAGAACAAGGTCGCAATACGCAAGATCACAACTACAACGTGTGCAGCCTGTCGGTTCTGATTTTCACTTAGTCACTTACATAAACCATTGTTCAAAACTTGGGCACTTTTTCTGCCCAAGTAAATGAATGGAGAACAATCAGAAAGTGTGCGAAAACATCAGTATAACTTTTGTTAGATGTATTTGCGATCTTTGGTATTGACAATGCTTGAAAAAATTATGGACACTTTAGAAGCCACAGATCATCAACCTTGACTTGTTGTTTTTAAGAGGGTGACACATTTTGATTTTCAAGGTCAGGGGTCAAATGTCAAGTGGATGCTTCATATTCAACTATCAAATCCAAAATGCCTTTTTTAAAAACGAGCTCATTTTCCAGGAACTCAAAGTGCTGAATATGAAAATACCTAGACCAATAAGCTACAGGGGCTTTTCATGTCCAATTTCAAATTTATTTGGAATATTTCAAATGTGCAACCCTTCCAGTTCAAGTGACATAACAAGTAAAAGGTGTGATGGTATTTAGCTGGGGCAGCAGTTGATTTGAGTTTTTCTGGTAGATGTGTGAAAGTATGTGTTCCTTTAATATCTCCTTGCAACTCCATTGCAGGGGGGATATAGCATTGCTGCCATGCTTCCATTTGTGTGTATTTGTCCGGATTTTTGTGAATAGCATAGAAGGCACAGGTTTAGCTCTCCTGATTTTCAAGGTCACATGGTATTTAAAATTTAGAAACATTGTGAACCGCATGAAGGACAAAGCAATCATTGTTTCATCATCAAATCCTCCATAAATGTACTGTACAGGGAGAGGATCAACCCTATAGATTTTCAAGGCCAAGGCTTAAAGGTCAAGGTCACTGTTGAATCCTTTTGAAGCCTTTTAAAAGCCTTATAAACATTATGAAAATCATTGTAGACATGCAGTGGTAAGGAGATGCTGTAGTTATATTGCAAGCCTGTGCCGCTTATGACCTTGTTGCAAGTTGGCTATACTTGTGTTGCCTTATTTTACACTAATTACCAGTCTTATAAGACCATCATCCAGTGTTGTAGACATCCTCATCGATGGGATGGGTTACTTAACTCACCATTTGTATCTTTAATTTTGAGGTGGTTATTCAGTTATATAGATAGCTGAGCTGCTTTAGGCAATAACCTTTTCTTGACCTTGCATAGATCCAAGTGTTTTGTTAAAAAGCTACCTGTGAAAAATGTTGTTTGGCTCATGTGCAAACAGCGGGATATAGGGTCCATTGTTTGTCTGAACTATCATTGGTCAAAAGCACAACTTGTAGAATCATCACATCTTCAGACATGAAACTTAGTCGGAACAATCCTTTTGTGTAAGGAAGCCCTATATCAGACCCTATATGTAGGTCAAGGTCATTTCAAAAGAACAAAGTTATTATTGTACATGCCAGGTATGTTGAAAGATCTCAAAAGAAACAATGTTGCAGTGAAAAACATGTTGCAGTAGAAAACAAAAAGTACCACGTGCACATGTTGTAAACAGCAAAACACACATTGCAACCAAGAATGGAAATTTCTGAACAAATCTTATTGAAAAAAGAAAATCTGGTTCAGATGTTTTTATTGTTTATTTATTGGTCTACAGGAACTCCCTGAAGAAGAATTGCACTACAAAATATAGCTTTCAACAAATAACTACGATATACACACTTCAAACAGGTGTCATAGAACTAGACCTTCAAGCCAACAAATTTCTTTTTCCTATCTTATATGTAACAATATTTTCACAATTTTGATTTACCTGTTTTCTTTACCATTTCAAAGTACATCTACCTATGAAAAAAATATAATCTTTATTTGAAATTTGATATTGCAGTAAAAATCTAATTCTGAGATCATCAAGAAATCTACATAATTTTTCACATTTATGAAAATACTGACCTGTCAGTCTCATATCAAAATAATGCATTTTACTAGACAAAGATAATATATAAATAAATTTCTCTAAAACTGCTTTCCTTACTTCATTGATATTCATAAAATGTACAAAAAGACATGATGTATAATAAATTATCACGTGGATGATGTTATTTAAGTATGACTATGTTTTAGGTAAAGTTTTTTAATAGTCAAAAATAGAATATTGAAATATTTGAAATTCCCATTTTTTAAACCTTTGTATTTATGTAATGCAGATTTCTGCACGATTTTCCACTTTAGTAAATATTCAATAAATGAACAACCTTACGTTTGGTTCAATTTTGTTCTTTACAACCAGTGTGCATAACTCTCTAACATGGACTATACTAGATCAAAACGTGTATCTAATATGTACAATGTCTAAACCAATACTTTACAATGCTGCCAAAAGAATTGCTTTGAAAATATGAAAAATTATAAAACAATTAAGATTAAAATGCTGAGAATGAGATGAAAATGAATCAGAAATGTACTAAGCTATCAAGAAAAGCTTTAAAATCAAATGTATAATAAACTATCAATTTACAAATCTACTTTTTAAAAGGTCAAATGAAGAAAAAAAAATTAAATGATGTATGAAAAAATAAACAGATGTAATAAAAATCAAATATAAATACAGCACTTGCAATTGAATTGAAAATGTACATGTAATGCTTTTGTGGAAATGTTTACAAGCTGGATTAATTTTGTAAAATAAGGGAGTTTAAAGTAGAAATAGAAAAATAATATTTGAAATTTTTATTGCTTACATTATTGAATACTTATAAATTATTCAAATGAAGTGGTGAAATCCAGACATGATTTACAACCCAACATACCGGTAATTAATGCATAGTTGTGTAAAATATGAAATGCACCACTATATTATTCTAGTACATGTACTAGTACCTTAATGATAATTTCAGTTTTAAATTCTAACATGATATTCAAGCATGATATACAAGGTATTCTCTCCTAAAATCTTATTTCACCACGAAATTGACCGAAAAGTTCGAAATTTGAAATAAGACTCGAAGAATTTAATCATGGCACCACAAAAAGTCAGTATCTCCTCTCTGCTATGACAATATGCTTCATAGTGATCTAGATATTTAGGCCAAAGTTACTCCGTTTAAAAGTACAGACGGTGCGAAACATTTCCAGATAATTACTATTTTGATCAGATAAAAATGCTTGAAGTTTTTTTCTCTCTCTTTAGTAACCAATTATATCATTCGTCTTACATAACTTACTTTGTTAGCACTACTATTCATTTCGGAGTGGATTGACGCGAACCCTTTACAATTTTCATGTTTAAGCTCATACAAGCATATTTTTATTCATGAAATTCAATTTTTTTTTTAAAGTTTACAAATAAATTCCGAAAAGTCATCAAAATAACTAGAATTTTACAGTCGAACACGCACATTGTTGATAAATGAAATGTATCCATGGAAGACTCTTTATGACATATATACATGTACTAGGTATTTTTATATCTTAAAATCTATGGTAATCAAATATTCATAATGCTTATGGCAACTTTTTATGTTAGCGAGATCATGGATTTTATATATATATAATGATGGAATGATACCAGCAGAAAATATATGCCTCTTTCTCCTCTGTTGGCTATACAAAACATACGATGGCTTGATTCAGTTGCTTTGATACTTATAAATATCACAGACTACTTAATAAAATGGCATGCCTTCAAAAATGAAGATGTATACATTTAAGAGATATTTCATAAACTATTTTTAATGAATTTACTTCGTTAAAATTAGAGATCTAGCTGTAAAAATCAAACCATGGAGAATCTCAAATCGTCTTCAATTTCGAACTCTCTGGATGGTTTGGTGTTGTTGTTACCCGAAATAGACTTGATAGTACTTTTTATGGATCCAAATAATTTCGAAGCACTCTTTTCTGAGGACAGTTTTGCACCATTCATTGCATTAATTTTTGGTTTGTCATACGTGAAACCATACCCTGTTTGCGGCAAGTCTGGGGTCATTTTGAGAGAAGAATTAGAACCCGTTTTCAACGATTCCATGGAGACGCCCATATCTTCTCCTAGTTCAAAAATGGGGTCAAATTTGATATACGTCGATGACGTACTATGTCTTTTGCTACTATTTTTACCCGTCCTGTTGCTGGCCCGTTGGGCGTCACGATTTGAAATTTCAGAAATCGGATCTACATCCGGCTTTGGTCTACGGCGGACAACAGAACCAGTGTCTATTTTTGATGTATCAACTTGTGACGATGAGACAGATTTTAGTTGATCAACATTCGTGATACCCATTCGTCTGGAATCCCGACCCGAGATTTGCGAATTTGAATTTCCTGTCATAAGACCTTCCATACGCGAATCAGGAATCACTGGCTCCATGACGTCAACGGCAACACGATACGAGGAGTTCCGAGCAGCAGCAACATCCATCGGAACTACACCCTGAGTAGATCTTACAGCAACTCGGTAAGAATCGGTCCTGTTAAAGTCTGCGGGGTCTACGCCGTTCATGACCTGTTGATTGTAAGCGCTGGCTGACGGAGTTTGAATAGATTGCCTTGTTGCAGACATAGACTTCTGCATTTTCTTAGACGGTTGCACTGGCTTTTGTACAACCTTCTGTTGAAAGGACGGACAACTCAAACTTTCCCTCATGGCAACACGATAAGACCCAGTTCTAGAGTTATTAGGATTGACCATGGCTACACGGTACGAGTCTGATCTACTTGATGCACTGTTGTCATCATCAGGGTCTTCGCTGCCCATATTTTGTAAGTTCACGACAGCACCAGATGTTTTGTCATTGGGCAATGACCTTCTATTCGGTCTATAGTTCTCGGTTCTTCTAGATTCCCTTGACCTTGGTTTAGCACTAGATGTATGGCTCATGGCCTCCGGAAAAGATTGAGACTGTGGAATGCCTCGCTTTGGTTGCAAGTTTGACAAATTACTCCCAGAGCGAGTTGTCCTGTAAGCTGGGTTTCGTTGGGCATTTGAACTGTTCATAACAGTATGATCTGCTTTCATTGGCTTAGTCCTTCGTACAGGCGTATAAGAAGTCGGTGTACCTCTATTTTGATTTCCATTCAGACTTTGGTTAGGTCTTTGGTGAGAGTTTTGATCATTTGGTATATAAGGGGTAGATGACAATTTGGGGGGATGTATCGGACCAGTAAAAGTTTGAAATGATTTGGCATCAAGATCGAATTCGTTCCCATTGAAAGAACCAAATGAGTTTGTTGTTATGGCTACTGTTTCCATGGTGCTACTTAAATTTGAATTGTCTATCGTGTTACTGAAAGATTTTGTGAAAGTCGAGTCCCGGCTAATGCCAAAGGAGCTAGATGGGTCTGTTGACTTTGAAAACTTTGAATCATCGCTGAAGCTTGATCGGTCGTTGAGAGATTCAAATGAACCTGTTGGAGTATTTAACATTGGCACGTCTAGATTTGATAGATTTGGAGAGCTACACGGACTGGCCATGGTGACGTAGGTCAAGCTGTTACTCCACGTCAATGATTCCGAGGATTCAAGGGAGTTAATGCTGCCGAACTGCTGCCTGATCAAGTTTTCTCCGTTCTGCATTTGCATATACCCATCGCTGGCATGCGGAAGAACTTCGGTCTGTCGGACTCCTTTAATCTGACTTATAGCGTATGGAGTGGGGTTATCGGAGCTACCCGGTGTAGTAGAGGTAGTAGACATAGAACCAGTTTTATCAGAAGGCACGTTGGGGTCATCTACAGGATGAAGAGAAACACGTGCACCTTTTCTCTCCGCGGAAGAGGATCGATTTCCAGGCTTTACAATGATAGTAGGCTGATATTTCATTGGAAGTCCTTCCTCCTCATGGCCAGACGTTTCAGGAGATAGAGGCATCGTGAGTTTGTAGCTGTCTGTTCCCGCCATATTAGATATCGACTTTCGCCCAGAGTTTTTCCCGCCATCCTCAGAGGAAGAGGGAGATGGAAGAGGCATTTCCACAGGACACGGCGCACCTGGGTTAAACATATTGACAACTGGAGAAAATATCAAAGATTTTGGAGGTTTCGGTTCATTCAGTGAACTTTCATTGCTTTTAAGAATACCCGACTTCGTTGGTGATTCTGCTTTTTTCTTTTTGTCTCGACTTCTTGGCCAAGAGTTTGTATTCGAACTAAATGTTGAGAAGCCTTTACCTTTCGAATTTGATCGCCTAGGCAGCGTTTTACTGTGTTCAAAATTGTCGTCTGTTTCGCGAGACCCAGGAAGTGTACCCTTTTCAGCTTCTTTGACGATAGGTGTCACAGATTTGTCCAAATTTTGATTCATGTCCACAACTTCACATTTAGAATTTTCACGTGAGAAAACATTTTCAAAATGACCTTTCGTAGACATTTCTTCGTCGCTAAGTAAAGGACACAAAGACGGAATAGCGGTAGATGATATTTGAGATTTTGACATAACTCTGTTTGATATGGTTTCCTGATCTGTGTCTGATACAGAAGAGTCTTGACGGGTAAACCCGCTACTACCATCACTGTTTTGTCCCCCTTCTCCCGAGGAGGACAGACTTCCACTGTAGGAGCTTGTTCGTGGAGGAGGTGCTGGGGGCATGACTTTGTTCAACTTGCTCGATCCTTTCTTCATGCCTGCAAATTTCTCAGCATCTGGATTTGGTATAACGCTTTCAATGCTACACATGCTTGCCACGCTGTGTGTGTCCTTGCTTGGTGAGAGATCGTCATTGTCAACCAGAGTCGCTGTACTTTTCTTCAAACCACTATCGTTATGGAATGAGGTATAGAAGCCTTCTTGGTCTACAGAATACACAGACGACTCCCCGTCATCAAATACAGGAGGTCGCTTCTTTGGCGATGACATCATGAGATCCAGTGCCATGATATTCTTCTTCGTAAGACGTGTCAGTGAAGACAATGTTTCTGCACTACTTGATGTAACCTCGTCTCTTCCTGCAGCACGGATAGCCAAACTCTTCAACCAGGACTCTGTGTCTAGCTTGTTCTCATGCACAGAATCAGTGTCTCCGGCCAATGTGCTGGCATCGTCGCCATTGTACCCAGTAGATTCAGTACCGCATCTGAAGGTAGAAAAATTACAGAATTTAGGATATGGAAAACTGACTGTTTGTTCTTTAAAGGACACAATAGGAAACATCCATTATAGCAAAAATTATATTTAAAAAAAAAAAGCTGTACATTCTTCAGAATTTCCCCATGTTCTCACCTGCTTTCGTCAGGTATAGGCGAGTCTCTTCCGGAATCTTGACCCAATGAGTACTGCGACGTTTTGACGTTGTCACTATCCAGGGAGTGCCTGTTGCTATTACTGCCGCTCCAATGGCCTGCAATTACATTGCGTTATACGGTTAGGTAGAAAAATAAACATCTTAATTGTAAAATGCTATAAATTGCCAAAGAAGGGACAGGTGTCATCATAAAAAGTAAGTTAAATACTCTACCTGAGGATGACTGGCGGTCCGTACAGACAGACCTCCTTTTGGTGATTTCTCGTAATTTCACTGACGTCGTCCAGTCTTTGGGTAATCCCTCCCATATATTTTCTGGTCGTTTGACATGTCTTCGAGGTAGAGTGTTACTCTCGCTTTCAAAGTTGTAGTAAGACCCAGGACCCACTTTTGTAGCACCGGCAGTAGAGTTGGATCTGCTTAGCACACAATCCGGCATACTCGGCATCTTAGCCAAATTCGATCTAGTATTGCGATCATCAAAGTCTAAAGCATCCAGATCTAGCGACTTGGGTCGTGGCTTGACTGTTTTCTCGACCAGCCTATTTCCACTGGCACTACGAACAAGAGCACGTATTTTGTTGCCAATGCTTGATCGTCTGGTAGAGCGAGACTGTCTACTGCCATTTGATCCCAGGCTTGACAACGTGAGACAACTTCCTTCCGGGGCATTAGAATCTCCTGCTATCGACCTCTTGTCAAGAGCCGCTCTCACACCACCCAACTTAACACAACGAGGTAGTGATTTTGAACGTCTGCACGGGAAAAACTTCATAATTCTAGGTTCTTTTAAGAATCGTTCGTCCTCGCGTCTTTCCTCAATTTTAGCATCTATTTCATCTAAGTATTTGGCCATCTCCTCATCTCTCTGAGGTTCAACCTCCTCTGGATCTGCCGTGTCTTCGAAGCGATAGTCTTTCACCCTATCTCCGCCACTAGTACTTTTACGTTTTTGTTCAAACAATTCTATCTCTCGTAAAATGTTCTCTGGTACACCCGATAAAGTCCGTCGTCGCTGCTTCTTTTTCGCTTTAACATCTTCATATTCGATTGCTGCCAAGGCCTTCCGGAAGGACTGCATCCTGTGAAAGCCAGTTCCGGTGACGTCAACTTGCACGTCCTCCATTTCAGTGACGCCATATTCACATACTTCTGCAGCGTCCTCCTTCGAAGGATCTCTTTTCTCCTCCGTTAAATATCCATCTATGACATGATTTGATCTAACAGGTTCTGTAAGCTTCTTGTAACGTTTGTCGAACGTGAAAACACTCTGAGACTGAAAAAAGCAAGAGTCAAAATTTGAGAAGCAAAAAATTATGGGTTCGACATTATCATCCGTTGTTTTTTAAGATACATTGATATTCGATAAGTGTTCGATTCACAAGAATCAAATCAAGACAAGGGAACTTGATTATATGGCTGTATCTTGTAAGAATTTCTATATGGGATGGGTTGACTCGTCTCACTTCGAACCTTTTTTACATGGGTCAAACTTCTCAAGTTCGCACTTTTGGTTTTGTATATTTAGTTTCAATTCTAGTTAATGAAGAAAGTCCGAAATATAAGGGTTTGTCTCTTTCAAAGAGTGACAGTATATCATAGAATGACAAATAAATGCTCGGACAAGGGGAAAAGTTTAATTTGTTCTGTGTCTAAAATATCCCCTTTGGGCGTAGCTTGTCAGATGGCTCACTCTTTCAATACACCTGATCCCATAGCAGGTTTTCAGAATTATTTATTTGATGTTGTTACGGGGAAACTTAGTATCAATTCTAAAGATAAAAAGAAAAGTCTACAGTTCACACTAAACATGATTACCTTTCTAGGTAGATTGAGATCAGGGGTTTTGACTTTATGCTCATGTAGTACGATAGGCCAAAGTTTGAACAATCTGGAGCTGGAGAGGCCATCCTTTCTGTAGAGATCCGCCCCTCGGAGGATCCTGGACGGTGTACGATCTATGATGTTATACTGGTCCCGGATACACTGCGGGCGATTGTCAGGAGTAAAGACGTCACAGTCAAAGCCATGGCGGGCCGTGTGGTGGTTGTCAGACCTACTGAACTTGGACAGGTCCCCAACGGCTGTAAAGGATGCAAAAGTCATATTAACGTCAGCGTAAAAAAGTGTGTGACAATGAACTTAACTGAAATAAAAAACAACATTTGATACTATATATTTACTGGAGAAACGACAATTATATAGACAAAGACTATTATTCATGTCGCGTTCTCAGTGCCATTTGTTTTCTGTGTTTGAATTCAAGCTGTGTTTTATAAATATAGGTTTCCTAACAAAGTAATCTTTTATGAAACATATTTACTTCTAATTTTGACACAGAAAAAAAAGTTAGCTATCGACAAAAGTTGCGTTGTTTGATGTTCCGATTGATTTCTTTTTTCGTGTTCAATTGAACTGTGAGTTAGTAGTGCAATGACCTGTGTAAAGACAGTATTGTAAAAGCCTGTTGGTATATATATATAAAGCACTCTTTTACCCATATAAAGATCGATTTCGTCGATACATTTTAATTGATCTGTTACAGAATCAAACGTAACCGATATAGAAACTGAACACTCTGTATTCGAATTGAGTAATATTGCATCCATCAATGACGTGGATCAATATGCCAGAAACAGATGATACCGTTCTGTGATTTCAGCAATATTGTTCCCCTTTACAGATCCCTTTTATCAATATTGCAGTAACGGGTGTAAGCATTTCATCTCTAAAATAAATCCTAAACTTCAATGATTTTTTTTTCATTGATATTTTGCTATCACTGAGTCGATAGACCTATGTAGTTGATATAACTCGATATATTGATGGAATCCATGTGCCCTGATGTACAGACTATAGGATCATTCACAGATGTCACTGATGAACGAACGTCCAATGACTCCAGAGCTCCAATAGGTCATTACTGATACCGGTTATACAGATATTATTTTTAAGTCGTTTGTATATAAAATTCAACACTTTGCAAATCTCTTCAACATTGCTGATTTGGGATGACGTATTATGTGGTACATGTAGCTTGAACTTTTCTCGCTATGCGGTACATATAGCTTGAACTTTTCTCGCTTATCCGACAATTCTTAAGGAGAGGGAAAGATAAAGTATTTTCTTGGTAAATGAACTAAGAATCTTCATTTTTAGACAGTTTCTTCCATCTTAAATAATTGATTATATCAGTTAATGCGCTCACGGTGTCATTTGATTCAGATGCTTCATGAAATATAAAGAAAAACTGCATGTATTTCAGCAATATATCGATATAAAGGCAGATAGGGATATGATTTGAGGAAGAATATATATAAACCCTGCACTGCGTGAAAAGGTGTCCAATATATTAGAACAAAAATACAAGGGTAAACTCGTTAGTAGTGAAAAATTCGCGCACAAAATACAAAACAGTAACAATACATGTGTACATGATTTAATTCAAACAAGCCGAATATTCTATTTTGTTATTGAATGGTTTCCCAGAGTTGTGCTCTTCATACAAGTGTCATGTTTTAGATACATTAAGAGTCTTTAGTTAAAGCAGTAGTTGTGCTTGAAAAACGTGCTTTACATTCCAAAACGTCGTAGATACCTGCAAAACAGCGAAACCCCAAACAAGCATTTATTGTAGGTGCCTCGTACTTACTCTCTTCCAATGACATCTCTGCAAACAGACAATCAACCTTTTGTTTTTTCTCTCTATGACGACAATTTATCTCTTAAAACCATATTAATTATTCAAAACACAGCATACAATGGTGAAGGGAAAGGTTGAAGCGCTTTTACACATCACTGTTTGTGTCTCACTGAGTATTATGACCATTGATGTGAAAGGGAAATTGGAATATATGACATGTGGAATCGGTCATTCATTCTAACAGAGGAGAAATAAAATATACTATTACATGTAATTGGACCATTTGGATATTTTATTCTTGCATTTTTCATAAAATACTTGTACACGATTGTTTCTGGACTATGGAGATAGATGTATCTCATTCAACCCCAACCAGATTTTGCTCTCTTTGAGAAGTTCGTCCAGCTTCCCTTTTACACATACTTCTGATTCTCTAAGCTAAGAACAATTAACTTAAATCCGTTCAGGAAAAGGGCTACAAGTGATAACAAATTAAGATCTGCTAGTGCCGTTATCCCATCCCGGGTATAATGGGGAGTTAATCGTTGGATAAGGGAGGGGATCGATACCTCCCTACAGAGAATTCCACTCATGGCGGTCCTTAATAACCACCTCTGTCTCAATACGGACTGTTTTATTCCGATCTGTGTAAGGATTTGATTGACTATTAATGAGGGGATAATAATACAGAGAATTAGGTCGTTTGTGTTCGCTATATGAATCTATTGTTTCTGTAGAGCGGGCAATCATTCGATTAACGATCTCTCTGAGATAGCTTAGCGATTTCTCGGTGCAGTTTTTATTTTACAACTGAAATCACTTAAATTGAGCAAATTATTTGAAACGTGTATCGGATTTTTTTCATACCACTGTGATACTTTTTTTTATAGAATCAAGAAGTGGAAGTTATTTTTCGGGAAGCAATGCCATTCGAATCGGGATAATCTAAATATAATCATAAAATCATTCAAATGTGTTTCCATCAGCAAGCTAGGATTACGTTGTGGCGATATCAGATATAATAAAGTTTTCCCTAATTTTTTTTTTTCAGAAATAATGATTACTGGGCCTATGTCGACCCAAAGACTTGATATTATCTGTGCTCAGTTTTTTTTCACTACTGGTTCTTTTGCATTTTCTTTTCGTCAAAACTGGTCCACGAACTTTAGGTATGATATTTAAACGAAGCTTCACAAAATCGACAAAGAATGATTGATGGCGCTATTTTATGTGAGATAGAGCCCAAATAGAAGAATTTAGACCAGATCATAGAGATACCTGAATCATATCAATGAGAAGAGAAAACTCTATATTTGAGCCTATGATAGATATGATCCAAATGGGCCATATCTGACTTTTTCAGTCTAAATGATAAATTACCACACCCACGTGAAAGAGCTAGCTTCTCTTGGAAATAAATGAAGACCTGCATAATAAGAGATATACGTGTGCCACAAAATCATTTTTAAGAACTTTGTTTTTTCCTCGTTCTTTCGCGCAAATTTTAAATCAAAATCTTCAAAACGGACAAGTGGGTAATCACTAATCACACAGGAGCTCGATGCCAACGATCCACAAGAATTTCCGCCTCAACTGAGAGATGGGAAGGGGCGAGTGTCATTGAGGGTTATTGGCATTGAGCTCCTGTGGGTAATCACAAGAGAGACAAGGTGTACAGTTGTATATTGGAAGATTGTATACAAGAAATAATTCGTTTCGAACCCTTTTTCGCGTTAAGCTAACTTCATATAATTCTATTGTGAACATGACAGTGCGTAAATTACCGACGTGATTTTTGGCAATAAAAATCGTCTAAACGAGTAATTAATACGTTTGTAATTTGTCACAGAATAAACACCTGAGTTATTGTTAATGACTATGCAATTCTGTGTCCATCGCGAGAAAATACTCATCTTTTACTTTCAAAACGCAAAAAGATCAAATGTATGGTATTACTAATAGTATCCATTCAACCATTTGGTGAGTCAGAAACCGCAAGCTTTCCATTCATATATTACAGGTATAAAAACGTATACCTCTCACTTATACATGTTTGTCATTTTTCTTATCCCCTCTTTGCATTTATGATAATTTATGGATGTTTTCTTTACTACAGAAGCATGTGTTTCAAAAGAAAATACACATCGGCGTCCTTGTGTGGGAGATACGGTGGTGAATTCTAAATGCAATAAATCAAATGAGGAAACTAACGTCACACGATACAGTTGTGTATGATACTGGTTCATACGTTATCCGTTTGGGTTAAGTAATGCCCCAATGACATTATAGACATGAAAGGCAAACATACAGGTCAAAACGCTCCATCGTGGTAGATAACAATGTTGATTCACCTTGAATTACCTCGAACAAGAGTTCTGTTTGATCTTTAACAATACAATACTTTCCAGTTTGTTTGACAGATCTAAGGCTACTATTTGCCTTGGCCAGTCTAAATAAAGCTACTTCGTGGTGTTAATTACGATTTTAAGTTACTAAAATGGGATTCTATGTGACCCTTCATCACAGCAATGTTAGTGTATGGTTGTCCTAATTTGTTGTGTCAAAAAATGTTGAAAGCAGGAAATAACACTATGGATGACGGGAAAAGATTGAAATCAATAAAACAAACTGATATGTAATTCGAGTGCATAAATCACCCATATGGCTTTCCATTTCATTAAAACTTGACAACTTTGGACACAGGCAATTAGTGACCAATGGTCCTGAGTAAACTGGGGACCTTGATAACTGAGTGAAATCTCAATAAGTCAGAAGTGAGGCTTTATAACGTTGTTTGTACTTGTAAAGGACTACGGTGAGGAGCCGTGATAATATTTGTTGTATCGAATATCAATAATCGACACGTCTCGAGAGATTAAGTCCATCTGACCACGGCATCTTTGTATCGTTTATTGATAAGACATACTTTATCCAAAAATACTTATCGAGAGTCATATGTTATAGCCAACGAACACACTGATTTAATCTAATCGAAATAGCACTTCTAACTTTCCCATCCCACCCCCCAAAAACATTCAAACAAAACGTAACAAAAACTCAACAAAATTGTTTTTCAAGCCGCAATAAAAACAAAATGGAAAATACTGCCACACGAAAAGGACCAGGGAAACACGAATTCTTCAGACGAATTCTATCAATCAATATACTGCACGTCGTGGGTTTTCAGTACAAATTAATTGTTTGGGTTAAAGCATACACAATGAATATGCCAAATTCCAGAAGATAACGTAGAACAAGAGACCTTTATCAAATACCTTGTGTCGAGATATATAAATGGTTGTGTGGGCTTCCTTTGACCCTTTGCGTGTCTTGTAAATTTGGACCTTTTTCAACAAGATTCTGTTATAGTAATTTAACGTACGTAGGTGTCACTATTGAAGACTTTTTGGAAAGATATCAAACAGAAATCAAATATGTTACAAATTGACGATTCAGAGAACTTGTAGTTACAAACTATGCGATGCAACACATTATATACTGTTACAAATGAACTTTTTTTGATTGAAACTTTGAACAAACATTTTTCTAGATGTTACACACTTCAGGATTATTCTTGGTCTTATTATCGACCGATTGGTTGTCGATAGAAGCTCTCCATGATCTTGCTGCAATTTAGAAACATAGATTTTTTCCCCATCATTCGAAATCGTTCTAACCACTGTCTGAGTCTGTCTATCGCATATCATTATCTTTTATAATAAGTGATTAAAATTAAAAGCAATGCAAGAAACCAGTGTACGTTTAGTATTTCATTTTACTACTGGGGTTGTGCAATCATTTGATCATATAAACGAAAATTGACCAACTCCCTCCCAAAATTTCAATTATATTTAATTCAAATAAAGGCCGGAGCGACGGCCTGGCACCATTTCTGTCTACTGTCTTTATGCAGACCACCGTGGGATCTAATCCTTTCTTGCAGTAAAAATGAAATTACACCAGATGAGGTAGAAGCCCTGAAATTAGATATTTACCAAGAAGGCAATAACTTATCTGTATGAATTTACATAGACGTGTAAAGATATCGAATTAGCCAGATGAGAAAGTGAAAAGTGTAGTAGATACTCTTAATATTCATGTCAGCAATTGTTCTGATTCTTTGAAGTAACTTCATCAAACGTGCTTTGACCTACTCTCTAGAGTATACTAACTCATGCAGACAATGCACATCTAGGTAACAAGCATATCTAGTTAAAAATCGTGTTCGAATCAAATTTATAAGCACATAGGATACAAAAGTACAACAACTTTACGCAACAGTACCTACATATCCTAATTTAGACATAATGATACTTTTCAAGCGATAGAAAATGCTTTCAGAGTACAGGAATTCTTTACCTCAAGTTGAAATTTTGAAATTCTAATGACTATATTCTAACGGATTCACTTTCCGTCAATAATAAATCCCCTTGGAAACGATGTATGAATTTTGACCTATTTTTCATTATCCTCTATAGTGGTCAAGTGAAGTGGAAGCGGTGAAATCAAACAGGATTTCCTATCACCTCTGATGGGATGGGCTTAGCTGGGGATAAAGTTGTCTGGGGCTGCGCTTAGACCGAGTGGCATGCACAAAAATAGAATCAAACCGTCTTATCGGACCGGCAGACCAGCTTTAAAATGGTCAAGATTTATATCCGGCTTTTGCGGGAAAGAAACCCTGATTGCATTAAATTTGCATTAGCCGTTACCTTTTCCATGGATTTTTGTACTGCCTTACAGAAGACAGATTTGTAAATAATCGAATGTGTATACATGTAATTTCTTAATGTTCATAACAAACAGTCCCCTTTCTTAACGGTAAGAAAACAAAATCTATAGGATAAAATCATTAAAACGAATTAATTACATTTATATTTGAAGAGAGAATATAATATGGCAATAGTCACTTTGTTACAAGATAGCTAATTGACTGAGTCATTCTCATTTTGCTGATGAGAAAGGATGCCAACAGGCACATTACATGTTGCTTGGTCGCCTGCATGGGTTATGTATATCTGTGGCAAAGGGACACGAGAAGGCAGGATAATGAATTGTTTTACATTTTATAGCGATATGGCCTGTCACTGGCCCTGGGAACATTGTCGCTTTATGTACAAGTCCAGAAACACGAGCCTTATTTTATGTTAATTTGTATTTTGATATCATTTCCTTGCCAGTCTTTAAAATCAGAGACATCGCACTTTTGTGAAAAGATCAGCCATGATTGACCTAAATCTTTTAGAGACCTTAATATACATATATATTCGATATAATCTGAAATTATTTAAACAAGGACTTGGTCGAAATTCAGAAGTAATTAGAGAGCCCACATTACATACAAAACGACGACTGGCTCTATTGTACAATTGCAAATCTTATCAAAGAAGGAAGCGGCACAATCTACTGTCAACGACGGGGAATACCTTACACAAACAAATACCTTCCCGTTACTCGAACGGAATCTAAAGTTAAGTCTAACAATGTCAATATTTTGTACACAGTCCATGATTCGATCCCGTGCAGGTGTCTTGTGAACAGAGACCAATCGCCAAATGATATCCTTCTATACTACTTTACCGTGCAGTAGTACCATGTCAAAAACATTGCATGTTAGCAAAATAGAGGTTCTAATTCGTATGTCGTGATCATTCAGCGTGTCTATTGAGAGATAGTCTTTGATTATCCAGGTGTTGACTCTAACCTTTACCATCTACAGGGGCACCTGACGGATCAAAGCCACATTACCAAATAATGATATCAATTACTGTTTTGCTAAATGTGGTTTTAAATAGGGTAAAAAAGCATGGCGTGCACATAGCGAAACATTGAATGAAATTTCAAAATATCATTGATGAAATACCCCAATACATTTTATAACGCTCTCTTATCGACCCTACATTTTTTGGAACCCATTTCATGAACGTCCACGGTCGGGTATCGCCACTTTGAATATTAATTTAACCTTACAATATCCAAGAGCCATTGGCCAAGTCAGAACATTTTTTGAACTTCTAAATTTATAAGAAATAACCTCAACAGACTTTAGATACATGTCCTTACTGACTCTATGACTTCTGGATATACATCAAAGGTTGGGATAATCCACCAAACCTTGCCTTACTTTCTCGTCAATTTCACCCCTAGAAGTTCCCCATTACTAATTCAAATCCATTCTACTTATCTCACCCTCATCACAGTAAGTACAACGAAAAGAGTTTCAATATTGAGAAACCGTGGCACTTGATCAGGATTATCCCCCTTTCCAAAGAATTATCCCCCTTTCAATATTTAAAATCTTATTATACATGGAAATGGAATGTTGTTCATATTACATGCTCAATCTTATTTTGAAAGAAAATCTCTTGTGCAATGAATAAAGCTTGAATCTTTAATTGTGTATAGTGAATTTAACACCATGGACGGTTTCATATAAGACAATGGTGAAGTGTAATAGTAGAGTGGGTGGAACAGAAACAGATTTAATGTCGCAAATTCCTCGTGTAATTTCCCCATTTATTGAAATTCTGAATTTCATTCTCAAAAGCTTGGAGGGAACACCCACGATAAATATCCTATCAATATATAAGGTTATTGGACAGCTAGTATGGAACAGGCCATTGAAATGTCAACAAAGAACACCTCCTTTGATGATGGAATATCAATCAATCTACAAACACTACTTTTTGAATATCGTGTATTTAAATCTTCGAGACATAGAGTTTGATTCATTCCAAGTCTTTGAAACCCTACAGACACGGGACTACCCTCCAATCTCAATCTACTGTTCCCCCATTGTAACTAATAACGGATCTCGTGCGTTTCGATCAAAGATAATTTCAGTTAAATAAAATTCCACGTTTTGTGCGTTCTTGTAAATTGGCTAAATAAAACTGATAAACATAGGCAAGCCTGTCATTACATCAGGAAACTAGAGAGGAAGTTCCAATAATTGAAACAGAAAATATTACAACAACGATACGCCTGGGAAGCTCTTCAGATCCAGATGGAAACATAACGTGTCAAGCAAATCTGAAGTCCTAGTCCAAATCCTCATCAAATTCGGGGATGGGGCAGCCGAAGAACTGGCTCGCCTACACTATCTAACGGTTCGGTGTGGGATAGATACCATACCAAGCTGAAGTAAAATAGAGAGAGGACAGATTTCACGGACAACAAATTCCAAGGCAGCAGCCACTGCAAAATATGTCTGAACCAATTTAAGTTCTGGACACCAATCATAGCGCTAGAATGTGAGACCAATATACAAAGAAAGTGTAGTCTGAAGGGTATGTGCCAAGAGCGCAAACTGGGGGTGTATTTGGCCAAACACTTGACACTTACAAAAAACCAGGGTACATACATTATGCATAATAGTATACACGCACTTGAAGAATGTCTCCTATGAGAAACAGCGACTGGTGGCACCAAGTGCAGGTTGACTTGACATGCAAAAAGGAATCTGTTTCCCAATCCTGCTCTTTAATTTGTATTTTCTCTGGGTCTCGCTCTTGACCCCAAGTTTGTGATCAGAATTCAATTGCTTGCATTATAAACGAGCATAAAATTGCACAACAAATGAAAAGGATTATTGAAATCCTACTTTACGTCTGGGCAGCGGAAACATCGCACGGTGATGTGAATGAAACCCAATACGCTATGGTGGGAAAGTGCCAAAGCCACAAAATCCCTATCGATGGCAAAATCTACCCCTTCAAGTATGACGTGGCTGAACATTGGAAACCATGCATCGAACCTCTCTTAGTCAGACTCCTTAGGTAGCCGTATAGTTAACCGCAAGGACACAATGACTAAATACGACGTCCAAAGTAATGTCCTAAAAGTACTATAATCTTGGAATCTATACTTTTATTTTGAATCTTTCTAAATTGAATTCTTATTCTTTGCTTCACTATATTCGCATTCTCCATAGACCATACAACCTCGTGAGAAAAAAAATATTCACAGCAAAATAAGGAGATCCCCGACATGACGACGATGCAGTGATCACAGCGGAACACACACACACATGCGACGGAAAAACATTACACCAAGTACGTAAAATTAATCTACTACGTCAATAAGCAGCTAGAGACAACAAGAACAATCACACCAAAACAACCTACAAACAAGACACACCTAGACAACATATGAAAAGGAAGGAGACTGATGGCTTACAAGGTACGAGCAGGGTGTACATTTGTACGTGAACACGGAATTCATTGTAGATGGCGCCACCGAAATGAACTTTAGCAACCAAAAAGCTTTAGAAAAACAGATTTTAAACATAGGGTATTCAAAGATTACATAGCTCGCCTATACAAGTTTTTGTCAGAAATCAGGTTAAAGTTTTTGAAAAGTAGGTCAAATTCCAAGGTCAAGGTCACTAGGTCAAAGGTCGTGGTCTCAAATGAAAGGTCTCTTCACAAGGAATCTACATGTGAAATATCAAAGCCCTAACCCTTATAGTTCAAGATATATAGCCCAGGTTAAAGTTTTGTCTACGGACGACGACGACAACGACGCCGAGGGTATGACATTAGCTCTCCGGACTTTTTCGTCCCGGCGAGCTAACAAATAAATGTTTTCGGATTATGGTCCAAGATAAAAACAAGTAAAACTACAATACTATCTACTACCGGTATCTGTCTACTCGCAGGTATCCCCGTGAACGATTTCAGCAAACTGTGAACAATATTGGGGTGACCGCCGTGTGTTCGTGTGATGTTTTCAGTTTGAGGCAAACATAGCTATGTATACCGATGTTATGACAATTGAATGGTGTGCCAGATATGGTAATGGCAGATAATATGGAAACAAATATACATGACACTCAACGCCCCGGTAAAAACATTTTGGTTTCATTCTGACACGTCTTTCAAACTGCGTCTAAAATCGTACACGAGGATCTGGACCAAGTTTCCCAAATCGATCGTCTAGCTGGTATTCAATGTCGAAGGTCGGAATTTTGGTGCATAGATTGCAAATGCTTTCAAGATAAGGATTTTAAGAAATCAATGAAAGGTATCGATGTGCTTGGAAAGATTTTACCCGGCTCATTAATGTGCTGCAATGAAATTTCATTTGTCTCATGACAACCGTAAAACTGGTATGGAGAATGGGTTATTGCAGCGACTTATGGCGGTATAAATGGCCAGGGAGCCGCCTGGACATACTGTCCACTCACCGTTCCACTGGACCTTTTGTCTTGCCACCGTGTGGTCATTATGATACCGACACAAAGATCCCATAAAGTGTCCTGTTATTGGACAGTCCGCTCGGTCGACCTGCAAACACGTGTCGGAAAATGATTACTTCATTATCTCCGGGAAATTAAGCAGCGGGAAAGCGGATTGGACTGACACTTTTTGAATAGACGAATCGGAACCAATACAACAACAGAGCTGGGGCTTGATAGGTTTCCCCGCTGGTACGGAATAGTACGTAAATTCGGCTGTATGTCTCATTTGAAATGCATGGACGCTTCAGCAGCAGAAATTTCTGGATGAGCCGGAGTCCGGGACTTTTGGTCAGATGCCCAATATTCTTACTTTTGTTGATAATAAGGGTCGCTATTACATTGTGTTGGACAGACCACCTGTGTGTTAATACTATCGCAATGACATGATGACTTTATTATGTCTACATAAAAGGTCATAATACACCTAGATGATAACAGTCAAGTTTAGTATTGGTGTCGTGGACGTAACCACACCATGTCAGACATGTATAGCACGACTCTCCACGTCTGAAGTGCGGAATTATATAGAAAGTGACAGTAATAAATATCTGGGATTATCTATTCCCATGAATCACAGGAGTATACTTATGTACACTTATTTTATGTCTAGCATTCCTCAGGTGCGCCTTCTAGTATTGAAGTACATGTACTGACAACCCCCCCCCCCCCCCTTTTCCATTACACAGCTGATATGTACATGCATTATTGTCTCATATATTTGATGACTGTATATGTTTGACTCTAGACAACATTAGTTCAGTTGGCAGTATTTGTCTTTGATTAAACTGAATGATATGACACATTGATTACAGAGTCGAACCTTCCCTCCCAATTATACCAGTATGTAAGTAACGTCAATGCTTTGACGTAAGAACTATAGTCTGCTAAAATATGACAGTCGAATTCAATTTGTCAATGATTCTGGTTATTTTTTACATCTATGAATTTATCCCAAGTACAAATTTCATTTTGAAGTTTATCTCTCGGTTTAAGGTGTATTAACTATTCTGTAAGTAGATTGTATAACTGCAAAGTGTGTATACACATATAGGACACTAAATACAAAATCAACAAATGCTGCTATACCAAACACGGTTTTAAAAGCTAAGACGGAGTGAAATCGGAACCTGGGGGCAAAAACGGTTAATGAAATCGTGTAATTCTAATTCCAATCTTAAAAGGCGATAAGGTTTTATGGGGCATATATTGAGGGCTAACACAGAAAATGATCTAAAGACTAAACAAACTATGGGGTTCCATTTGCTGGTGTGAAACCACGGAAACCAAATTTTACATCACAAATCGACCACCGTATTTGTAAATCTGTATTGAAATTTTTATAACAATGGACTCTTCAAAGTATTCCAGTATTGAGAGAGAGGGGTTTTTGTTCGTCTGTATAAACATTGATTATATGCAAAATGGTTTTCCTCAGGTGAAGGAGTGAAAACTCGTGTGCAGCGGATTTCCGGCAAAGTGAAAGCTTTACCTTGCCCTAATTTCATATGGAAATCTCCTTCAAATGTAAATCCTTTCACATTTGAATTTCTAGTGTAGTTCTATATTTTATTTTCAATTCAATATAAAGGAAATGCTAACTTAGAGCTTAAAGCGTTTATCCTTGAGCATACAATAGCGGACGCATGACTAATGGGTCAAGCAGATTTTCAATAAAGAATCGATACAAGACTATAATCAATCATAATTTATACGAAATTTCTTCAAATAAGTGAATTGATTATTGTCAAAATCGTAAAGAAGTAGACGAAAAAGTTCCCCAATTCCACGTACATGTTCTCACAATTCATATATAATTACCTGGTAAAACTATATCAATTGATAGAAAAGTACCGGTAGCTTTTTCCTCACGGCGATGACACGTGACCAATGAAGCATTACATATAACGGGTATTCAAATCATACGTTTACCAATTCATTTATAAATACAATTCTTTTCTGTCGATTTTAGGGAGCAATCATTTGATTTTTATGGGGGGGGGGGGGGGGGGGGGGGGGGCAGGAAGACTTTGCAAAAAAAAAATTTCCGGATCGAAATTTTAGGGAAAAAAATTTTCCGACCCAAAGGGCCGGCGAAAAAATTTTTTCCGGATCATGAAATTGCCCCTCCCCCCTCTCTTCCAACCTTTCCACTGCCAAATAACACACTTTTTTGTGTATCATAAACAAAGTATAAAAAATGGAACAAACTTCACGCAATTTGGAGTGAATAAATAGAATTCAAAAGTCATTAGCACCATATAGCCTGTCTCCGTTGAGTATCATTTTAGTAAACAGATTATAGGCACCATATGCCATTCAAGAAAAAAAAAATCCGGCCCGAAGGGCCGGCGAAAAAATTTTCCGGCTCTTAAAATGGCCAAAAAAAAATTTTCCGGCCGGAAAAAGTCTTCCTGCCCCCCCCCCCCCCCCCCCCCCCCATAAAAATAAAATGGTTGCTCCCTTAGAATATATCACAGCTGATTAATATGCAAGGATATTATTTGCTGAAAAGCGTATTTGATTCTCCAGCACAGAAGTTGTGCTATATAACATGTTCATATATTTATTTATAATCTGATAATCAATTCATCTATTTTAAAATATAAAGCATGATCGAATGCGAAGGGAATTCAGCTCTCCTTGTAAAAATTTCGTTAACTATAAAGATGTAGTTTACGAAATAAAAAGAGCTGAATTTTAATTAGATTGGAGGGAATTAATTTGATCGTCGAAAATGGACAGACAATTTCCAGAGTTTTCATTTTCTCATTTCACATGTTTGAATGGATTAAAAATGAACATGTACTTGAACAGTCAACTGATTGATAAGGCAATACTTTGTTGATTTCTTATTTTACATCTTCGGCATCTCTTCTCAAGACAATTGTACGAAACAGATTACGTACAAAAGATGCATCTTCTGGAGTCTTCGAGTTGTACAAGTAAAGCATAAATTCATCATAATATTTCATCATTCATATACATGTAGTTTATCTTTGTTTGTTAATAAGGATAATTCTTCCAAATTAAATCGATAAATCTCTAAATCACAGGGATTTATCACGCTTCCTGGTTGCTGAGTTTACTATGGATTATCTATGATAAATAGAGCAACCGGGAGGCGTGATAAATCCCTGTGCTCTAAATCTTACAAAAATAAGACCCTTTCACATTATCTGCGGTACTGAATTTGAAGGCCAGTTCCGGGGGACAAACAATAGATTGCGCATGCACCAGTGACGTAATTCGATTGTTCCAAGATGTTTTCCGCGGAACAAACGAAACATGATTCCGCGCTAAACGTCCTAGAACAATCAAATGACGTCACTGGTGCATGCGCAATCTATTCGTTGTCCCCCGGAACTGGCATTCAAATTTAGTACCGCAGATAATGTGAAAGGGTCTATAGACACATGACAGTAACAAAAAAAATAAAGTAGACAAGACGGACGGACGGACAGAAATAACTTCACACGCCAATTAAAAATGTTGTTTTAAGTACATGCTAGTATCTTACTCGTGCATGCATGAATTCAATCTGGGTTATTTGGACCGACTTCTAAGGGACAGGTTTATTTTAATTTATTTTATTTTATAAATTATTCAAACATGAACACCTTCCTGATCATTATAATTTGCAATTTTATAAACGAAAATCATTAGATCAGATTCATAGGAAATATATTTCAAAATTTAGACTTTCATCGCATAACTTATAGCCATTGAAACAGGAAGATTTTTGAAATAGAGAGAAAAAGAAAGAATTTGTTTTATTTGCTCAGAAACAGTTGACGACGAATTTCACTCTAATTTGCAATGTCCTGTAGATCTACGAAATAAATTTATTAAACGAGATTTTTGGAAGAAAGCTTCTTGTTTTAAATTAGTTCAATTACTTTCATCAAAAAATGTTAAAACGCTTAGGAATTTAGGAAAATATTTAACAAGTACCTGTAAACTCCGACCCTTGTATGTTACATACATACATGTATAATTATGCTTATCATGTTTGTGTATGTCCGTTCTGCGTGTAGTTTTATATGTATTATATGTATGGCTGAACAGCCAATGGCTTAAGTTTCAATAAAGTATCAAGAAAAGGGTTTTTTTTTTCAAAATTAACAAACAGAAAATCATATATATGTCAATTGTCAATGAAAAAAAAATCCCCGAAGAATTGAATTTTGATAAGGATATACATACATGTAGACTTATGTCCTTGATGAAATTACACGAAAACTCAAGCCTTGAAATAAGCTTAAAACAATTTTTCTTTGTTTTGGCGATGTATTATTTGATCTTGTAGAAGTAGCCATATTCTTTTTGTGCTTTGCTTTACGGTACAGAAATGTATAATGAAAACTACTCAGATTACTATGCATGATTGGTCAAGTGTTGTAACCACAAGGAGAAAGTTAGCGGTACTTTCTACCAATTGATAAAGTAGTACGAGGTAATTTTAAAGGAATTGTGAGAACATGTTGGAGGAATTCAGGTAAAAATTCGTCTACCGATTAACGAGTTTTGCAATAAAACAAAAATCCTCATTTTTTTCATGGATTACTAAATAAGTCCGTCTTCCGCGACGAGCAAGAGTTGGAATGATACCATAATGTACAGTACGTACTTTGTTCAAAACACGATACTAGTATTCCTTTGCTTTCGTTATGAAATTATAAATATTCACAAAGAATGTACAAAGAGATCAGTTTTATTTCTGCACACGAAAATTATTTTAATTTCCTTTCAGATGCTGGATTGATAAAATACAGATTCATTGGAAAATCAATTTTGACATGTGCCCCTTTACAAAATTTCTCAAAAGTTCCTCTAACACTGTAAAGAGGCAATGTAGCAGAAAGGAACCTTGTCTAACCCCTCTATTGTGTATACGAGGTCAAAATTGCTTTATCTTGAGAAAAATGTCGTCGATTTTTATCTTTGTTGAACAGATCAACACCCGAACAACGGTGTCTCCGCCTCGGTAGAGTAAGCGTCCGTTACGTTATCGTAACGGATGTAACCTTTGAAAGGTACTGTATCTCCAAATCTCAGCGATAAAGATAAGTTTGGGTGGGAGAAATAGAGTTGCCGAAAGTTGACGAAAGGATTTTATTTACACTTAATTACTTGTGGTTTTCACCGTATCAATCATTTATTTTCTTATCCTGTCATGACATACGTGTGCAAGCTTCCGTTGTTTTAATTTATACATGTATATTAATGATTTCAGAATATCGGGTGATTGACTTTGTATCCATTAAGTGTACTTTCAATACAGAAAAAAATTTACTAACTTTACTAGTGGTGATTTTTTTTATATCAAAATGCCAATCGCAGAAATTTCCGTGACCATTCCTATCAAATTGTTTCACACTAAATGATTTACCTGTAATAAAACCATCATGGTCATTAAACAGAATTGGTTTTTCTTTCCTAATTTCATCACATAAATTGCAAAAAAAGAACCGCTTCATGCGTCACAACAAAGGCCAAGTTTGACCCCCCAGGACCCGTATCCATTCCTGTGCGGTACACGAAACGAATACCTTATCGATGTAAATGGTTTCAAAAATGCACCATGGTATTTTACAGAAATTTTCAATTTTACAACCTTTGCGAGTTCGGTTTCCCTTCCTTAAAGAACTTCTTCATACAAAGCAAATTTCATGGGCAGGTCTAGATTTTTTTTCCAAGTGGGGAGGGGGTCCAAACCGTCGGAGGTGGGTTCCAGCATATGGTTTAGAAAATTATTATACGTTATAGACGTCCCTGGTAGAAAGACTAGCATTTTTTGTGGTAAATTCAAGGGGGGGTCTGACCCCTCCTCCTCTAGATACGCGCTTGAATTATCAAGGAGGTAATGCATCACATTAATATGAATTCCAGAGGCTGACCCTCCAGCCGTGGTCCCAGGTACAAACCGTTTTATGACAACAGAATGGGAATCTCTTTGTTATGTCTAGTTCACTCCAAAGGTATTGGATGACCATATTTCGTGATCAAAGCTGAAGTTTAAAGAATTTTCTTACAGCATATTAGGTTCGCTCTCCAGGGGCCAATGAAAACCCGTAATTTACTATTGTATAGCGTATAATCATTCTATCGAATTTCGAACTTTCTACTTTTGCCCTGTGCAACGGACGCACTATTTTGTTCATAAACTTTCCTTTAGAAATTTCGCAACGTTTTCTCATTTAGTACAATGTAATTACCTCAAATTTGACAAAGTTCAATATTTAATTTTTTGCGGAGGTTCACACATTTAGATTGTTTGAATATCACGCACTTTTATGTACAATATTAAAGCTGAATATACATGGGCATTCCAGCAATTTTAAAGAGGAGCAGGGTATGAAAGGGGGGGGGGGGGTTTCGCTATCTCTAAAATCGCTGAAAATGATCATAATGGTGGCAAAATTGTCCATTAAAACAGTAAAAAGGGAAAGGGGCCCATATATTTCCCTTAGATCCGCCAAGGATATACTTTTATCAATAAGTCGAATCGTGTACATATTACACCGGTAATAAATCAGTGCCTCCCTTTTATTTAAGATAACAAATGATCAGGGTCCTGGGGACATTAATGTATCCTACTGATTGATTTTTCACATATCGTTAGTGGCTAATGCCAAATTAGGCGATAGGTAAAATTGTCAACTTTCACCTTTGACATTTATCATTTTATAGCATGTATTTATTTATACGTTCAATAGATAAAGGATTTCAAGGTTTTTGTATCGAGTACAGAGAAAAGAAGTGAAATCGCGAGTCTATTGGTCAATATCTTAATGGTCAGTTTGGTCAGTTGTGATTATCGGTGACAGGTGGTTTCCCACCTGCCTTAATATATTTACTGCCATTCGTTTAATGATTAGTACCCAAGATGGTCGAAGTGTAAAATGCTTTAATAATTCATACGACATCGTATAAACAACGCACAGAAAATTTATTCAAACAATTTCAACTTTTTGAAATTCGAAAAAGTTTGAAATATGAAAAATGCACCGAGACTTATAAAAATCGTTCAAGGCACTTATTTCTAGAATAAAAATAGAACATTAAAAAATACCCTAGGTATGATAAGTATGTACAAGTAGAGTATTATGTACCAGTCACAAATGAATAACCGATATTTTGATTTTGTTGGTTTAAGGTCTAGTAATGATGTGTTTTGTCACCCTAGAGGGGAGATTTATGTTGATAAAAACGTAGGAGTTTTAAGTAGGTTTTTATGTCCTCCCATCGTATGTGTGATAGATAAGTCTGAGATAAGCCGCATACTTTACGGAATATAGATGTTTTACCTTTTTATCGGACCATTCATCTTCAAGTTTTTTTTACTTCCTTTTAGTAATTTCGAAAGAAGGTGCATTAATTTTAAATGAAACCGTTTGCTTTCATGTTACTTTACTGAGTTTTCTCCATGTTAATCAGGCCATACACTATTTGAAACCTAGGAAAAAGGGATTATTTGAAAAAAAAAATGAAACTTTTATTTGACATACAGTAACGCATATATACATGTATATCCAGTTTTCTGTTATTTCACAATTCGAGTACTTGCTACGTATTCATAGAGAAAATGTGGTAATTTAATTAGTTTTGTATTTTATTTGTACAAAAACTAAAAACTTAAAACAGGAACGTAAAATTTAACTAATGATAACTCATGATAATACTCAGTATACGCAATTTATTAAAGGTAAAAATAAATATCTTCGCAGTGGAAAAAAAATCTGAATATTATTCTAAATAAAACGATTTCAACCTATAGAACCCCCTCGATCCATGGTCCTTTCAAATATTTTACAGGTAACTAAATATTGATTTTTTCCAGAGCGGGAAACTTTTATTTTGTATCGATACTTACGAATCTGCACTGTTTTAGCATCCAAATTTCTGACATGATTTTCTATGGCAATCAACCTTCTGCTGATATTGTCTGATCTATCAAACACTTTCTGACATTCCTCTGTAATATCACAAAATATATCATCTGCATGTCGCACTACACTGGCTAATTGTTGCAGTACCCCAACCAGGGTACTCTCGGCACAGCCCGTTGGGGTGACCCTCTCGACAGGGATCACATGTACCCCCAAATCACAGGGTTGAATGATCCTCTCCCCCAAAGGCATTATTAATTCCGATAAAAATCCCCAAACTACATCGTGAACTTAAAAATCACAGTGTGTCATTCACTTTTGAACTTTTGTACGTTTGAACGTTTTTCGCCATGTTTCAACATTTTGTTTGAAGAACTGTGAACAGCTGTTCGTATCTCCTCCCGCGGAAATTTAATGTCTCTTGTTTAATTAATTTTGTAATATTGATAATCAATGTAAGGATAATCGAACCTATACAGATAAACTCCCGCCGTAGATATTACAGTGCACGCGACTTTTCTGCTGCGAAAGGGGATTTTTGATGTAGTAAAGAGAAAACACGCGCAATGTTTTTACCTGTACGAGGTGGGGTGAGAGCGCTTATCGGAACAGCCAGGTAAAACATAAAGGTATTCTGATTTACGGTCAAACTCGAGGCGTTATAACAAGAGATCAGCACAAGTAGCGGTTTGAAGATAAAAAGTTAGAGTGATGCTTGCTGTGACCCCGTGACTTGTGTATCAAGAGGGGATATGATAACGTTTTAATGGACGGAAGACACTAAACTCGCCCAGACAACTTTTAATAGAGTGATTTAGGGAAAGGGAGAATGAGGGTTCAAAGAATAATTCGCCTCCTATAGAAATAGAAAATCAGGTTTCGTTGGGAAAATTGGGTCTCTGTTTGGGCCCCCTTCCCTTCAATCCGCCACTGAGAAATGTCCAGCCCAGCATGGAAGATAAGAGTTCAGCCTATAACTTATTTTCAGTATAATAAAATTATACATATCATTTCCTATTAAAGGGGTAGAACGTCAAAGCCGAACGTAAACCCTAGTTTACTCATACGTAGTACGACTCATCATTTGGGTATGACAGTAAAGTTGAAAATATGGAATCCTATTAGGCTAACTTTTTCTTAGTGATGCATATTTTTTTCTACTTACATACGTTATTAGACCAGAAATATAATCTCAACGTTACTGTCATACCCAAATCTGCATTTGGGTATGACGAGTCGTACTAACACATATTTAGATAATTCAATTGATTGTGAACCAAGTTCTCAGATAGATAATACTCACATATTTCCTTTGAATAATTTATTTATCAGTATTATTTTCAGCCCTCTGAAATAGACAATTCTCGGAATTGTCTCGATCAAATTAGCACATACATTTTGTACTTCAATAATAATAATAAAAAAAAAAATCAGCGGTTTCATGCAATAATTATACACGTGAAATACACTGTGTCGATGTAGTAGTCTCGATCGTGTCTGCGTCCTTTGGCAGTGTATCCAGTCATGTCCCAACTCTTAGTGGCTTTTGAAAATACTTGTTTTGCAAACAGCAGAAGAAAAAAAAAAGCATAGTCTCGCTGAAGAGACAAGGAAGCACGAGTTATCGTTCTTGGGGATAATTCTCATACGCTGTGCAAGTTTTTTTTTACAATTATCGGGAGTTTTTCAACCTATAATTGTTGACGTGCAATGACATTGTTTGATCCAACACGTCTTCCATTTGTTTGCTTTCGCGTAGCTTAACTTTGAGTCATATTCCAAATAAACACATATAGAGGAACCAAGTCCCTGCAAATTTCTTCACATTAGACCAAGCCTTCGGCGAAGAAAGTAACTTTGAAGTAAGTGGACATTATACGCCAATCATGTAATTGAAAGGTACATTTTCCACTTCCTCAGAACCGCTACATGGAACTGGACGAGTTCTAGAATTTATTTCCGATGAGTGTCCAGCCCCGTCGAATTATTAAAATCAAAGGACTGAAAGTCCTGCGAGTTGGCAAAAAGTAACATTAAGACGAACATACAGAAGACAAGTATAATCAAACTCCAAATCTATGCCTCAAATGCTTGAATGAGTGATTCTCACAATTCAAGAGTTGTCTAAGATCTAAAAAAAAAGTCTGGAAATATATAAATATATAAAATGATAGAACTTCTTAATCAAATAACTGATTTTGAGGTAAGAGTTCAAGGTCAATATGATCATGTCAAATTTGTTGCAATTGTTATGGGTGTATGTATGAAGTATAATGTCCTATCACTTTTACTTTAGGAGATATTTGCTTTTGAAACTTCTTGACCAACTTAAAACCAACATCTTAGGTTTATTAAGTATCAAACTGAAAAACCTTTTTTCCTAGTCGGTAATTAGCTCATCAGAGCTAATGTTGATTGTTATAAATTATGTCTGACTTTAAATAAATATCATTGATTGATTGATTTATTTATTTACTTGTCTTTAGTCTTCTACACATCCACATTTTTTTTTTTAAATCTAAGGTCTTTTTTATCCTGAATACAATACGTTTGCCTATCTATCTAAAAATGGGGTGCTCCTTATACAGAGGAGGGAAGTACAAAGAAAAAAGATGCGCCATATTTAATGTACTGACATCAACATGTGATCGCTATTCCTGTAGCATCGTTCCTTGTAGCATTTTTTGCATTCTCATAATGCATTTAACCCATTATTTACAACTTGAACTTAAACGTCTGTCTTCTGAACTTAAACTTGAACTTAAACGTCTGGTCCATGTTGCCAATTTATCTGTTCTTAAATGATGCTATTCAATTTGAAGACGTTTACATTTATACCACTTGGTGAGTGTCACTGCTGGTGGACCAGGAGTCCCCGAGGGCACATGTAGCCAAGTTCGATCAATTTCGGTTGATCATTTCTTCAACGCATTCTAAAATTTCTGTTATCAAAATTTCTTGAAATTTCTAAAACGTGGGTCCTGTAGCATCATATCCCACCCATCCTGCTACGTCTTTCGGTACGCTTTTTCGACATAGTAACTTTCATACTTTTTTGGGCATACTACATTGTTTAGATTTGAGGATCACTGACGAGGGTTAAGTACCCGAAACGTGCATGTCTGGTCCATGTTGCCAATTTATCTGTTCTTAAATGATGCTATTCAATTTGAAGACGTTTACATTCTAATATGTTCTTTTGTCAAATTGTAGTGGTCCTATTTCTTACTGCGCCAGTAACATTGTGCGTTGTTTGGTCCGTGCAGGGTTATCAAGTGCAAAGTTGAAAGCCATAGCAATGAGAGTTGGCTTTGCCAACTCAAAAAGTATCCAATCGTCCTTCTTCCAAGACCGATGATCTGACTAAATTTGTTATAGATCAAGATGTTCACCAAACTCATATTATTTCTAGTCTGCAACCGTTGCATAGGAATTGGAATGCTCCATGCTATTCACGTCAACTCGTCCCTGTATGTACGTGATTAGCATGGAACTTTTTTTATGAATGAAAATTCAGGCTCCTGTGTATAAACTCACCTGGTGTATTTCCTTTGGACAATAAAGGTTCAAGTGCATGGGACCTAATAAAGAAAGAAGAGACGTGATAAAAAGTCTACAAACCAACCTCCTTTTCCATTTACTGATTTATTGTCGAACAAGATGATAGCTAGGCTAGCACAACGTTTTTTTCTTTTCTTGTTGCCTTGCCAGATTACATTATATCGGACCATATAAGTAAAATCAACCTGACAATGAAGAAAAGGTGGAATTGAACCCGCTTCCATCGATCAGAAAGGAGACCCACAATATAACATTGGAAAATTAAAACATCAACAGCAGACAATTCCAAAGTCTCCACACTCACCATTCACATGTGGTCTGGTGAAAATTCTTCAAAGTTTTCCCTGATCAAACTTGACAATGTGTAAATTTTGTCAGAATTACAAAGTGCCTTGAGAGTTGTATTAAAATTATGGAAACCCTGAACCGATCTTCATTTTGCTCTTTGCTTTTTGCTTGTTGCTTTTCGCGTATTAAAAGACTTTCGCAAAGCCGGATACATTTACTAGTAACATTTCCATAATTCTATTCATCACATATACTGTATTTGGTATTAGCATTATTCATACATTTGATAATAGCATTGTCAAAATAATAAATGTCCAAGAAAGATAATAAATATTGATTATAATAAAGGGTGTAACCGACAGGATCCTTGGTGACAAACATAGAATTCCCCATACAATAGAAACTGCTCCTCAATAAAACATTTCACTTAATTTGAGTGGAAATTTATTTCTTTAAGTGCAATTTCAAATACCAAATCCGACATTTAAGCCTATAACGTGTTTGAGAGACATGGATTTTAAATTGTATTTTGTTCAATATGAAAAGTCAAAACCATTCGAGTTGGTTTAAACTCCAAAACACATTATGTTTACCCACGAAGTGTTGGTAGATTTGGCATAAAGGAAACGTGTAGCATTGCCCAGACTTGCGCCGATACCATACAATTGTCACAGATTGAGAGAATTCGTTCTAAAGGACGGAGATTATAAGCCTATATAGGATCACCTGGCAGGCCGTAGTCACTATTGTACAAGATCGATACGCATGGGACCAAACTGATTGGAAATGATATATAGAAAATCAAGCCAATATCTATATCTGTGTGTAGATATACATAAAATGGAGTTCGACAGGCAGGTGTGATGCACGAGTCAATTCTATATTCTTAAGTCGCATAAGAATGGAATATACATGTACAACATCCAAAGTGATTGGCTTTTAGCATATACCGAAGGGAACACAAAAGAAGTGAATATGTCCGTTTCATCATCGTCATTTATTCGTTACGACGACGAATTAAAACGTCGATTGGAGAAGTTATCCCGTGTTTATGATTTTGGAACGATGAAAATTTTCATGACAGTTGAATGTCTAGGAGAGGAGAGAGTATCGTGCACATATAATCCCGACAAACGCTCAAAATGGGACAGTTTCTTGTCAAGGATGGAAGCTTGCAGGTTAGATTTACAAAAACATGAAAAAATACGCTTCAAGTATCAAGATTTTCTGACAAACATACCTCGCGAGGAGCAAGGGAAACTATTTCACGAATCTGCGATGACGCTTTTCCGCAAAAACGGCGCCTCTGACCCTTTCAACCAAGTTCCGGTCGAAATAAATGCGGAGACAAACTCAAATTTTTGCGCACACGTTTGCCGTTTGTTTGAGCGCAAAATAATCGGCTGGTTCGATTCTTTTGACGCTGTGGCAGTGCGACTTACAGGTCACGTGAAAGTGTCCAGTTTTGTAAGAGTGCTTAGTGGACAAGTTGACGCTTTGTGTCAAAAAGAGGGTTACATGTACGCTGTGATTATCAAAACGACGGGAATGGACACGCCACGCCCTCTTGACCTTGCAGAACTCGGCTTTTGTAAAACTCTTATTGTACAAAACGGTTTGGCAGAACCCAGTAATTTACGACTCTGCCTCTTGACATTACATTTGACGGCAGAGAAGCCGATTCTGCGATTGTGGCAGTATCAGCCGTCAGAGGAAATGGACATGGCAATAGCGGAAGCGGATATTGACAAGATGATAGACGCGGGAAAACTGAGTCAATATCACGAGTTCTGGGCGGACAATGTGCATATCCCCTCGTCAACTTACGTCCAAGATACTTCAACTTATGGCTCTTCAAGAGGAAAAAAGACGGAAGAGCATAATGGAACTATTTAACCTCAACTTATCGTTTGATTTCCAACATTCTGTGACAATGATTTCATTTCTCAGTTCATTAAAATTTCAAAGACCATAATTGTAACATAGAAAGGCAGAAAATATCATTGAGTGTCGTATTGACAAATTCGTTATTGATAATCAATATAGAAAATACATTCCAGTGGTTCTATGTACTTGTTTTTCCTTTGATACAAATGTTCACTTGTTACGGATCAATGTATGGATCATACAGATCGTTCAGTCTTTTGAAATATTACCAATGCCTGCCTGTGCGGCTTTAAAGGACAACTTGTACTATCTTAATATCAAGAAGATAATGCGTGGAGAAAGCCGTCGCTTTGAATCTTAAAGAAATTAATAAAAAATTAGCTCGAGGAAGCAATTTCTCTGAACATTGTTACAATTTCCATTATTTTCGAAAAAAAAAAATTACCTTGAGTTGGATAATTTTTGTCATTTATCCTACATGTACTATATCCATATTGAGATGCATGTATTATTAATATTATAATGATTTTTATCACACTTTTTCTGTCTTTCTTTGTACATGTATAATGATTGAAGGTCAATCTATGTTCAGTAACTGATATTTTTGCACAATTCAGTATCAAACTACTGAAGACCTTTTGAAACAAGCCAAAGAAAATATGGTTCAGATTTTTAATAACAAGAAAATATAATCATTTATCATTACTGTAGTTATTTTAGCTGTATGGATTTCACATATACACATAATAACAGATCACTAACAATACAGGGAAGACAGACAACGTACCTACATACATTTACCAAGTCATTCCACTATAACTCACAACAAGCTACAGATCTATTGATTTCATCATGAACTACACGTTTGAAATAACCATTATTTTCCGTTCAATCATTCACCATTACACTGTTGAAAGGAACAAATAGTGTAGAACACATAGTCTTAAATGTATCATGTTTCCAAAATGATGAAACAGGAATGTAATTGATGACAAGAAAATTTTTGACTAGGAATGCTATCAAATTGCCAGAAAATAGATGAACATTAGATGTACCATTAAAGTCAGAAAACAAGAATATAATCTATTCGTTGCCTAAAATCTAGTACAAAAGCACATACCCCCTATGCAAGCTACCCTCATTTCTTGAACTACTTTTTGAGCCCATAATCTATTAAAAGTACATGTATTTTATTTTTAATATTACAATTACCTAACACAAAATATGATGAACCGAATTAGAAAGCCAAGTAAAAGTTATGTATGAGAGGGCTTACATGTAGGTCATACCTATAAGATGAGATCAATGTTTACAGACATTGAAAACTGACACTAAAGAAGGATTCTCTGTCCATTACTATTGACATAATAGAGGTGGGACTCTCTTACTAATCAATGACAGAAAATGGAGGGAATCTTTATATCTCACCAATGACAATAATTTACTACTACATGTAGTAAAGGTATAAGTGTAATACTAATAGGAAACATGGAATTCTTGGAGAAAAAAATGTCACTGAAGTGATATAGACAGTTTTACAAAAGAATAGCATCATAGACAGTTTTTGTGGCCACCGAATGAATATGATTGTTTTTTCCTCCCAAAATGCATTTTATACGAGAAAACAAAACCAACAAAATTGTCATAATCTACAAAAGTTACTACACAATATTTTTACATCATAACAACAAAGCAGAGTGCAGCTCAAACTCAACTTGAGCACTTTAACAGTACAACCAATAAATTATATTTTTATGTATTGAACTTTATCAATGAGAAGACGTATTGCACAACTATCTTTGGATTTCTGGAACAATTTGCTGAATTTAAACTTGACCTGATATATATCACGTAGATATTACTGGTATATGAAAGATCCACATTATATAATGAATTAATAATAACAACCTGGAATGCATGTTAATTCAACAAAAATAGCAATCCAAGGAATGCTTGTGTCGCCTGCGAAGCTGATTTTATTTTATTGAAAGTAGGTAAAATATCAAGGGCAAGGTCACTGGGTCAACATTATGGAATGTTTAGAAAGGTCTTTTCAAAAGGAATACAAATGTGAAATATCAAAGCCCTATCACTTTCCAATCAGAAGATAGAGCCAATCTTAGATTTTGTGAAAAGAAGGTCTAATATCTAGGTCAAGGTCACGAGGTCAAACATAGGTAATCGCAGATTACGAAACTCACCTCGTGGCAGCAAAATTCAATTCAAACATATTTCTAAATACATGTATATTGGCTTTTAAAGGCAAAATTATTCAAGCGGAAAAAGTAGGTCAATTTCATTTTATGAAAGTTTGATCAAAGATACATCCAATATGCAAGTTTGGTACATGAAGCACTTATACTTTGCTCAATATTGGCTTTTAAAGGCAAAATTACTCAAGCGGAAAAAGTAGGTCAATTTCATTTTATGAAAGTTTGATCAAAGATACATCCAATATGCAAGTTTGGTACATGTAGCACTTATACTTTGCTCAATAATGGCTTTTAAAAGCAAAATCACTCAAGTGGAAAAAGTAGGTCAGATGCTGCATCCGATGCATGGATCCATCTCGGCATCCAAAGATGAATCACTTGTGCAAGTTTGGTTACTGTAGCATTACTACTTGGTCAGATACTGAGCTACCCCAAACTTCTTAACCAAGTCACTCAAGTGGAAAATGTAGGTCAGATGCTGCATCTGATGCATGGGTTCACCTCAGCATCCAAAGATGAATCATTTGTGCAAGTTTTGTTAATGTAGCATCAGTACTTTGTCAGATACTGAGCTACCCCAAACTTCTTAACCAAGTCACTCAAGCGGAAAATGTAGGTCAGATGCAGCATCCGATGCATGGGTTCACCTCAGCATCCAAAGATGAATCACTTGTGCAAGTTTGGTTTGTAAGATACTGAGCTACCCGAAACTTCTTAACCAAGTAACTCAAGCGGAAAATGTAGGTCAGATGCAGCATCCCATGCATGGGTTCACCTCAGCATCCAAAGATGAATCACTTGTGCAAGTTTGGTTACTGTAGCATCAGTACTTTGCCAAATACTGAGCTACCCCAAACTTCTTAACCGGACGCAGACGTGGACACGGACGCGCAGGGGTATAGCATAAGCTCACTCAACTTTGTCGAGGTGAGCTAAAAATAATGGTATGTATAGAAAGGTCTTGTCACAAGGAATACACATGTAAAATATAGATATAGCCAATCTAAGATTTTTTTTTATAAGTAGGTCAAATATCTAGGTAAAGGTCACGAGGTCAGCAATTATGGTATGTGTAGAAAAGGGATTATTTTTAAAGTAGGTCAAATATCTAGGTCAAGGTCACGAGGTAAAAAATTATGGTATGTATAGAAAGGTCTTGTCACAAGGAGTACACATGTGAAATATCAAAGCTTTATCACTTACCAATCAAAAGATATAGCCAATCTTAGATTTTTTGAAAAGTAGGTCAAATATCTAGGTCAGGGTCATGAGGTCAAAAATTATGGTATGTGTAGAAAGGTCTTGTCACAAGGAATACACATGTGAAATATCAAAGCACTACCACTTACCAATCAAAAGATATAGCCAATCTTAGATTTTTTGAAAAGTAGGTCAAATATCTAGGTCAAGGTCACGAGGTAAAAAATAATGGTATGTGTAGAAAGGTCTTGTCACAAGGAATACACATGGGAAATATCAAAGCCCTATCACTAGCCAGTCAAAGGATATAGCCAATCTTAGATGTTTTGAAAAGTAGGTCAAATATCTAGGTCAAGGTCACGAGGTAAAAAATTATGGTATGTGTAGAAAGGTCTTGTCACAAGGAATACACATGGGAAATATCAAAGCTCTATCACTTACCAATCAAAAGATATAGCCAATCATAGATTTTTTGAAAAGTAGGTCAAATATCTAGGTCAAGGTCACAATGTCAAAAATTATGGTATGTGTAAAAAGGTCTTGTTACAAGGAATACACATGTGAAATATCAAAGCCCTACCACTTTCCAATCAAAAGATATAGCCAATCTTAGATTTTTTGAAAAGTAGGTCAAATATCTAGGTCAAGGTCACCAGGTCAAAAATTATGGTATGTGTAGAATGGTCTTGTCACAAGGAATACACATGTGAAATATCAAAGCCCTATCACTTACCAATCAAAAGTTATGGGGTGTGACACCCAAGTGTGACAGACAGACGGACAGACAGACAGACAGACGGACGGACGGACGGACAGACGGACAACGGACAAAGTGATCCCTAAGTGTCGCTGTGCTTCGCAGGCGACACAAAAAAAATGTGACTATAATAAATAACTTATAACAATAAATGTCATATTGCACAACCAAGGGACATAACTGCTGAGTCTGCATCAAGATTTGTAAATACAAGGGTCATTCTATGTTTCAGATAAGTATACTTATACATGTACATATATATATTAATTCATATTGTAAAATGAAAGAGGTAATCATAATAAATGTAGTTACATTATACAACAAACAAGTATATAACAGCAAAATAAAATGCTCTGTCCTTTCAGTAAATAAAATTATCCCCTCTATAAATCTTATATGAAAGCATGATTTTGATAAAGTTAATATGCTTTTCTTATTTTTAATACATAATTAACAAAGATTAAACAATAATGACCTACATGTAGAATCTCTAAGGATTTACAATATTACATGAACAAATTGAGAAATAGTGAAATTCCTTTAATATTTCAATACATACGCCTCATAATGAATTCCACGACTCTGTAACTAGTTAGAATAAGGAATTTTAAAATACAACATATTTTATGTAAAGAATGAAATACTGGAAACATCCTAACAAATGCAGGAATGGTTTTTAACAAGTGAAGGAAAATATTATGGAATGTAAATAAGAAAAACTACATTCATTTTTAGACTAGATAAAATAAGGAGATCTACGTTACATCACTTGCTGTCATGATCACAATAATACCACCAAGGACATGTGTATAAAACAGATCGTAACAAGAGATTCAAAGAATATGAGATTATAAGTAAAATGTTGATAATTCTTGATGTTTTTTTCTCATCATATTAAAATTTGATATTCAAAAACAACAAGCTGTCATGTTAGTGATAGTTTCTTATTACAGTTATCTTAAATAACATGAACTTTCTCTAGACCAAAACTTATTTATCACGACTCATTTATTTTGATGTTGTACTGACAAACTGATACCTGGGTAAACAGACATTGCAAAATACTGATTGAGAGGGAAAATGTCTGTTAGATTATTGAAAAAAAATAATACAAGAGAAAATATAGACAAAGATTAATTATACATGTAGAAGAAATGCTGTTTGATGAATACAGATCCTTTCTATGGGAATGTTGGCACCAGGAATATCTACATGTAAATGTCACTATTCCTACATCTCATAATTTCACTATTTAAAAAATAGTACTGTAAAATGTGTTAAGACTGAGAAACTAACAAGCACCAAGCTAACCATTGTAAGCCTTTTCCAAAAGCTAAACCCTAACTGTATTTATTTAAACTTTCCCACAGTATTGCTGTTGTCATATAAATTGTACACTGTAAATTGGTTTTTATTCGTCAGATACCAATTTTCGTCATTTTCGTCAGTGCCTTCCTTGACGAAATTACGTACCAAGGAATATAAATTCACCTGACAAAAAAAAAAAAATAGATTGTAGTAAGGAAAAATTGAATCAGTCTCTAGGTAAACTTAAAATATAAACCTGCAGCACTGCGGAGGAGGAAGGAAGAAGCTGGTTCAGAGTTTTAAGACATTGTTAAACAGTGTTATTACACGCAAATGACAAATCAATGAAAACTGAATATGAACACAAAGTCGCATATAATGTACTTCTAATTACTAAATGATATGTTTTCACAGTAAAGTAGGTAATACATGTCTCTGACTGTTTGTTTACCGATAATTGTTAAACAAACAATGAAAATAAACACATAAGATGGATTTGACTATTTGATGGCGAATTTTGATGTTAAGTTGGCTTTTGAACAGACGAATTTACATTTTAGGGACCCTTGGATGACGAATTTACGTACAGACGAAATGGTCATATTTAACAAATTGACGAAAATTGGTACTGACGAAAATAAAGCAATTTACAGTATATGACATTTTTAACAGACAGACATGTAACTTAAAACATTTACAGAGAGTTTTAACACCAGTCCTATATCCTAAAGCAATTTGACATTGGACTTCAAACACAAGATTTTCGTTCTTTCAGAAATGTCCTAATGAATAATTTTGGCAACAATGAATGAAAAAGTTTATCTTTACTTTAAATCCATTTCTTGAGTTATTTTTTGTCAACAAAGTCCATCATAATGCCTAGCCTGTGTACCCAGCGTCCTAGCGAGTCCCTCAGTCTCTGATCCTCGGCGTGGCATACCAGTTGATTGACACATGGATACACGGTGGGGAGGAGGGTGTAAAACTGTTTGTCTGACAGTCTCTCAAACAGACCCAGGATAGTACACAGCAGCTCTGTGAAGGACTTAATCCTTGCCTCACTGTCCTGTAACAAAGAAGGTATAAATATAAGACATAAAAATACTTGTCACTAACATAAACTTTTGATCCATTTCTTTGTTTTGTACATGACTCTGATTACTCAAAGTTCATAACAATGTATTCAATTGAAAGAGAGGTGACAAGACAGTTGTCTGCAAATAGGCTTGTACAATTGATATCGAGTCATGAATATGATTACAAGGGCATAACTTTCCTTTTTTTCACCACAACTACATGCATTCATGTACTTTCAATATAACCATGCCATGAAATATCAATGCCTTTACATGCTTGCACAATACTGTGAAATAGTACAAGCACATCCCAAAACTAGAATCTGATCCATTTAAAATGTAAGTTTCATACACACACAAACCTTCATTGTTGATGATTTTTGTTGTTTTTCTATAGCAGCATCAACCATCTCCCGCTTCTCTTTCTGTCGTGTTGGTTTCTGCGTCTTCTTCTTGCTTATCTTGACAAATGCTGGCATGGCATAGGACTGTTTATGTTTCTTGTACTCTGTCATTAGGGACTTAATAAGAGAGTCAGTGGCTATTGTATAAACCTTACTGTCTCTCTCCTCTCTCAACTGTCGTTTACTTTTTATGGATGTGTCACTTGTCCCCTCACTGATCACTGTGGACGTGTCATCGTCTGAACTATCTACATCTTCATCTGTGTCTACTTGCTCTGGTTAAATGGAAAATCATTTTAAATTTCTGTATACATGTATGTGTATGCAATTAATTGTATCAAGCACTGCAGAAAACTATATAAGCCATTATTAAATCGAAATGCAAATTTGAATACTCAGAAAGTATGAAACTCAGATGTTGAATGTCTAGACGGCAAAAAAAGAGCAAAAGCTTCATTTAAAAGTTTCAATCTGAAATCAATCTTTTCAAAATAAGGATTTCTGTATAATTTTTTTCGTATGACATTTTGCCCATAGACACGATCTGATGATACCATGTAGCTCCAAAATATAACATTTTTCTACTGGTTTGAGTGGGTAAAATACCAAATAAAAAGACAAAAGTAATCAGAGTTAACCATATTGTGAAAAGGTCGATTACTTCTTTTATTTACCTTGCAACACTACAGTCTCTGTCGGCAGAATTCCCATATCATCTGCTGTCTTACTGTCTTTCTTGGATTCCTTACTGGAAGATTTCTGTTCTTTCTTCTTACTCATAAACTCAGACATATCATCTGGCTGGGCTATAAGGAAGAAGACTTGCTGCTCTCCCATTCTGTCCGCACGTCCCGTTGTCTCGTCCGATAAAATGTCGACATATTCTTGACACAACTCATCACATATGCTACGTAACAGCTGTAGAAACAATTTGGCATTGGAGGATGACTTTTCCTTACTCTCTAACTGTTCAGGATTAAGTCTACAAACATCTATATGACTATAGTGGTCAATGTTCGACAGAAGCTTGACTTGGTCTTTGTCGATTTTAGGAAGACTAGAACATATATGTATCAATGTGTGTATGTAGAACACCATACTGGCCCCAGTTTGTTTGTACAGGTTGACGGCTACCTCTGTTTTTGCGACTTTCTGGATCAGAAATTTCAGTCCTGGTCTGGAGTCAAACTCCACCGCTAACCTATAGGCATTCCTGAGACACTGTAGCATTTTTATTGTATTACGTGTTGATAGACTCTTCAGCATGCCTGAGAACATGAAATTATTATCTTTTGATAATTGGTAAGAATTTGGCGAGAAATACAAGATTTAAGATTCATACAAGAAATACAAGCTATCAAAATAAAACATTTTTACTTCATGGAAATTTTACAAAGCATTTTGAATGATCTAAATAGCGAAATCTTTAAATGCCTTATTTCCAAAGTCCCTGCAACATGTAGCAGTGTAAGATGAAAACATTTTTAGTGTAAATGTCACCATTCGTTATCTTGAAAATTTTACGGAATATTCCAACATTTCAAAATATTCACTAAAGTCAGGTTTCATGGTTGTTAAAATTTTGATATTGTAAAACTTTACAGTCTTACTGACCTTGCGTAGAGCCGGTGTCTTTAATGTGCTGAATGGAGAGACTGTCAATACTGAGTAACACTGTACCAATGGTCTGTAATAACAGCTGGTTAGACAACAGACCTATCACTAAGTTTCTAAATGGAATTCTGAAAATACACACATAAATACATGTATCAATATTAAATGTGTAATTCAATCTCTGAAACAATATTTCAAAGATTCAATTTCAAGTAATACATGTAGGTGATATCTATAAGATTTTTAGGCATGACATGATTTTAAATCATTTGTTTCCTCTGTGACGCTTTGACTACAATGTTACTGTGCAAAATTTTGAGAAATTGTAATAGCACTAATTTTTTATATGAGATCGAATGATCATCACTTTGTCAAAATGAAAACTGAATCTTATGACCTCACTATTCTGATGCAAACTTGTGCATGAGTAAGTAATATTGAATCATTCTGTCCTTACCTATTGACTATATCAGATGGATTAAGACTGTTCTCCTCCCCTGGTTTGTATAACAGGAAGACAAAGGACTTATCCTCCTCGCTGTCCACAGTCATGTGACCACAGCTTTCTGACATCTGAGCATCCAGCAAAAATACCTGAAACCAAAGTACCAAATATACATCATCTATTCAATACACACAATTGTTTTCAACATGCTCAAGCGACTGATTTTTTCTGTAAGTTACAATAACCTTTACAACTGATAATTTTACTTCCATGCATGAATCATTTAAGCAAAATGTTCCTTTGCTCATGAAATGTTGAAAGGTTTTGAAGAGTCTAAAGAGTCTGAGACCCAAAAGCTTGAAGGATCAACATTTTATGATGAGCTATATGGCTAAGAACCCAAAGAAGACGCCAATTTGTAAAGAAGAGGCAAATATCAACAGGGTATGTAAGCCTCCGCATGGCTGATTTATCCTGGGTAATATTCTTGTAAGAACCTACATTGAAAGTAAGCACAATGATACCTATATAACTTATAGGGTTTATTCTTGTCATGCTTCCTATTCAAAGTACATAATGTACATTACCCACCTTTAATAAGTACCATCTAATACATTTCTCTTGTTTTCCAAAAAAAAAAAAAGGTTTTTGTTCCATTGTTTTGAAAATCTAAAGCTAAACCATTCTGCTATCAATTCAAGTCAATTTTTCGGCTAAATCTTTGTTTTAATATTTTTTGCAATTTTCCTCCAAAAATGTCAATTTTTCACATGAAAAATTTCTAAAAATATTCTTATTTTTTTCATTATTGTTTAAGGATAAATGATGCAAATAATATATTGAAAAATTTCATGCATTTAAAAGCTCAGAAGAGAAAATAATTGGATGAGCTTTCATGAAATTTCTAATGTTTACTACCTGGATACTTATTTATGGTGGGTAGTGTAGGTGTGTAAAATGGTGTGGGTGGGTGTGTGTGTGTGTGGGGGGGAGACCTTTTCATATTTGCACATCTACTTTGAGTTGGAAGTAGGAACAAACCCTATACCAAATTTATCATGCCGAGAATTCTTATGATATTTTCTTTGTGATTTTTTACATTTGAAAATTTAGTGACCTACTTCTGTGTTAAAATAGGACACCACATGAAAATCATATTGCAACGTCATTGGCTGAAATTAGTAAGAGATATGATACATGTAAGTACAGATATCAAAGAATCATACCTGCTGTGCTAGATGCCTTAGCCTCTGACATTCCCCAGGAGAACTGTCCCTTCTCATGGCCACTTTAACCTGGGCTACATCACCATAGAAGTTATCAGAGCTGGGCTGGAACAGCAGCATAAGCTGACGTAGGTGGAAGGTTGTTACATCGAGTGCTGATTGTAAAGCCTCTGCAGAAATCTGCCATAAACTCTCGGAGAAATAATTCCCTCCACTCAGAACTACATGTCTATAAATAGAAATATTACATACTTAAAATTTTTACCCTTTTATCAAAAGTGGGACAGAATGACTGACGGACAGATGGACTACCCAATCACTATATGACCCCTTGGTCAAAAGACCGAGGGAATAAAAATATATTGCAAAATCTGAACAGTCATAGTAGAATCACATTATTAAATAGTTGTAAATCATTTGAACATTGACCAAATAAAAACATAGTTTTTCCCAGCAAGGTACTGATATTTTATACCTTATACATGAGCATCCCAGCCGTGATATAACTTCAATGGGCTGAGACACACACTCTATAGTGATGTCAAGTAGCTGTTTTAACATGAGCTCCACCATTCTTGTCACTTCTGTTGACTTATCTCCTACAATGTAAAAAGTCCTTACAGATGATTAGAGTCTTTCATATTTTGATACTATACGTATGAGATTCAATGAATCTATGTACTTACAAACGAAACTGCATATACTTATACATTAAACAGCATATCTTCATTGAGTACCTACATGTTGAAGTGATTAAAATTAAACTTAGTAGATGTCATAAAGATGTCCATTTCCTTCCATACTTCTATAAATGTCATCTATGTTGGAGCAGTTTGCCAATTCAAATGAAGTCAGCCTTACAAGTCAGGATAAGAAGATGTGAATAAATTCAAATGAGATACCTTGCCCCAAACTCATACATGTTGGCCACAAAATGTAATCAATTTGAACTTTTTAGAATATTGATGCAAAATGTACATGTCTATATACATGTATTTGCAATTTATAGAATAAACAGAACTTCCATATTGTTGAAATACTATATGCAATTTCCTTTCCCATTCTGAAGTTTAACCTACCAGCGAATTGTTGTATGAAGTCTACAGCTAGGTCAGTACACATCCCACAGCATTGTTTAAAGTTTGTGGCTCCTGACTCCCAGTATCCCAGCTTACGTACTCCCTCCCTTAACCAGCCCTGTATCATAGGTAACAGCAAACGGTTGACACAGAATAAAGCAAACGTCGGTCCTGTAAAATAAACAGCATCGTTTAAAGTTTGTGACTCCTGATTCCCAGTATCCAAGCTTAAAAACTCCCCCTCTTAACCAGCCCTGTATCATAGGTAACAGCAATCAGTTCACACAGAACAAAGCAAACGGCGGTCCTGTAAAATAAACAGCATTGTTTAAAGTTTGTGACTCCTGATTTCAAGTATCCAAGATTATGTACTCCCTCCCTCAACCAGCCCTGTATCATAGGTAACAGCAAACGGTTCACACAGAATAAAGCAAATGTCGTTCCTGTAAAATAAACAACATTATTTAAAGTTTGTAGCTCCTGACTCCAAGTACCCTAGCTTACGTACTCCATTCCTTAACCAGCCCTGTATCATAGGTATCAGCAAACGGTTCATGCAGAATAAAGCAAACGTCAGTCCTGGAAAATAAGCAACATTGTTTAAAGTTTGTAGCTCCTGACTCCAAGTACCCTAGCTTACATACTCCATTCCTTAACCAGCCCTGTATCATAGGTATCAGCAAACGGTTCATGCAGAATAAAGCAAACGTCAGTCCTGGAAAATAAGCAACATTGTTTAATGTTTGTAGCTCCTGACTCCAAGTACCCTAGCTTACATACTCCATTCCTTAACCAGCCCTGTATCATAGGTATCAGCAAACGGTTCATGCAGAATAAAGCAAACGTCAGTCCTGGAAAATAAGCAACATTGTTTAATGTTTGTAGCTCCTGACTCCAAGTACCCTAGCTCAGACACTCCACCCCTAACCAGCCCTGTATCATAGGTAACAGCAAACGGTTCACACAGAATAAAGTGAATGTTGGTCCTGGAAAATAAATAGCATCAAGCAATTGACAATGTGTACTTATCAACAGATGAGAAATGAATGTTGTACATGTATATACAAAATTAATTCTCTTTATGAGGTGCATGCACAAGTATTTTTGCAATTAGGATTTGTGAGGTTATTCTCTCACAAAATTGAAGCCTAGCTTTTAATGTAAATAATCATGCAGATACGAAATATATACATGTACACATTTTAAGTCAAGTGTTAAACCTGTATTTAAACATTTGGCAATGTAGGCCTAAAAATATTCAGCCAGGAACAGGGAAGTATGGTGCTGTATGTATCTGCAGATAGGTTTGTGTTTCTTTTACTCACCAGGAACTTCAGCAGACGATTTCAGGATCTGGAACAGCATGTCCAGTGTGTCTGGTTGGTAAGCCTTGGGACATGACGCCACTGACCCAGCCAGACCATCAATCAGCAGGAACCAGACATGGAGGATACCAGAGGTCGTATCCATGGTGTCCAAGGTACCGAGGTCATCGTGGGTCAGGTGACTGTAAGACAACCGTGGCCGGTTCTGTAGCAGTAGTAAAGACACACTGTCCTGTAGAGTGTCATCGACAGGGGCATCTTCAGATATACAACTTTTCTTACTGTCCGTACCAGCAGTGCTCTCTGAGGTTATTTCCGTTATCCCAGAATCAACGGATTTCAAACTTGACGAGTCTGTCTTCTGCTCTAAGTCTAGAGAACTGTCAGTCTCACTTACATCAGGAACTTCCATCAGAGCACTCTCAGACTTACAGTTTAGTACAGGGTCTGTTACTGGTGTGCTTTTGGTTGTAGACAGCTGAGTTTCTGACTTGCCAAGGAAATCAGCCTGTGAATAATGTCTGGTGAACTCCTCCATGTTCATGTGAGGTAGTGTGGGATCCACAAGCTGTTCAGTGTTGTGGGTGTGAATTCTACAAATATCAATAAACATGTTACAATTAATTTGAAATCAGGATAAAAGGTTAAACATTCAAGGGCGAACAGTTAGGGCTTGATTTTCTTTTACTGCAAAAACCAGATATTTTAGTAATAACAATTTTTGTACACTACTTAATGAATGATTTTGTATAATGTTTCATTTCCCAATTGTTCTCTCTGTATATTTGTATGTCCTTGAGTTCTAACTTTTTCAACAATAATCAATCTGAAGTTACAGCTGTTAGGCTACATGAAGCTTTGGAGAGATATTTTTCAAATACACATACCTTGCAGGTAGATGTATTAGGAGTGATATTATCAATAAAAAAGTTATATGAACAAACCTATGAGCACCATTAAACACAGGACATGCCGGCATCTTCCACATGGTTTGTAGTATTGAGGAGCATTGTTTTAGATAGCCCAGGGCAGGGATACATAGACTCTCACCAGCCGTGTCTGTCATAGCAAAATCACTACCAGAGTCGGAGTCATCATCACTAGAATCGTCACATCCTGATAAGTAAAGCAATGCATAATTATGAATACAGATCAATTGTAGTATTCTACTAGAGGACTTTCCAACTTTTATACATGTACTGATGTAGTTCCAAATATCCTAGCTAGTAAGGCCATGTAAAATTAATTCTATGTTTCTCAGATAATTGGGTCTGAAAAAAGTGGCAAGGTAGGTAGGGTTTTTAACTTTTGTATTGTTTTTTTTTTTCCATCAAGAGTTCTCTTACTATTCATGTAAGGCAAAAAATTGTATGCGCTGTCTAATCCCCCCCCCCCCCCCATTATTCATGATTATTCATATAAAGCAAAAAATCTTAGGCCCCCCCCCCCCAAACTGTCTTTGAACCGTCAGTCAAAATAATGGTACATGTACATTTTAATTTATGGCTTTCTCCTGTAAATAAGTTGATTTTTTAAAAAGTAAAATAGCCTATTCCTTCTGAGAACGGGGAGACTTAGCTCATCTGTCTGAATGGAAGAAGCTAATAGATACAAATATACGAAGTATGACACGTTTTGATTGCCGTGAGTTCATTAGTAGAATCCCATAAGAGACATGACGGGTGTTATTTGCTCACACCTTATTTAAACCCAGTTAAATACGACCCCTCACTTCCTCGGATGGACCCGTTCATATTGTCAAAAATTTGGCCGATAGCGTATATCTTCGGAAGTCTAGTCTGGAGGAAAGAAGTGTTCAGCATTAACCACTGTCTGATAAAATAATGTACACGGGTACAATATACATTCTTTTATTCATAGATTTAAGGATTTAACTACGTTTCTCTTGCGTTCGTCGGCAGTCCTTGCTTATACTTTTTACATCTTGAACGTCATTATTAATAGATTCGAAAGTATTACAATGGACACTTGCTATTGTTCGGCATAGGTAATAGCATATGTAAATACGGTATTTGCATATGCTGTAGAGATCAATAAAGAAAACTATACCAACGTTCTAATACATGTAATACTCGATGTATTAAACACGCGAATAGCCAGCCGTCCAAGTGTCCATGGCACGTGTCAGCACGTTGTTAGTATATCCTATACAATTCTCCTTTAAACGACGCGTGGATAAAGTCTTCACCCGTAACGTAAATACGGAACGCGCCGTGATTTATACGGGCTTTTAAAAGTTTTTATTCATCGGGTACTGTTTGGAAGATTTTACAGGACAATAAACATGTTGAATGAAATAAATGGATATTTCGATTTTAATCGACGATCGAGGATGAGACACGGCGGATATTTTTTTCTGAAGTTACAATAAAAACGTCTCATCGGCAGCAAATTACAGCACGCGGCGGTGTCTGAGAAACATAGATTTTATTTTACATAGCCTAACTTTGTGATGCCAGAACAAAATGTTTGACGGGATACCCTGATGAAAATCAATGCTACATGATGTTGGTTGTAGATACATTTTTGTATAATCATTTTTGCCATCAATAAATAGTAGAATAAATTTAGAGACTCATTTAAACAAAACTTGGTGATCTGCAGTGTCTCTTAGTCCCACAATTTAGATCAGCTGTTACTATCTTTACAAAATTTTCATTACCTGATCCCCTGACGTATTTGAGTAGGCAGAGTATACAGTCCACAGTGGCATTGGCAAACACCAATACATTGTCTGTATTGAGATAAACATCAAACACGTCTAAGACGGCAGCAATGTGTCGTTGTCGAGCCTCGTTAACTTCCTCATTGGTGGTGTACTCTATCTTCACGGCTCTGAGAGCTCCAAACAGAGGGCGCCACCCAGATTTGATGTCTGCCGTACAAGCCTCCACTAACTCACATATAGAACACACAATCTGCGTGGAAAAAATAACGTACATGTGTATAGATGTATGATATACTATACATTGTAGATGCAGTACATAATTAAAATGGTACCAAGAAATAAAACAATATCTCTAACGTAAAAAAATATCAAAGTAGCAGAGTTTGTTGTAAATTGGTCAGACTTCATTGAACAAATGTTCTTTCAACAATTTCTTAAAGAGGAAAATCACATGTAATTTTTGTTTTACGATAAGCACATTTACCTGATCCTGGACATCACCATCACAGAGTTCTAGACACAGCATATTCTCAAACGTCTTACACAGAAGCTCGTTAACGTGGAAGTATGGAAGCTCGGGATGGTTACTTAGCATGGCAAGTATAAAATCATGAACACAAGTTACGGCCATCTTAGATACATTCCTCTCCTTGTGACCAGCAGCCTGAAAAGTATAAATTCAATCATCTCTAAATTTTATACAATTATTTACTAATACAATGGTTTAGCTTGATCCCCAAGAGGACAATATTCACCAAGCTCAAAGGACGAGGTGAATATTGCTTCTTGAGGGGAGCTAAAGAATAATCCCCAGGTAGTTATACCGTTTGAGCTTTTCGATTAAATGCACTTTAAGCCAATCAGAGATGGGATTACAGGTGCTTTCCATTCATGTAATAAACATGAATATTGGTATCTGACCTCTATCAAATAGGTAGACACCACACTCCATGTCCTGATCAGATGCAGTAGAGGTCTGTCACTATGTACTATCTTCATCAGGACCTCCTGTAGCCTGTACAGATGGAGGGCATTCAGTGGCAGTGGTGGTTCCAGGGATGTGTCTTCCTCCAGCTGGTGCCTTGTCAGTTTGTGTAGCTGCTGTTGGCTGGATTCACATAACTCAGTCAGGAAGTCTAACAGGGCATTCAGGTTAAGGTCACGAGCTGCATCCTCAAATAACCTATTCATGATGAAAATTACATGAATGAAAATTCTCCTTTATTATTATCTCATTCTGTAGTTTAGTATTTTCTATGTACAGCATTGAATTCACTTAGTTGTAATTATGCCTTTCAGTAACATTAAGCTAAATCAGTCTGACTTTAATTTGCCAACTTATGAATATTGTTGATCTAGTCTGTACGTACAAGGCTTTACTTCTTTAGATTTAAAAAAAAAAAACACATTTGCTTCAAAATATTGATAATTTAAGCACATATGAATTTTAGCTCATCTGAGTGAAGTTCCATTGTATTTCAATATCTACTTAAAAACAGTTGCACAGAATTTCACCAAACCTTACAAGAAGCAAGTACTCAAGGTCCTCTGCCAAGTTTGTGATTTTGTACTCGATCTGTCTACAAATATGCCATCAAGGGCTCTGATTGGCTGACACATTTTCAAAATCTCCTCAGAGGGCTCTGATTGGCTTATGCATTTTAAAAATTTCCTCTGTAACCACTGCACAGAATTTCACAAAACCTTACAGGGAGCAAGGACTTAAGGTCCTCTACCAAGTTTGTATTTTTTAAGCCAATCGGTTAACAGACATGGCCGCTTTGGGATCTGATTGATTGATGCATTTTTGACATCTCCTCTGCAACGACTACACAGAATTTCACAAAACCTTACTGGAAGCAAGTACTGATGGTCCTCTACCAAGTTTGTGTTTTTCAAGCCAACAGATGAACAAACATGGTCGCCAAAGGCTTTGTTTGACTTATGTATTTTTGACTTCTGTTCTGCAACCCATGCACAGAATTTCATGAAACTGTGGAGGAAGCAAGTACTCAATGTCCTTTACCAAGCCTGTGTTTTTTGAGTCAATCAATTGAATGACATGGCCATCAAGGGCTCTGACTGGCTGAGGCATTTTCTACTTCTCTTCTACAACCGCTGCACAGATTTTCACAAAACCTTACAGAAAGCAAGTACTAAAGGGCCTCTACCAAATGGGCCACTATTAGCACTTTGTCTGCAACAATGTATGAATTACATTTTCCACTTCTGTTCATCAATCACTGCACATGCAGAATTTCATTAAGTTCTTTTTTGGTCCTACACTCAAACATAAATCTTTGTCTTTGAATGGAATTCCATTAACATACAAAGTTTGATGTGTAGTGTACTAAAATGAGTAATGTGGCCTCCTTGGGCCTCTTGTTCATACTGATTCTTATTATGTATTTATACTAACCTATCTACCTCCTGTGACAATCCACATAGAACTTGTGATGCCTGTACAGAGTTGAGTACACCTCCCCCAGTCCTGGTTCTATCCCATCCTGACTCTATACTACTCTGCTTGATCAGTTCTGTCACATTTATTCTCGGAGCCACTGGAACAGCTGTCACCATGGAAACTCCATACAGCTCCGTCTCTTCTCTGAAAAACATAGGTAATCACAGATTACGAAGCTCACCTTGTGGCAGCCAAATTCAATTCAATCATATTTTTTAGTACATGTATATTGGCTTTTAAAGGCAAAATCATTCAAGTGGAAAAAGTCATTTTATGAAAGTTTGATCAAAGATACATCCAATATGCAAGTTTTGTACATGTAGCAATTATACTTTGCTCAATATTGGCCTTTAAATGCAAAATCATTCAAGTGGAAAAAGTAGGTCAAGGTCATTTTATGAAAGTTTGATCAAAGATACATCCAATATGCAAGTTTGGTACATGTAGCACTTATACTTTACTCAATATTGGCCTTTAAAGGCAAAATCACTCAAGCGGAAAAAGTAGGTCGAGGTCATTTTATGAAAGTTTGATCAAAGATACATCTAATATGCAAGTTTGGAACATCTAGCTCTTAAACTTTGCTCAATATTGGCTTTTAAAGGCAAAATCGCTCAAGCGGAAAAAGTAGGTCAAGGTCATTTTACGAAAGTTCGATCAAAGATACATCCAATATGCAAGTTTGGTACATGTAGCACTTATACTTTGCTCAATATTGGCTTTTAAAAGCAAAATCACTCAAGAGGAAGAAGTAGGTCAGATGCTGCATCCGATGCATGGGTCCATCTCGGCATCCAAAGATGAATCACTTGTGCAAGTTTGGTTACTGTAGCATTAGTACTTTGTCAGATACTGAGCTACCCCAAACTTCTTAACCAAGTTACTCAAGCGGAAAATGTAGGTCAGATGCTGCATCCAATGCATGGGTTCACCTCAGCATCCAAAGATGAATCACTTGTGCAAGTTTGGTTAATGTAGCATCAGTACTTTGTCAGATACTGAACTACCCAAAACTTCTTAACCAAGTCACTCATGCGGAAAATGTAGGTCAGATGCTGCATCCGATGCATGGGTTCACCTCAGCATCCAAAGATGAATCACTTGTGCAAGTTTGGTTAATGTAGCATCAGTACTTTGTCAGATACTGAGCTACCCCAAACTTCTTAACCAAGTCACTCAAGCGGAAAATGTAGGTCAGATGCTGCATCAGATGCATGGGTTCACCTCAGCATTCAAAGATGAATCACTTGTGCAAGTTTGGTTAATGTAGCATCAGTACTTTGTCAGATACTGAGCTACCCCAAACTTCTTAACCGGACGCGGACACGGACGCGGACATGGACGTGGACATGGACGCGCGGGGGTATAGCATAAGCTCACTCAACTTCGTCGAGGTGAGCTAAAAAAGCATGGAACACATACCCCCGTCCGCGTCCGTGGATCAAAGCAGCCATAAATTGGTGGATCAAAGCAGCCATAAAGTTGATTTGGGACCATTACTGCCTTTAGCTCTATGAAAAAGCAGATTTAAAGAATCAGCTGTTTAAGGGTTGAATTCTTTAAGAAATGAACAGTGAAATTATGCATGTCCACATACCTATTGAACACAATGCATCTCATTATGTTTGACCACTCTTACAAGTTTGTCATAGCCATGCATAAGTTTACCGAGGTACCAGACAGAAGTTCAAAGTAAACCATATTTGTTGCCCTGATATTGCAGGTAATACATGTATAATAAGTAAGCTGTAACCATAAAACCCCTATCACACTATTAAATATTGGCCCAGGTATCTATAGCGTATAAGGATACGTGGCAGTAAGAAAAGAACACTGCAGGAACACAGTAGCAACTTCAGCTTACGTAGCGAGTACTCTATGATACGTAGGATGATCTCTTGATACAAAAGAGTTTGCCAAGTTTGCACTTAAAATTACATAGCACATATGTAGCAGCTTCCATACATCATGTGTACGTACCACAAACACAGTGCAAATAAAAGAAGTGCAGTAGCATTTTAGCAGGAATGTCCCTAATACTCTTACAATACAGTGCGAACCAATCACTATCACACGCGATGTCCCTATGACGTAGGTGCTACATACAAGGCATAGCTGATTTGTACCAGCGGCATTCTTTTCTTATCCACTACGTATGATACACACTAAAACTTCTTATTTTTTGTTTCTTCCATTTTCTCCTACGTATGTATGGCGTTCAAACTACATTCTTTTCGTTCCTGCTACGTAAGAGCTACGTTGGTATTATGTTGTTTGAGCATGTGTTATGTTAAAGGAGTATAACTCACTTCACCTACACATAAAAGCTGTATTTGCACATGATGAAAATCTAGGGGCAAATTTAATTTTTTAACCAATTTAGAATGAATTAAAATTAATCATACTTACATGTATTCATGTTAGTTTAAGTGGAAAATCAGAAGAAATAACAATTTGCAACCAAAGAATTTTTTCATCTGAACATGGACGACTCAACAACGCAGCAGAAATGTTGACAATTTGAAGAATACATAACAACAACTTCGTGCACTTTTGCCATATGTATGTGCGAAATGCAGCACTTAAGCGCTGATAGGATGCATCGCTCATACCGTATGTGATTGAAACATCTGTTACGCCGTTCAAACCCCACAATATGCGGCATACCTTTTCGTTTCCTTCACTTAAGGTGGTTCGGGTATCGCGTAACGTCATCACTAATTTCCAAAATATATAAGAATAACGTTGTATTGCCTTAATTAATTGCAGATGATTAAAATAGTTTGTTTAACAAACATTTAATCATGTTTGATTAATAGATCCTTCAATTTTTAGAACTTTTTTGTTTGTCATACAGGATTTTTACGCATTTTTGGCTTAAAATATACATGTAGCATTTTTGTATTTAAATTTACAATATCTTTAAAAGTTATGGTCGAAACTCCTTAGAATTTGGTATACTTATAAATTGTTTCACCCTTAAAACATGTAAATGACGAAAAAGGTACCATGCAGGGAGTTTCCTTTAATTAAGGGGCATATGAATGTAGTCTCTGGCATATTTTGACATCAAATAGTAGCCAGCAAATTGTGACATTTTTTACCATTTCATTGCTATTTCTCAAAATATTAAAATTGTCTTGTCTTCTACTGCTAATAATAAGTACATGCAGAAAATTTGACTTTAGATACCTTATATTCAATTTTATTCAGTTTTCCTTGGATATACTCAAAATTTGGGCAAAATATGATTTTCCACTATGAGTGCCCGACTTTGTTCAAGTAATAGACCCTAAAGATGCCCTGTATGCATATATTTTATACATTTTAGAATATCTGAAGATAGATATTTAGTATAGGGAAAAAATAAAGTTTGTTTGACCAACCAAACAGTGTCAAAATAACGATACTCGAACCCCCTTCAGTGGAAGATTCAGCCAGGGGGGCACGGGGGCACGTGCCCCCCCCCCCCCCCCCCCCCCCCCCCCCCCCCCCCCCCCGGCAGTGCCCAAAGAAGGGGCACTTATGACATGCTTTTGGAAGCATTAAACTACTGTTTCCGTGATAAATCTATGAAACTAGTCAGAAATAGCCCCAAAACACCCCAGACACCACCAATTTGAGTAAATTTTCCAAAAATTTTTCGGGGATAGATAGTCATGTCCATTGTCTGTACGTGGATGTACACACGTTTCGGAAACAACCTACATTGAATCATGTTCATATCGAATTTTCTTTATCTGAGGGATGAATCAGGAACTTTATATCCTATGCCTTCGCATATTTAAAACACATATTTCTTGACCAATTCTTCGATACAACCTCCTATAAAACTTACATTTTTTAAACTCTAAATTTGAGGTCGTGATCAATCTTTTTAAAATGAACAATTGAAATTGTTTTGGCAAGATTTAAACCGGTTACCTCTAACAATTTTGAAAAGATAAAAATGCATGTTTTTCTTTATTCTTAGAATCGAAGTTATCATGATTACATTTTTGGTTAAGCCCCTAGGTAAATCAAAAATATAATCATGATAGAACTGCCAAGAAATAATTAAACCTTTCAATATGGACGATGCAGGGAATGGGGCACCCGTGATATCTAGTTTGTCAAGGAAATTTATCATTTACAAGGGAATTTTTTAGGGTCTGTATGGGGCCGAAATTTGGTAAAAAGAGGTACTTTTCCCCAATTTCAGACCTAAAAATTCCCAATTCAATCTTTTCTCCAAAACGAGAAATTAATTTCCAATTTATGTATCATTAACTGAAAGGAAAACGAAAGTAGAACAAACATGCTCTAGGAGGGATTCAGAATATAGACAATTGATATGATAAGGGATAATTTGCATGAATATATCTTTTTGTTGTTTGAAATTTATTTCCCAATTTAGGTTAAAATGTTGCAAAATTCCCAATTTCATCGGCCCAGGCCCCTGACATCAGGGGCTAGAAAAAAACCCTGTAATTACTTATTTTCTTTACCTTTGTACAAATGTTAACAAACAAATACAATTTTTCAAAACTTCTCCTGATCCGCCCGTTTCTTTCGGAAACCCTGAACATGTTGACGTCTGCATGCCGTGCAAGAACATTACAGCATCAGAAAATTTCTAGAATTTTCAAATATATTCTATATAAATAATAATTATTGTTACTGACACTGACTGAATCATGCGCGCCAAATCCCTTCTAAATTCAGTTCAAATAAGCTTCAGATGCCACCAAATCGCTTCATTTTTCAAAATTTTCTCGGGGGAGGCCCCCCCCCCCGAACCCCCACCAATGGGGGTATGGATCCGCCCCTGCCCTTAAAGAATTTTGGCAAAAATACTCCTCTTATGTAGCTAATACCAAACAGTGTGATAGGGGCTTGAAGTGACTATACAACTCACATATCCTGGTTTTCAGTTTCAGGTGCCTGTTCTTGTTGTACTTTGGGGAGGTTAGACTGGTTGTTTCCCTGACTGAAGTATTTATGTTCCAACTCCGATATAAATGCTGAACATCTGAAATTCAAAGAAGTTTCTTAAAGTATTCAGCATATAAAAGATAGAAATACAAAGCATTAATTTAAACAGGGGCAATCATGTTTATATTACATCCTGAAGAAATTACATTGTACATTAATCTCAAATTATCTTTGTGCAGATCAAACCTGAACACATGTTTCCAGCAGTCTGCAGAGTGACTTCCCATTTCTAAGCCTGTTGTCATGACAACATCCATACTAAGGACATGTGATGCATGTAGGCGTACAGGTTTGGCTTTAGACGTAAAAGCAGGTTTTCCAGTTGCTTTCCTATCGGGTACTGGGCTCTTTGGAGCATCAATTAGAACACACGATGTGTTGGCAAGCTCATAGAATACACTGCCACATCTCTCTTGTAAACCTGAAGGTAAAAGAAAACTGTAAAATATATCCTAACAAAAAATTAAGTTAAACTTTATTTATTTCACAACGTTTAACAAACAAGTTACACAACTTAGTTGGCTCGGATGTTGGCGTGAGGGGGTCCAAGGAGTAGGAGGAAAACGGAGTACCCGGAGAAAACCCCCCTGCAAAGGCCTGGATGGGGGACCACCTACCCTCCCACATACGACCCTTTGCCGAATCTGGAATTTGAACACATGACCTTAGAGGTGAGAAGCGAGCGCGTTACCACTGCGCTAATCTGGCCTTAGGTAAATCCCTGAGCTCAAGGTTTATTCTGCACCCTGTCCACTGGGAGCCACACAGATTTGCAAATATGGTGGTATGATGGGTGCCCATACAACTATGAAATACATGTATATTTATAAGTTTGAATTATATGTAAAGATGGAAAGATAAACTCACCAAGTGTACAACAGAGTCTGGCAGCTTTCTGTAAACCATTGAGACTCATACAGATAGCCTCCCTTGCCCTGTGACTCTCCTCCCTAGCTCCCTCAGTCCCCAGCAGCAGGGCGAGGCTACTCGTAATCCCACAAGAGCTCTGTCCGTTCAACAATACTGAAAGAACATCTAACACTCCATCCCATAGCTTTGATAACACTCGTCTGGAAAACTTCTTTCCTGAAAGAAAAACACTTGAAGTAGAATACATGTACATGTATCTCTATATATAAATGCACATCATTTTCATCTTTTAAATTGTGAAAAAAATATGAGTTGTACATGAAAAATATTCAAATCCTAGAAAAAAAATCCTCAAAAGTTGTGTTTTTACATGAAATAGCCAGAACAAATTACATGTAACATCTATCCAGTTTTACCTGCTTCAGCAGCATTATAATCAGTTTTGGCTGTTTCTGTTAACATAAACCTGTTTGTATCAGAGCTCTGACTGTTAGTCAGGAACTGTCCACCTCTCTCATGGCTGCCTAACCCATCTATATCTGTAAAAATACCAATTTAGATTTTTTTTCTCATGTGACTTTTACTTTACTGGACATATTTTTCAAATCCTCTGAAACATACATGTAATTCAGTGATATCATTAGCCTTATCTTAAACTTTGATAAAACATTCATTTAGCAGCAAATCTGATGAGAAATACACTGTATAATGATTGTAAAACTTGAATTGTTTCAACTATAGTATAAGTGGATTGGGTAATGCATTTGTATTTTGAATACATTAAAAACTAGAACTGCCCTAAAGTGACGACTTATACCCCCCACGGGACGTTTTTCTCTAAATGGATTCATTTATGACATAGGAATCTATATGTTAAACATCATAGCCATATCCCTTACAGTTAAAAAGTAGGTCAAAGGTCAAGTTCACTAGGTAACAAGAAGTCTCTGACGAGACTGTAGCTCTCCTGGTTGTTTTTTCTATAAAACATCAATTTCCTTTCTTTTTTTTTTTAAACAAAGACCATAGGGAGCAGGTGCTCTAACAAATCAAAAGTAGCAAGACAAAACAACATATCCATTAGACTGTAACTAGAATATCACTCATATAATTTATAATATCCGATATATAGTATTTCAAAAAAGAATGCCACACCCATTTTCCAGGATCCTAGAGGCCAGGGGCTTCTAGCTCAAATGAACTATCAATGACACAACTAGACCACAGACCCATCATATTGCAAAAAGAATTAAGTCTCCATCATTTATAATGTCAGAGAAGTTGTGAGTGCACGATTACATGGAGTTATATAGGAGAAAATGACCACACCCATTTTCTAAGACCCTGGGGGTCAGGGGCTCAAACAAAATATCAGGTGCACAACAAAACCACAGACCCATAATATTGCTAAAAGAATTAAGTTTCCACCATTTACAGTGTCAGAGGAGTTGCTAGCACAAGATTACATAGAGTTATATAGGAGAAAATGACCACACCCATTTCTAAGACCCTGGGGGTCAGGGGCGCAAACAAAATATCAGGAGCACAACTAGACCACAGACCCATCATATTGCAAAAAGAATTAAGTCTCCATCATTTATAGTGTCAGAGGAGTTGCGAGCACAAGATTACATAGATTTTCATAACCATGCCCATTTTCTAAGACCATGGGGGTCAGGGGCTGAAACCAAATGTCAGGTGCACAACTAGACCACATACCAAGTAGGATGCAAATAGAATTAAGTTTCTATCACCTATGGTTTGAGAGGAGTTACAGACGGAGGCCGGACGAAGGGTGATGACATAAGCTTGACTGGTCAGAGACCAGTAGAGCTAAAAAACCATGGTATCAAATGAAAGCTCTGATCGTGAGGAATCTACATGTGAAATATCAGAGCCCTTTCCCCTATAGTTTAAAAGTAGGTCAAAGGTAAAGGTCACCTGGTCAAAAGTCATGGTATCTAATGAAAGCTCTGGTCATGAGTAATCTATATGTGAAATATCAAAGCCCTATCCCTTTTAGTTAATAAGCAGGTCCAAGGTCAAGATCAAGGTCACTAGGTCAAAAGTCATTACATCAAATGAAAGCTCTCATCATGAGGAATCTTTATGTTAAATATCAAAATCCTATCCCTTATAATTAAAAAGTAGGTCAAAGGTCAAGGCCAAGGTCACTAGGTCAAAAGTCATGATCTCAAATGAAAGCTCTCATCATGAGTCATACATATGTGAAATATCAAAACCCTACCCCTTATAGTTTAAAAGTAGGTTAAAGGTCAGAAGTAGGTCAAAGGTCAAGGTCACTAGGTCAAAAGTCATGGTCTTAAATGAAAGTTTTAGTCATGAGGAATATATATGTGAAATATCAAAGCCCTACCCCTTATAGTTTAAAAGTAGGTCAAAGGTCAAGGTCAAGGCCACAAGGTCAAATGTCATGGAGTAATACTTGTTATGATGAATGGGTGTATGAAATATTAAAGCCTTATCACTTATACTTGAAGAGATATTCGCTTTAAGAACTTCTTAACCAAAATATTACTACAAGGTCAAAGTTCAAAGTCAAGGTCACTAGGTCAAATGTCTTGGTATCAAAATGTAGTACTTATTATGTTGAATGTATGTATGAAATATGAAAGCCCTATCACTTATATGTGAAAAAAAATATGCTTTAAGAACTTCTTAACAAAAATATAACTATAAGGTCAAAGTTCAAGGTCAAGGTCACTAGGTCAAATGTCTTGGTATCAAAATGTAGTACTTATTATGGTGAATGCATGTATGAAATATGAAAGCCCCATCACTTATACTTAAAGAGTTATTTGCTTTAAGAACTTCTTAACAGGACGGATGGACAGACGGACAGACAGACGGACAGACAGACAGACGGACAGGGTGTTTCCTATATACCCCCCCCAAACTTCGTTTGCAGGGGGTATAAATATGTCAGCTGACTTTATTTTCAACAAACCTTTAATGAGTGATATGAGAGCAGAATTCTGAATACGTAAAACAGATTGCAGTATGTTATGTTGGCAGATTTGTCGATAGATCTCATTCAGCCATGCTGGAGATAAAAACAGCAACAAACCACAGCCTAGTATGTCATCCATAAACTGCTTCTGTAAAAAATGTAAATATACATGTAGACTTGATGTAGTTCCTTTTAATATACATGTACATAATAAAAATTCTGAGCATATACATGTACATGTACATGTACATGTATCTTTGGTTCAGTCTTTCAAAATGGATGAAACCTGTTCTCATCATGCCATATCAATGGCAAAGCATTTAATTACACCTATCAACTTTGAAATCTGAAGAAGAGGGAGATCTCCCTCATTGGCAATACAAAAAGAGGGAGATTGCGCATGAACCCATTTTGCTAAAATTTGAATGAATTGCTTCATTTTGTGCAAGACCAATTTTCGAATAATTTCATTATGCTGACATTTCAATGCAAAAATATTAATATAAACTATGAAACATGTATCAAAAATTTATTGCATTTTGTACATCTTTCCTTGCATTTTGTCATGCAATTTCTCATGGAATGCTACATGTATGAATGTCACTATTTAGATTTATTCTTCTTTGGTAAATGTGCCAAAAGAGGGAGAAAGGGGGTGATTGGCCAAAAAGAGGGAGATTTTGGTCTCGCTCAAGGGAGAAATGCCAAGGAGGGAGATGAGGTCAAAAAGAGGTAGTCTCCCTCCAAAAGAGGGAGAGTTGACAGGTATGATTTAATTATGTTTATTTTTAGAATGCAAGAAGTGTGCCAGAATTTGGGCTATATCACTGAAAAGGTATCCTGACAATGGATCATTTCAAATTCATTCTTTGATACCAAATTATGTACAGAGATCTGAAAGATGATGACAACTGACAGTGTTGTAATAATGGACCGTCAAAAGTAACATTCAAAGAAAAATGCACAAATTGACAACTGCATGTGCATATGAACATGCACCTATTTTTTAATAACAAGTACTTAACAAGTATAAAGTAAACATTTACTTCAGTGACAGGAGGTGTAGAGGTTTCTGTGTGTTTATTATACCATCCACAGGTCACCAGTCTGAGACATAATGACAGCATAGATATAACGGCTACATAAACACCGTCTGCATTCAGTATGGCCATGTGACATGACTCAGGATCATCCGTCCTCTGCTTGTTGTATAATGCTAAAAGAATCGAGTTCAACACAAACCTGTAAAGTATCTAATTTTTTGCTTTATTTGAAAGATATGTGATTTTTTTTTTACTTCAGAAGAAAACGTTATCCTCCCAAGAATAAATCAGATCCCCTGACTTGACACTTTTTTGGAAACACAAAAAGCTTCTCAACACAAGAGGATGCTCTTTTTTAAACTCTGTTATAAATGAAATTTTATGCATGTTACTCTAATTTTCTGAATAATAACATTAACAAATTCAAGGCAGATACATTCTCATTATAGATAGCTACTACTTGTTTAAATGTACTTACATGTAGAAATACAGACCTAGATCAAAGCTCTTGTACATTTGCACAAGTAACCCACAACCTACCAATAAAGACATGTATTGACTCAAAACCTACCAATACAGAAGTTAGAAGCAAAATTCTGTAAGGCTTCATCCACCTCTGTAACCGAACCAAGCTGTGCCCAACGTGGGATGTGCCTGGTTAATTCAGCTACAAGTTCCTGTGCGTTTTTCTGCTCCACCTTCTCGTAGCACTTTTCCCCGACCTTGTTGTATCGCCTCTCCAACTCCTCCTTTATAATACTGTGTTGTCTGAGCACCTGCCGCCTCACAGGACTTATCTTACTCATGTCACAAATCTCACTATCTTCATCTGAATCGTCTTTATTTCTTTCAAACGAAGAGTTGGCTTTTTCTTGAATCTCCGATGCATCAGCTATTTGTGACAATTCCTCAGAATTCTCTGTACTGTTTTTAATTTCTTCCACTGCTCCACCATCATTGTTGAGACTTGATATACTACTTTTCCGAGAGGAATCTAAAATATTTTCAATGATCAATTGCATACATGTAGGTTTGTTATCTCTTGTACATGTAAATGTACTATGTATATACATGTACATTGTACTGCTGTAGGTTAATAAAGTATAATATTTACATTCCTACTGCGTTTCCCTTATATAAAGGTACCAAACCAACTGTTGCTTTATTTCTCGATAATTGCAAGAGCCTATCACGTGACTTTAGAACTTACGCGGATTAATTTCTGATAAAATGCCCATTTTATTTATTGCTTTAATACAGATTCAAAACATGTATCCATTATCAAATGACGCCGTCTACCCCCAGTGATTAAATGTGTCAAAATCTAGGTCACCCACATGTACACTTCCAAGAAGTGTGACGTAGTAAGTCGATCACGCGTCAGTAGACGAAGTTAAGGACGAACTGCATTGTTGTCTGCAGAAAGATGCCGTGTTTGGATGAGCGAATATTCAGGCATAAGTGGATCAAATATTCAGTATTAAGGATGAGGATTTGATTCACTTGTGTCATTATCAACAGTGAATTTATCTTTGCTTCTTATGGATTCATAATATCAGAAATACTTAGCCATGATGTTGAGGTAAGTCATGAAAATACCGAAAGTTTTCGCGTTTTCGACAGTTGTACTGGACTTTTGCATTATTCTAATTACTTCCAGATGAAATAGGGTATTTACAGAAGTTTGTATACAATATTACCGATTGATTTCATATGTCTAAAGAGTTTTCAAAAGTTTTCCCTTCAGTTCTGTGAAATTTCTCCAGTTTAACTCTCCGCCATGTCTGAATTATGTTGGACAAAAGTCACGAATTTTAACGATTCAATTTTCTTCAGTTTTAATTGAAATGTTAAAAATACAGCAAGAGGACAAAATTCAGTTTCTCATTTGTCAACACATTTCCGTACAGAAGGTACTACTTCGAATCAAGCGAAAAACGTCGAACGTTCGTTTGCTCTTACGTCAAATGGCGTTCTCCCTCCGCAATGATATTTCAAATGTATAGAAACTGGCTGAAAAAATGGCAGAAATAACTTAGTTAACACGTAAAATGTAAATATAAGGATTGTTTTTCAGCTTTTGCGCTTTATCGGTGTGTATTGGCAGTAGTGAATGGAAACAAAATTCATGAAAAGCACTTCGTGCTTTACATATTTTGTTTCCATTCCCTACTGCCAATGCACACCGATAAAGCGCAAAAGCTGAAAAACAATCCTTAAATGGTTACAATTCATTGATACTGGATGAATTAACATGTTTGAAGGCAACTATTACAAGTCTGCTTTTGAGCTATAATGTAGCATTTTCCATGTATGTTTGTATAAGTTAAATGCACAAGGGACGTACTACAATATCTTAATCTTCTAGAAATCTGCATGTAATATTTTTCTGCAGTTTCAATCACAAAGTCTATTTAAGCAGTACCTTTACTCATCTTCTCTAACCTTCCAATTAAACAATAAATACAATGTGACACCCCCTGCCTCGTTTTACCCAGATAACTACTTACCTTGCTCTTCTATACATCTGTAGTATTTCTCTGTAGCTTCACACACGACTTCTGTTACGGCCGTACCCTGACTGACTTCCTCTAAAGCTCCGAGCATTCCATCTATACACTGTACACTCACTATACACACTGACGAGTCATTACAATGACAACTCTGCTGTACGGAATCTACAATCCTGTAATGTGTACCATATACAGAATTATTACAAACCATTCCATCTATACACTGTACACTCACTATACACACTGACAACTTTGCTGTACCGAATCTACAATCCTGTAATGTACATCATATACAGAACATTCACAAAGAATTTGGTCTTTTCAAAATAGAGAGTTACTTCCCATTTGTGCAGGTACCTGACATCAACACATTGTGATGTCATCAAATTCTATGGAAACCAGCATGAAATTCAGGGAAGCAGGTATACTTATGTGACGTTTTCAAAGGAATTTAATAATGTCACAATGCTTTTACGTCAGATACCTGCACAAATTGAACATAGGACTGTAAAATTGAAACTACGGAATAGAAAGTAAGAAAGTATTTAGAAAGTATGTAAATTATCAATACGAATTCCATTACATGTATTTAGCAGTCAGACAACAGGCATTATTAAATGATCAGGAATTACTGCCGATTTTGCTTATTTCTGATTGGTGGAGACGCTGTTTGATAGAGTGTACCTCAGAATGAGTTGACCGCTAACGCTCCAAAGCGGTCTATTCCAGATTAGCACGTGCGTGACCAGCACGTGAGTTGATTTTTGTAGTGTTAGATCTTTAACTTCGCGTATCATTACAATGCAAATGTTTATAAAATCCTAACAATTTAATAAAGCAGTTATTGACTTTTGATTTCGGTCTACTCGTAACTATACAGACCTGGTCAGGCAACCAATACCTGACCAGGTCTGTATAGTCACGAGTAGACCGAAATCAAAAGTGAATAATTGTATAATGTTACCTGAACTTAAATTATTGAACAGTGATTATAATCCAAACAAACATTTTCTTCATCTGGCATATACTTTACATGTACATATACTGTAAATGTGGTTATTTTCACTGGGGAAAAATTTCGTGATTATAACATCAAGAAGTTATACTTTGGGGGGGGGGATATTTGTGATATAGACGTCTCTGCCGTTGTAAGAATGCAACTGGTCATTTTCGCATGGGGAAAATTTTCGCAAATGCCCTTGATTTGCCAAACATGCAAAAATTAACCCCATGCAAAAAATCTCCATGTTAATAGTTGTTTAAATCTATAGTATACTATAAATACAATGTACATACAGTTTTAAAAGTGCTATATCAGCATTGGGGTTTTTGTTGACACTGGCCTTGTTGAAGTCATCCTTGCCTTCCTCTAAGAGTGGGGCTGCTAGATTAATCAGGCTCTCAGGACTCTTCACTAGCTGCGAGAAAATTAGTTAATGTATTACATGTATAACCAAACATCATTTACATGTATGTTAAAAAAAATAATCAAACATCTTTATCATTCATTTTCGGTATAATATTAGAAATGCTTTTCTCCATGAGATTCATTATTTAGGTTACAATGATTGAATTTCAAGAAAACTTTTCAAAAAAGAGCGAGTACAGCTGTATCTTATATGTGGACTATATACATGTACCTTTTATTAGCTATTAGGTTTATGACTGACCTACTTTTGAAATATAGGGGGCAAGTTGTGATCATAGTGAGGTTAGGCAGAGCCAAGCAGTTTGATTGTCTCTTACTTTGCTGCCATATCAGTGACGTCAAAAATTAGACCACGGAAACGTAAAATAATCATGAACAAGTTCAAGCTTTGTACATCCACAGAGGAAAAGTTTTATGATAAGAAATGAGGCATTGGTTGTATTTTGAATAAAGTAAGCCAGATATGATTCTAAAATTATAATGTAGGTAAATGAGTGTCTTTTTGGTTATGTTCATGACTTACATGTATATGATCTGATCTGTCTTTTCGTGTGAAAGGCAGACATCTTGTTTTTCTTGCCTCAACTCAGGCTGCCATTGCCTCCAATCAGAATGTAGAGTTAGGCCAAGGCCTACTATGTGACGTGATTTACACAATCCTATTGGAAGAAACTAGTCTGAAGTGCAATAAGATTTCATGTAGCCACTTACTTCCATAACAGCTTTAATGGCATCTAATCTATGCTGAGGCGGTGGGTAAAGTAACATCCTGTGGAATAGGGACTCTAGTACGGGCCTCAGAGAATGTACAGGACCCATCAGGTCAACCAAACTCACAGCTATACTACAAATGAATAAGAAGTAATAAGAAACAGATTTCTGTAACTCTATAGTAAAAATTTACAGGCAACTTTCACTCACTGAAATCAATATGTAATAAACAATCAGGCTGTTTCCTACAATGTGAATTTCTTTCTGTTGGAAAGTTTTTGGATCAAGATTACATCATATTTTATTCATAATGATAACTTCTCATCACAACTCCCCAAAAAATCTCTGTATTTGAGACATCTTTTTCCCATCGTCTATTCTGAAAATGAGAAATTGTCAGTTTTCACTAGCAACTAGGAATGTTCTGTACAAAGTAATATGAACTACATGTACATTTCCACGAAGAATTGCCATCTCCATTGACATTCCTATTTGGTTCCCCTAGCTGATTTTTTTCCCTTTTCTAGAACATGTATAATGTATCCAATGTACAGATGAAGATTTCGCAGATGTCTCATCCATTTAAACAGTTTTATAGTTATCTCGGAATCTTTGGCAGCACCTCAGTAGTTTCTGTCGTTTAGATGACGGTTGGCATGTTGACCTTTGATAATGGAAACCAACTTTCATGTTGTGTGATGGTATGTATGCGTAAAGGTATGCCGTGATTCTAACCATATAATGCATTTAAAATTAATTTGTACAATGGATTCCTTAAATCACATACGTGTATTTTAAGTTTCTTGCTATTGTTGTTGCAATATAAACATGAAGGTGATCACTGTCTTTAGATCATTTAACATTTCATACTGTATTTGTATTGAGTCGTTGTGGAATACAGAGTTTTTTCCCCTTACAGACGGTATCTGACGTCAAACCATTGTGACGTCATGAAAATGGTATGGTAATGTCGATTTTATACCGTCATTTCCCAGACTTTTAGGACTGTTTCCATAGAATTTGATGACGTCATAATCAGTCTACGTCAGATACCGTCTCAAATGGAAAGCAACTCTGGTTTTCGAAAATAGCGAATACTATATTTGAAGTTTAACATTTCATACTGTCTTCATAGATACTTGTTCACACACTAGGTTTGGTCTGCACATGTAAATTTCTTGAAGATTAAGACTTTTGGTATAAGTTTTGATAACCTACTTGTATATAGTTTTGGCTGTGGCTTGCTGTAGGTTTGGTGCCGAGGATGAACACCCTGACCCCCGTCCTAAGTCCTCCCTGGAATGTGATCTGACTATCGATGTACGTGACTCCATGTTGGGTGTACCAAGAAGAGATATCAACACTGGGCACAGTCTCTTCCTGAAGTAAGAATTCATAAGTGGCTACAAATGAATGCTTAGTCAAGCATTTATCTGTCATCATATTCAAAACTTTGTGAATACATGTGCAACATTCAAAACAGTAATTATTGTTTTAATATGAAATTTGAGAGTTAGTAGATTTCATCCTTTCATAGATTTCACGCTTTATGAAGTACATGTATATGAATTTTAAAACCCCCAAATGATAATATACATGTACATGTATGTATGTAAATCAATAACAATCTAAAAGACCTACATGTAGGTCTGTGAGCTAGAATATAAATTTCCTAGTTTTTAAAAGCTATGGTCTATGTGTGTATCTTTAAATTTGGTTGCACAAATGTAAATGATTTCACTTTTTTTCACCTTGTGTGACAGGAGTGGGTATAGTGCATGGATACCTTAGTTGGTAAGAGCATCTGCCCTGATAGCAGAAGGTATCAGGTTCAAGTTCCAGTCCGGTCACATCTTTTCCTCTCCTGTTACACAAGATAGCAATAACTGACCAAAGATAGAAATAACTAACCAAAGATAGCAATAACTGACCAGAGTATTTCTTGGAAATTTTTGCATTCCCTGATATCTGACGGAGCCTGACTGATGATAGTGTAGACCCCCTCCAACAATAATGGTATAGATGGCTTGTTTTGGGTGGCACTGAAAATGTAGAATCAAAATATAATCCTTTATGTCTGTTCATTAAATCACCAACTACATGTATGTTTAAAATAGTACAAGAAATCAAAACAATTTTGCTGCTCTGCTGTCTTTGATACTTGATCTCATTTCTTACAAAACAACAAAACATTTTCCAGATTATTATTTTACCTGAACATTAATGCATTTTACTTACCCTTTAGCTTCCTCCAATTTATCAGTAAAAAAGGATAAAATTGTAACGATGTCTTTGGACATTCCAGCTCTACCAGCATTTCCTTAAAGAGAGATTAAAATAAGTTAAGAAGAAGGGAGGAGATCTCCAACAAGACCCCGTTGCAGCATCAGCAGTAAAACACCAAAACACCCGATGCAAAAACACAAAAGACGAGTACAGCACGAGACGGAAAAGAGACATACGACATGTAAACATCAAACATAAAAGACTACACATAAACGGACGAGACCAATGGGTAACCGGTGCCGACTTTAGACGGCCATCTGTCACGCAAGTAGCAAATGGTGTGGTTATCCTGGATTACGTGCGCACAACCCTCTCACTTCTCCAATTACCCAGAGGTCTCGAAGAACGTACAATTGTGGTGTAAAACAACCTCCTCACTGTAAGATGACATCACACAAACAAGACCGCGAAACGCAGAGGCCCCAGAGACACAGATGAATATGTAAATGGATATAAAAAGAGGGCATGCGTAATACAGTCCGTGCTCTGCCGGCTGTAGCGAGCTCATGTATGTAATCACCCGAGGAGTCCGACTGACATTCAGAGAGGACAGGTGGTCAGGGCCCTGTCTTCTCTAAAGAGGTTTGGACAGGGCCCGTCATGGAGTCCCGTCGTCACAGTCAGTCAGAGTGCAAGTCTCAAGGATGCGCTTGTACAAGACTGTAGATTGGTCAAGTACCAAGCCTAGTGTCCGTCTGGTGACATTAGGATCATATCCACAGTATAAAAGGCGTTTGATGATTCTGACGCATTTTCGATGGTTATGCTGCCTACCTTTGATCCTTTTTATTTTGTTTATCATATCACCATAAAAGACAGGTTGTGTAATACCCATAGTGATGTACTCTGTTGCATGTATAGATCCGAATTTTAAAAGAAGTTGACTGTAATTTTTGTAAAATTTCCAGAAAGTCTTAACTAGTTTATGAAAGCGGAAACCTTGACCTAAAAGTTTTTTGGTAATTTGTAAATTTCTACTGTGAAAATCCAAAATATCAGTACATGCTCTAGCGTACCGGATGAGCTGTGATATGTAAATGCCGTATGACGGTAATCTTGGAACATCACCGTCAAGCCAAGGGAAATTTACTATGTTGAATCAAAAATCATCCCTTTTGTCATATACACTTGTATGAATCTTTCCTTTTACAATTTTGATATTTAGGTCCAAAAAGGGTGTTTCTGTATTTGAAAGGTTTGCCTTGTTAAGGGTTAATTCTTGTGGATAAATTTCATTCTTATATAATTCAAAAGCAGGATTGTCAATGGTTAGAATATCATCCAGATACCTAAAAGTATTATTGAAACATTTCAGCTCATCAAATTTTCTTTGCTTTTGAAGATTTTGGATAAATTCTTTTTCATAAGTGTATAAAAATAAATCTGCAACAAGAGGCGCACAGTTAGTACCCATAGGAATTCCTACAACCTGCTTGTATAGAACCTCACCAAATCTAACGTAAATATTGTCCAAGAGGAAGGACAAGGCATTACACAGGTCACTACATGTCCATGATTTGTATGACTTGTAGTCTGTCGAGGAAAAGAAACCCTTCGATTCAGATGTACAAATGTAAGTTTTTCGCTCTCGATCAAAACACCATTTAATGAGATTAGATAATCGATCATTAATTTTGTCATGAGGAAGTGTGGTGTACATATTAGAGAAGTCGTATGAAGAAATCGTATTGGCTTGGAAATTTCCAGATTTCATTTTTTCAATCACATCCCCTGAATTCTTAATAGACCAAAATAAATTTACATCGTTCCTGTTTAGAACCGTTTCACAATATCTAGTTATGTGTTCTTTAATAGCAGTAAGTGCTGACGTCAGATTTCTAGACAAAATTGTAGTGGATTGTAGTGTAATTAAGAATACTTCTATGCTTACATGCAATCTTCCATCATATACAAGAAGCATAATTTCAATAAGAACCTTATCGTTTTCACTTTTTATTTACATGGATATACATGCTATACTGTATGATGATTCATATTGGACAGCTGGTTTGTTTCCTACCTTTTGGATTAAAATCAGCCATCACGTCACTACCATCTTCTATCTGTTAACAAAATTATAAGATAAGAAATTTTGGTCAATTAAAAACCGTTTTAACAAGTTTTCTGAGACTGGATGATTTATTCATTCAAGCTTCTTTTTCCTAAAGTAATGCTCAATAAATAACTGGATTACAATTTAACTAATTAATTTAGATTTCATGAATTTCTAATGACTTATGGTATAAGCATTTGTGAAAAAATTATGTATCTCTATAATGAATACTACTCATATGCATACATGTAATTCTTAAAATGATTTTCCATTTTTTCAAGCTTAAGTCATTTCACTTATACATGGATCATTTTTGATATGTGATGCATAATATCATTCTGACAGTGTTCTAAAACACTTATAAACTATTTGAAGATACATGTAAACGATTCTAACTTTTATACTAAGCATGACTGTTAATTAAGTGAATTTTCTTTTGTATTGAATAAAAGTAAAGCATAAAGTCTGGTTATACTTTGAACTCACAGTCTAATAGACATACAAGTTAATACATGTTGGATACATGTAAGCTACCATGTCCAAAGTACATGTAATATACTTGTATTTTGTTTTCCAGTGAAAATCCATATAATATAGTAATACATGTATATCAAACCATACATGCAGATGTATACAGCGTACATGTGTTTTGTTAAATATGACCTGGAAATATAGTGTCAGGTCTCTTGCAATGTCAGTTCCATACACTATGTATTATATTTTTATTACATTAAGTAGACTATAATCAAACTAAGTACTTGTAATATGTTGTTTCCATGCCCATGTTTATAATCAAACTAAGTACTTGTAATATGTTGTTTCCATACCCATGTTATCTGCATTAAGACAATTTACTTCATATTCTCAATTAACTTCTTATTCACAAATTTAAAAAAAAAGTTATAAGAGAATAATTACATCTGAATGCTTTGAGTAGCATTAATTCAATCTGCAGATTTTATAATTAGTCAATATCAATATAAGCTTGATAGATAAATTACTATGAAATCAATAATTTGCAATGGGCTATTTAATTATCTTATGAGGCTAATCATGAAATACATATTTACATGTATACAATGAAGTTTTATAATTTGTGAAATTTCACTAAAGCTAGTGACAATATGTACATGCCATTTATGTTTTATAGAAAATGTTTAAAAATTTTTCAAAATGCTGAGCAAGGGGATCAGATTTTGATTTTGATTTTAGCCGAGGTTTGATATAACACCTTTGTACTGTAAAAATGAATAAAGGGGCACAATTAGGTGAAATATGTTAAGGTATATTTCGAACGAAAACAAACTATCCCTGTGTGAACTGAGGAAGCATTAGACATTCAAAATTTGTAAGCAAAGCTAAGAAAGTGCATGCTGACTGAATACATGTAACACTAAGATGTGTTTAAACGTATAAGCAATCATGACAAAAGCTGTACATGGTGGAAAACATTGCAGGACTTGTAATACAAAGCAAGCATGCAGACAATACAAGAGGTTGCCTTACCCCCAGAGGTTCAGAGGAGGATAACTTTTCAGTAAAGCTACTGAGGAGTTGGGTGAGAGCAGCCCTTACTGTACCCCTAACGCTATGTGTACTTGTATTATACACATCTATGTACACCTACAATTCACACACATAACTTTTATCTTCACAGACATTTTAAGATTTATTCTATTTATTATGATTATCATGTAAAAAGAATCCTTTCATCAATGAGATTACAGGTTGAGCAATATAAAGATTACAATGTATTATTGGAAAAATCCCTCAAATTAGATATGGATAAAAATATAAAATTACGAAGAATATAATTTATATGAAATTACCTCACTAAGCAATAAATATCCCATGTTTTTGGCTTTGTATAAAGCTACACGTACATATAATTTTTCCTCTATCAACACTCTCCCACAATTTTTTGACTTTGGTTGCTATGTAAAAATACCCGTACATACCTGTGTTACCTTGGTGATGACCTTTGCAGTCATACACCATCCAGTGGTAAAGGTCATGTTCAATAACAACTGGAAAGAAATATTTTGAATTTCAGTATACAAGAGAGGTTCAAATGACACAATGTATATTTTTAATAAATAAACATTAAAGAGGTACCTATCACTAATTCGGTCCCAAAGTTGAGAAGGCAAGGCAAAATCATTAGAATTTCCATAGGAATGGTTGCGAACCTCAGAATGAATAACATTCTGAAGTGAGACCAGGTGCATATATAATAAAAATATTTCAGAGGTGAGACATTGACCTTGACCCTCCACTTTTACCTTGACCATAGATAGGGTTCTTTCTCTTGCCATGGCGATCCTTTGTGGAAACAGTAAAGGTCTCATGCATTGGAGTTCCACTCTACATCCTGTCCATATAATTCTAAAGTACAAGTGGTGGTTACTTTGACCTTGAAAATCAATAAGCTTCATCCTATTGTCAAGCAGGTTTTGTGCCAGTTTCTTGAACTTTTTGAAATACTAGAAAACAAATTGGTATCTATTCTTCTCATTAGGATACACATGTACATGTACAAAATATGCAAGGTTAAACATAAAACAAAAATAAACCCTCTACATGTACATGTATTAGAGACCCTGGGCATAATGTACTTGTGATAAATACATGTGGTGTTGTTGATGACTGATCAAATTTTGATATCTCTCTACCTTCATGATCTCTACTTGTAGTTCCTCACTGAGACAGGGTGTGGTTATCACAGTATTCAGTATCTGTATAGGTAACCATTTCTCTTCTGTCTCCATCTCCATGCTTGTTTGAAATCTCTCATCCTTCAACACCTCCTGGAAGAAGACGCAAGGTATCAGATTAAGGTGTATGATAATCAGGTAATGTAGCAAATTTAACCATAGACCGAATTCAGCCCATAATTGTTGTTTTATACTGAAGGGTTGTAGTATGGGCATAGGAAAAGTGGTAGAATTTACGATTTCACAATGTTATCACAATGCGCTCATACCTTGAATTTCCTTATTTAATCATGTCATTATTAATCATCGATCATTTACATTTGCAACATCCAACTCCTAGATGTAAAATTTCTAGTCCATTTTATACAATTACTGCCTGGATTCAGTCTAATTTAACCTAAGAGAATTCACAAATCTACCATATTTTTGGGACCTCTTTTTCTTTACGTTTGCACTTATCACATAATTAGCTTCCACATGTACATTTTGTATGTGGAATAAATAGGGAAAAATGTCTCAATAATTCGGAAGGATTCCAACTCTATACCTTCTTGAAGAAAATTTCCAACCAATTTTCATGCACCAGACACGTGTTTCTAATATTAAATTCTCACAGTGATGCTTCCAGCCAAAGTACTTTTTAATAACAAGCCCAAATTAAGTCATGTTAGAACTACAAAAGATCAGACCTGTATTCCAGCTATGGCAGATGTAGCAAGCTTCTTTGACTTTGTCTCCAGTGCCAACTGTAGGGGCTCTAGGCAACGTTCTCTCATAACATGAGCAGGAGTTACTTCCACCTGTCCAGGACTTGTCAACAAATCTGGATGTTTGTGTACAATTAAGACTTAGCAAAGGGTGATGTAAATTATTTAAAATTTATGATGTATTTCATACAAGAGGACATTACAACATAAAGTCAAACTTGTACATTTTATTTAATTATAATGATTATACATGTGTGTAGTTATGACATAACTGTCTCTACAATTTATTGCATATTAATTTTTTCCCATAATCTGTTGCTGCTGAGAGATGGAAGCTTGTGATGCAGGTATTTCTCACTCATTTACAACATTATCGTAAAAATTCATCTTAATAAATTGGTCATGTAATCTACAACTGAAAACACTACAACATGTATACCTAAGGCTGCTTGACATGACTTGCGCACTGCAGAGTGTTTGGGTCCTGATGTGTCTTTTATAATCTGAGTTAATACAGCCTCCATGTTGCCTATTAATGTCTCAGATATCCACTTGTTCCACTTTCAGCATGTTGAAAAGCTGCTTACACTGAAAATGTAAAAATTGTAATAAGCTCTCAAATATCAACCTATATTCTAATTCATTCTGTTTGTTTCACGCATTCTGATTGGTTCAAAGGATTTCTACAAGCATGTATAACGACGATATACATGCCGCAAACCGACTCACTTGACATACTTCAAAATGTATTCCTACGTAAATTTGCACGTTACAAGCTTTAGCGCACTTTTTGCGTATGACATCATGCTTCCCTTTGTTCTTCGCTACTGTGACGTCATACTGTGACGTAAAACTACAAGGTATGGGCTTGTAAATGGCGTTCTCCACATGTAAACAACAGAGCAAGTAAGTTTGTTATTGATAAAACTTTGATTTTTCGCCATTGTAATAAATACGAAGCAGTTGTATTTCATATTTTGCAGCGCAATAATTTCTGTTGGTCGTTGTTAGTCCTCCGTAGCAACGACACATCTAAAGCGATGCGTGAGACCCTCTGAGGGGTATAAAAAGTTAAAATATGTCACATGAATTAGAATAGGGATAAATGTACTGTGTTTTGTGGTTTCGACAGGTATATGTTGGATATACTGTTGGAAACATACGTTATACCGTCGGGGACAAGCCCCGACGGTATAACTGCGTTTCCAACAGTATATCCAACATATACCTGTCGGAACGACAAAACACAGTACGTTTATCCCCTAAATACACCTGGATGTAGCACATAAATTGTACATGCTTTTCATATACATGCGCATGTACCTAAAGGATTTCCTCTATTTGGACATTGGATCAACATGATTTTTGCTTGTTTTAAGTTGAGATATTTCAAGTAAAGTTGATCCCTTTTAAAATCTTACTTAGTCGTATCTGTAGGTATAATTAATATGATTGTGGTTGCACGAAATAAAATTATATAGACAAAACGAGACTGTTCCATGTCAAAGGCCCACACCTTTTTAAACATCACAAACATGCAGATACAATACAGACATGGACACTTTTTGTATATAACACAGAAGACCATGATAGTATATTCAAAAATGTCAGCGGAGTCATGGTGCTAGCAAGGCTTGAACCAGCAACCTTCAGGTAATTAAATGGCCGGACACTCTTACCACTAGACTTGTCTCCACAGCACAGCCCTCCCTCAGTTACGGTACACTGTTTTCTTGCTTGAGTATTACCAGATACCCTGCAATAAGGTATCCCAATATAGGGTTGCGATACGATAGTATCACGATACTGAATGGTGTACCTTTTTCCATTGTATAATTTCTGAATCTAACATGATTTCTTCATATGTCTTGTTCAGAATCTGCTAATTTGTTAAAATTCATACATGTTTACATGTAAAAGGGGGACCTGGACATGGCGAAACAGGGTGTTGACAAGAAAGTAGTTTTTGAAAAAGGTAATTCATCACTCTGCACCGATTCTTCTGCAGATTTGCGTAATTAAATCCTAGTTTAAGACAAAATCAACATGAGTGAAATGGACAGTGTACCGTCACACTAAAACTGCTTGTATATATACATTGTACTAGCATGTGTCAGAGTGACATAGCAGTGTTCTCCCCAGAAATTTCAGATAGCATGGTGCTAAGTCTTCGTGGTGCAATTGCGTTGCGATGTGCATCATCTTGCGTTGCAATGCATCATTACGCATTGCGTCATTCAATGTTGCATCATTGCATATTATTTCATGTGTTGTTGCTTTATCACTAAACTGTTTAAAATTATTTTGATTATGAAATAAATGTGTTAATAATATACATGGTAATTTCATTAAATTTTAGACAGTGAGATCATTGGTGTTCTATTTTTAAAGAGATATTTAAGAGAGTTTTAAAACTCAATTAGTTTTGGGCCTTTTGAGAAAATTCTCTTGAGACTGTTTCATGACTCCTGGTTGCAGATGGAATTAGTGTAAGAATTAAGCATATTACACTGCGGCCATTTTCACAAAAATAATTACAACAAACTTAAGGATTTGTCGTAACTTTCAATTCATCATATCTAAGTCAAATAAATCACAATATTCAAACAGTTTTGATTTTCTTTCTCTAACTAGTGTAATATCCAAAACGTGGCATAAGATTTGAATATTGAATATGGAATTTTAGAAATAAAATGTATATATACTTGAAAGTTATGACAAATTCTCAAATTTATCTCAGTATTTTTGTGAAAATGGCTGCTGGTTTTGAAATAAATTCTGTGAATGAGCCATTTTCCATGATTATCTAAAATTTCCATGGGTCATTTCTTAAAAACGAACTAAGTTTTCAATCGGCCATTTTGCAAATTTAAGGGAGTCTACCTTGAGTTCTGAATTTTTGGTTCGGGGAAAGGGCAGTTTTCACATCTTACAAAAGTTTTCTTTATACAGTCAAATTCCTACTTGAAAAATTGGGTCCAAATATGGAAACATTTACTCCAACAAACCCCCCCCCTCATTAGCCATTGCAATATTGTTCATGGCAATCTCTAGCAAAGTAAGCTGACAATTGTTCTTCTTAGCCTACAATATGAAGCAAATCTGCCCCTTCCCCAAGAAATCCAGATCTTCATACATGTCATATGTCCCTGCGGGACAGAAATGTCCCGGAAAATCACGCCTAAAAAATCTGTCCAGCCGGGACATGAAAATTCCCGTAAAATAAAACAAAAATTCCCGTAAAATTAAAATCTGTCCTGAAATGTCCCGTATTTCAGTGCAAAGTCACTTTTTTCTTTCAAAGAGAGTCACTTAATTGTCAGCTAAACAGCTGATCAACGGATCTAAGTAATAGAATCTAACTTATGGTATACCTGAGATTATAGGTGTGAAAACATGTTTTGTTAGTGATCACTGTTAGCTTACACATTTTTATTTCATACGATTACTCTTAGGCTGATTGGTTGTTTCTCAGACACCGCCCCCGCTATATGATTTTCCACCGACGAGACTTTTCTACAGATAAAATATCCGTCCTGCCTCATCCCTGGTTAAATTTATAATTATCCTATCAGATATTTCAGTAATCACAGGGCGTCCAGTATTTAAAGAAATACAAAACAAAACAAAACAAAAACATTGTGAGTAATTTTACGATAGACGTGCGACTTTATTCACGCATTGGAAATGTTTTTTAAAGATAATGTCAAACAATTGTACCCATTGACGACTCAGCCACGTGCCCCTCTTCCAGTCAATAGATTTACATGTATATAAATACGATCTGAAGTAGTATTGGCTTGCGAAGATGCCACGTACCGCTGACAAATTAAAAGACCGGTCTCCACCGACAACCGCTACAGAAACATATGTAAACTAAGTTGAATAACCACGAGTACATTACATACGACTGATAGGTGCTTTAATTAATGCTAACCTAAATCTTTCAATCTTTAATGCTGTAAAATATCGATTCCACTCCTCGGGAGTATGTGTCATTATTTAAGACCAACTTATTGAACCCACCTGGAAAATAAAAAAACAAGTCATTGTCATGTGAAACACGAGGAGTAAGGGATTTTGTATATAAGTCAGAAAAATGTCCCGGAATGTGTCCCAGAATTTTAAAATTTTTGTCCCAGAATTTTGTCATTTGTCCAGGAAATTTTCATCAATGTCCAAGAATGGCTGAAAAAATCTGGCATGTATGGATCTTTTTTAAATAGCAGTTGTGTACAAAGCATTCTATATCATGGTTCATGCACTACATCATGACTATGTTGTGTGTTTGATGATTAATTTGATCCATCCGTCTAAACTTCTTAAGTATGACGTTACAGTATGTGTGACTTTGCACGTGAAGTCTGATGCTCGTGTTCCTAAAGAATATCTTTATCTATAATTTATTTTACATATACTAGCAAACAAATTACGAATTCAAAATCAACAGAATTTGAATAAATTGGTAGATAAGTAAATTGGTAGATGATCACAAGCAAGTGCTTCAAAAGTAAGACGAAACGTTGAAACATGCTATGCTTCCTCGTAGGCAATGCCTAGGAATGCTGGACGTTTCGGTACAAGGACGTTTCGGTACAAGGACGTTTCAAGGACGTTTCGGTACAAGGACGTTTCGGTACAAGGACGTTTCGGTACAATAGAAAGACTTTTCCGTACAAGTAGAGACTTTCGGAACAACAAAAAGACGTTTCAGTACATATTTTTTTTTGAGATATGGGGTGATAATTAGTTTTTGTACTTTTAAATTTTTTTCAATAAGTTTCGGTACATTATGTAACATATTTGATGACAAATGATATTTATCGATGATCAAACATTTCGTCCGATGCCTAACAATTATAAGCCTAATCAAATATTGCAAAGAAAACGGTTTAATTAATCAATTTGTCATTAGACATACCAATTATGTATGATGAAAGACCCCCCCCCCCCCTCCCCCCTCCCCCCAAAAAAAACAAACAAACATAAAAGAAAAAAGAAAAAAGAACAGGAAAGTACAAATCAAATAAATTGGTATACTTAAATGTTTTCTGCTTTTCAACTCCATCATTTCGGGGACATGATTTTTTTTTGAGGGGGGGAGGGGGGGAGTATGAAAATATATATAACTCTAACTGAGGTAATGAACAACATGTTGATAATGTATTCTCTTTAAACAGTCAAAAAATGGGTAATGTACCAAAACAAAATATGTACCGAAACGACCTTAAATCATGTACCGAAACGTCTTTGTACAATGTACAGAAACAACTTTTTTCTTTGTACCGAAACGTCCTTGTACCGAAATCAAATGCCCTGCACCCATGCCTAGAGTGAACGCACCAATGCTCGGACATTTTGATATGTTTTTCTCAATTTTAATAAAATACATTAGAGAAAATGCCAATAATTTGATTTTAAAATATTGTCAAGCAGTAAAGAAACCTTTTTAATGAACTTTTTTGAAACTGATATCAGCGCTCCAACTTTGGGAGACTGTTCGAATGGAGAACCAAAAAGATGGATATTTGACAAAATCCGTACCAATGCTCAGACACTTGGCCTCTTTGCACATAATGATCAAGCAAATGAAAAACAAAAGTCATTTTCACTGAAAATGATTCAATATCTAATGGAATATTTAAAGACAATCACACATAATTCATCCAGTTCTTTGATTTCATTGTTTGAACAGAAGAAAGTTGAAATTGCCTTCTGAACACGTGAAAATTCAAGCAGAAGCGAAAAAAGTAAGAAATTTGTTGATAAAATGCATCAGTTTTGAATCTTGTATTTGATATTAGGGCTGGGACGATTCAGGTATCCTTCGATTCGGTTCGGTTTCGAATCACAAGGTCTCGGTTCGGTTAATTTCGATTCGGTTCATTTGACTTACCTTGTAGTTAAGATACAAAATAATATATCTTTAATAAATAAATTTCACAAAAATGAAAAATTGACCAACCCATCACTTCAGTATAACACTACAGAGCATGAATTTGCATAATATCTGAATAATGTTTGGGTATATATATTTCAAAACATAGGGTAATCAAAGATTACATAGCTCGCCTATACAGGTTTTTGTCAGAAACCAGGTTAAAGTTTCTGAAAAGTAGGTCAAAGTCCAAGGTCAAGGTCACTAGGTCAAAGGTCATGGTCTCAAATGAAAGGTCTCGTCAAAAGGTATCTACATGTGAAATATCAAAGCCCTACCCCTTATAGTTCAAGAGATATAGCCCAGGTTAAAGTTTTGTCTACGGACGACGACAATGATGACAACGACGACGCCGAGAGTATGGCATTAGCTCTCCGGACTTTTTCGTCCCGGCGAGCTAAAAAATCATATCAGTTTTACATTCATAGTTATTGTGGATGTATGTGCTCCAACACAACCTGACAACAGTATGTACTATGAGAAATTCAATATATATACAAAGTTCAACACCTCATCTTTCAAAAACCAAGTGTTGTCAGGTTTCACAGTAAATATTCAAGTGGACATATAGCTTTCCTTACATGATATTTAGTGACTACAATCCCCGTTCATTAATTTTTGCTGCTTGTACAAATTTTCTGAGCAGATCTACTTTCACTTTCCTTTTGGTGGGAGGCCTGCAAGGGAGGGATGCACTTAAATCGGCGTGATAAGTGAATGAATGCTCTTTTCTTACTTTTAGGCCTTCTTAAATGTAATTTCTGAGTTATTTCAAACATTTTTCTGGTCACTATTTTGCTCTAGTTTACTTTGATAAATAACGTCTGAACCAGTGAAACCGAAACCTCGTCAGTCCGACGGACATGACCGGTAAAAATCTGCTCGGACCGATGAAAATGTTGTAATTGTCGGTCCAAATGACCAGAAATATTTTCTCAATTAGTAGTTTTAAAAAGTCTTGATTAAAAATTTTCCGTGTCAGTATCAATTTTTTACTGTTTCACTTTCTTTTCTATGAAGATAATAGGTCAACGCATGTGGTCATTGAGTGTTTAAAATGCTTTATCGATCCAGTGATTTGACGTGCCCTGCGACATTTAATAGTCCCATTCTGATCAAAAATGGCCCATAAAATCGGCAACTCGCTGCTCCCTGGTGCGCTTTATTCTACGGTGTCCATTTTTGGTTAAAGTTAAACGTTGTAACGTAGATCTATACCTGCATGGTGACAACTAGTAACTTGTGGATCACAGCTTACGTAATGTACATGGCCAGTCAGATCGAAGCACAAAATTCTTCTGTTCACTGACAATTGCTGGTTCTTTGCTATTATCAAAGACTTATAAACTGTTTATAAGTCCTTGCTACATGTATTATGATACAATATTGATTTTTCTTTGACATCATTCAGCGCCCGAGATTTAAAATCTCCAACGTCCACTTACATATCTTAAAGTGATATTAGAACATCTGTGAAAATAGTATATAGCATTAGCTCTTTAAAAATGAAATTTTTCATCCTGTAACCACAGAAAAAAATTCCTGGTTTTAGAGGAAATCGACATTTTTGTCGATTTACCCAATAAATTTTCGGGATCGACTGTATTCTTCGTGGGTCTCAGTAAATGACGTCACAAGTTGTACACGACAAAGTGATTGCCTGCACTAGCACATGTGTATACGCATGTGATTACCGTTTCAAGAATAAAACAATCAATATCTATAACATAGTTTTTTATTTATTGAGCAAAAAATAAATAAATAAATAAATAAATAAAGGGCGCACCATTTCTAAACATGCTCATGGCTGGCGATCACCTGTAGATTCAGGACAGAAGTTTGACATAATTCATATTCTGATTAAAAAAAAATAATTGTGCCGGCCAGTATTTTTGATAGATTCTTAATCTACATAGAGATTTATGGATCTAGCACTTGCCGAATATTAGATCGTGGTTTGCGGGGGTAACCCCCCCCCCCCCCCCCCCCCCACACACGCACATTTGTCCGTTTTGAGTCGTTGAGAGAGAGAGAGATCATCCAATCTTTTCTATCATCAATTGCCTTCTCATGAAAACGTATTTCAAAAATGTTTTCAGATCAGTATAAATTTATTGCTTCGTTCTTTTATCATTATGTTATTCCATTAAAAACCGCTAACTGTGACCATAACTTAATGATTTAGAAAAAAAAAAGAATAATGTCGAATCGTTTTTCGTTGTTAATCCCTAAAACTGTGACCATGTATATTGATAGAATAAAATTTGATCCTTATTTTAATCAAAATAGATTCCGTGACATCGACTTGGAGCCTCAGAATAATATTAAAATTTACTGAGTGTTTTACCCACTGGGGAGCTCGTGAAATAAGGTCTACCCTATATCCCTTGCAGGGAATGCAGGTGAATTTTGAAATAGTTATTTATGAAGATGAAAATATATGTAAAAATAAATTAATAACATTTTGTTTTTGTCATTATACCCCTCACCCCCTTCCTACGCTTCTCCGAAAGATTGTTTTCAATGTTCACTGTGATCCGCCCTCCCTATTTTAGATTCCTGAATCCGTCTATGCCAAAGATATCTCCATCTGTCATTTGTCATTTAAGTGAATGTATTCATTTGTCATTTAAGTGAATGTATATGACAATATGAATATAGGTAATACTATGTTGTTCACTAAGCTCAATAAAAGGATGGGCAGGGGGCCTCCCGGTCTGAAACTCCAGTCGCACGCATTCCAAGTTAACCCCCCCCCTTTCTGCGTTTGAAACAGGTCGGGCTGTATATTCAACCATAGTTTCAAATCGTGCGTGTTTAGAACAAATAGTAAAATAGGACAGACAGAAAATATGATGTGACATCATGTGTGAAATCGTCCATCTCAAGACCCTTTCCCCATCCCTCCCCCCCCCCTTTTTTTTTTCTCATGGACAGATGCTTGGTCGCATGAAAATTACTAACATTAAACATTTGCATATTAATACTCGACATGATCAAGAAATTATCAAAAGATGTGAAACTGAGCAAATTAAATGCGAACTCAGCTTCAATACCTCAACGGTACATTGCATTGTTTACACTACTTTCGTCTTTCATGTACAACTTTCTACGTCATAAGTCTCTCCATCATATTTACCGGAAGTGATCATTTATAGAATCAGGGTTTCTGTAAATGGCTAAAAATAGCAACTTCAAAACTGATTTACGTATATGTGCGGAAATAGCTGAAAACTATTTTTGGCATATTATGGTTTATTTTTAGGGAAAGTTTTAGGTAAAAGTATTATCTCATATGTTCTAATATCACTTTAATCTACGTAAAGGTACTTGTGTATGCGTTCGTCCATAAAATGATCATGTTGGCCAGTCAATGGGTACAAATTGAAGTAATAAAATTTGTACAGAAATGTCAATTGCAGTCCCTCCCCCTCTCCCTAATATCACCAAAGCTTAAATGAAAACATAGCTGTCTATACGTGGACACAATTTGAAAAATACAGGATAGGTGCCTGAAAATTTGGTCTTGGGTGCTCTGTGATACGGTACATGTGTACTCTGGATTACTCATTGGAAATGATAACATTGGGAATTTCAGGACAAAAAAAATGTGCTAACGTCTGATGTACAGATTGTACATACATTGCCTTCAAAGCCTTTTGAAAATTTATCATTTTTGGAGAGGCTCTGTCATGAAGGAAGGTGGCCCATTGAAGTCGAAGTGGAAGTTTGAGCAAGTTTGACTTCCTGATCACTGATTGAGAAAAACAAGGTAAAAATTCTTCGGACCGGTAATAATTGGTTCGGACCAGTAATCTTTAACATATTACTGGTCTGAATGACCAGAAATCATCACATAGTTTCGCGTTCTCTGCTGAACCGAATCGAAACCTGCAATTCTACGTCGATGCATCGAACCGACAATTCTTATTTCGAAGCACTGAAATTTTCGGTGTACCGCCCAGCCCTATATGATATTGTTAAAACATCCAAGCAATTTTTTTTATGAAGAATTATCGTGACTCTCGGTCAACCCATATAGTCAAATACACTAGGTGTCCAAGCATTGGTAGTGTCCGAGCATTGGTATGATTAGTCTAGATTCTTATTTTTTTTAGCCATTCAAGAGATATTAAAAACCCCCCCTCAAAATCCTTCAATTTTTTCAATCAGAAAGGAGACATGAAGTTTGATAGTGAGCTAGGACTTCGATATCGAGCGAGTAAACACATCATGGCGTCGCAAACACCCCCTTCACACGGCGTCGGGATGTTTCGTACTGATACCGTTTCGTACTGAGATTTTTCGTACTTTTCGTTCCGAAAATTGGGATGATTCGTACCGATTGCTGGGATGATTCGTACGGATTTAAATTTTATGTGTAACAATGCTCTGTGGTGGGACTATTCGTACTGGTATGTATTATAGATGTATTATATAGGTGTCCAGAGGGTTTGAAGACTGGGATCATTCGTACTTATTGTTAACATTTGCTGATTTGAAAGGTGTCAACTTTTGTTCTTACCCGGGATAATTCGTACTGATTTTAAAACATGTTTTCATAATAACTTGTTTGTTTGTAACAACATGGATCATAATTAATGTGTGTTTTGATCAGTGTGCTTTTGTTTTTTTCTTCAAGGATCATCATACTTAATCACTACGACATGTAGTACATGTAATATCTTTAATTGCATCAGAAATAAATCATTGCATTTTGTCATTGGGAGGGGGGGGGTGTTCTTTTTCTGTGCAGTATCGTCTTAATCCTGATTGATGATATGAATTGATAGTATCTTTGATATACTGTTTCTTGGAAAGGGGATTCATTATATATGTACTAAGGAGGAGATAGAGAGTCAGGTTTCAATCAAATATTTATTTTATTTTAATGAATCACGACGAAATCAACATGATAAACATCACATGGCATCAACATCATATGAAATTACATAATAAGAAACATTATGATAAAATATACATTGCAATATATTATCAATTCAAAGCACTATATATATATATATATATATATATATATATATAAAAGCACAAAAAAGGTACAAGCGACCACGACACTAAACGTGTTTAAACCCAGCGGAAGGGACAGTACATCCGACATTGTCTGAATAGTGAACGTGGTTGTTTTCACCTCTTTTGTGCTGTCTATATATATATATATATATATATATACATCAAAACATTTATCATCAGTTCAAAGCACTATATATATACATGAAAACATTTATTAGCAGTTCAGAGCACTAAAGCATGATAAAAAAGCACTGTCACAAAGGAAATTGTCCAACACTCAAGCTGCCACAAAACCATACAGACAAGTTGCCCACGGTCCTCAGGAATCCCAGTATTAAAAATTAATTATTACAAGCTGTTATCTAACTTTAGGAGGCTATTAATAACATTCTCTCTCTCTCTCTTATTCTCTCTCTCTCTCTCTCTCTCTCTCTCTCTCTCTCTAACATATACATACGTGTAAAATGGAAAACTAAACAACTTCAACTCATTTAGAAGGATTAATTATCCTTATGAAAACAAAATAAACGCTATATAAACAAATTTTTATATTTCAATAATTGATCAATTATATTGGTTTATTTAATAGTACAAGTACGAAAGATCCCAGTATAAAAAACTCATTAAAATCATTTATTTCTCTATTTTATTTTATTTTTAATAGGGGACGTAGTCGGCGCGAAGCGCCGACGAAGTCGCCATCAAGATAGACGTGTGTACATGAATAAGCAAAAAAGCATGCATTTTCCCGTTTTTTTTACCATTACCTTCGATTCAAAATTTGTGTGCACGGTTCATGCGGAAACGGCGAACGTTAGAGAAGACAGAAAGGTTACGAATGGAAATGCACATCACAGACTGCCGATATTTATCTATCAAAAAATAAAAATCAACCTTTTGTTGTTTTTTATCGTACATACAGGGAAAGAAGAACAACAAACGGTCATTTTTAATTTTTTATTTATTTTTTAAATAGATAAACATCAGCAGCTTGTGATGTTCATTATGACGTCGTTTTTTGAAACGTAAATGCGCGTGAAGTTTTGTGTACAGTACCGCATACATTAACAAGTAAAAAGAAATAAAGAGGGAATCAAGACGCTTTTTAACAGAGATTCAAACACGAAATGAAATATTTCGTCGTAAAATCATACTGCCGAACCGCAAGCAACATGTAACAGATCGATTTTAGTCGAAACTACAGTTAGAAACGTGTGATAATCACAACCTACCTCGACATAACATTTCACTGCCACTGGCGAAGATGAATGACAAAAGTAGATCAAACATTCAACCTAAATTTTGAATAAGTCTGATCCACTAATACCCGAATTTGCACAGTATACATCCTAAAAACCAATGGAACCCATGGGTATCCACAAGTGCTGTGTACAGCCAGTCCTTGAAGTTCGTCTGGCATGGCGCGTCATTGACTACGTCACATTGACATTTAGGTCACTCACATGTAGTGTACACGTGCACTCATAATTATGTCATGCAACTACAAGGAGCAATGGGGAATCGCTAAAGATATAGTACATCGATGATCAAATTGACAATTTAAATTCCTTGGTGGATCTTTTTTTTCCATGTACGTATGATAAATAACAACGACGGGTTGATTTTTGTTTTTTGATAGATATATAAACATCGGCAACCTGTGGTTTCTGCTACATGTATATTGTTGTACATCTCTTAAATTATCTCAAAATATTGATTGCAAACATTTTTTTTCTAGAAATGACACGTAAGTCGTCATTTACTTCAAGCTGGATGTATTGTCATTATCATTTTTCTTGAAAGGGGGGGGGGGGGTTGGTATTTAGTTGATTTTTATCTATCATTTTTATTTATTTGTGACTTGTCTACTAGTACTATTTATTTATCTATAGCAACATCTCGTTGTCTTCAAATATTGATTGAAAACATTTTTTCGGAATGATCGACATGTCAAATCTTAATTTATTTCATGCTGGATCTACTAATAACTATTATTTCATTTTCCCTTTTAAGGGGGGGGGGGGGGGGTAATTAATTCATAAGCATGATTCGGCAAAGTATTTCTTCAGCCCTTTAATCTGTTTTTATTGTTGTTTTTTGTTTTTTTTTTGGGGGGGGGGAGGGGGGGTCTTGCTATGATTTGATGAAAAATCTCAAGCCAGTCATTTTATTTCCTAGAACACCCCACCTTCCCTCTGCTACATGTAATTATGTTTCCCCACAATACTAATGCAAAGACCACACTGAGCTTTGAATACCAACAGATATTGCAGACAGACACTCACGGAAAAGCAACAGATACATATATATATACCGTAACATAAGATTTTCATGATACTTTGTGTTGTCCATGAATTGATAGGACAGCACGTTTTGGTTTTCAAGGTCAGAGCTTAATGTACATGTGTAGCAGTCCTCAAGCTTTTCATTCATTCATTCATTCATTCATTCATTCATTCATTCATTCATTCATTCATTCATTCACTTTCTCAATACATGAGGTTATGACATGAATAATATAACGATCAATAGAATAAGTAAATTAAAAAAGAGACAATATCGCTTTTCAGGAGGCTAGTAAGAGCTTCATGTCATCATGCTGTTTTGTCCATGTGGTAGAAATTATAATATTTTGCTCTGGCTAAATCACCTGTGTCAGTCGTGGATCCAGCGCCCCCTTTGCCGGGGGTCAAGGGGCGAATTTCGCCGATTTTTACTGAAAATGGGCCAAAATATACCTGTTTTTGGAAATTTTGGGGTCAGTGCCTTGGAGGGGGACGCCCCCTCCGCACCCCTTGAATCTGCCATTGAGTGTGAATTTTACTGATAAATAGTTTCAATGGTGAGAAAAATATGCAAGAGTCTACATGTAGCACTACGAGCTTAAAGTCATTATGTTGCTGAGGTAGAAATCACTGTGATTGTCACAACTAGGAGGATAACAGAACTTTAACCTCTTTAGAGAAGACAGGGCCCTGACCACATGTCCTTTCTAAATGTCAGTCGGACTCCTCGGGTGATAACATATATGAGCTCGCTATAGCCGGCAGAGCACGGACTGTATTACGCATGACGCGGCATGTCCTCTTATCCATTTTTATATTCATCTGTGTTGCTTGGACTCCTGCGCATTATGGTCTTGTTTGTGGTCATCTAACAGTGAAGACAGGGATTTTTTTCCCCTTTTTGGGGCCGTTATTCGGCCCCATTCCCAATGAAAAATAGTATCTTTTTTTCCCAATTGTGGCTCTAAATTTTCCCAATTTCATTCAGATGGAATTATCAGCGAAAATAGTGAAATTTACTGGTTCAAAAGTAGCAAATTTACTAATTATTTGCCATATTGTTGTAAGCATAAGTAATTAAATCATATTTAAAAGAAAATTATACGATTAAACATTCAATTCTGAACTTTTGATTGTATAAACTGTCATTTTACTTTATATTTACATGTAGTACTTCCCAAAATATTCCCAAAGTCGTTAATTTTCCTAATTGCACGGGCCCCGACCCCATTCCCAAATAACTGAAAAAATCACTGGAAGAGGTTGTTTTACACCATAATTGTGCGTTCTTTGAGACCTCTGGGAAATCGTAATAGAGGGAGGGTTGTGCACACGTAATCCAGGATAACCACATCGTATGCTACGTACGCGGCACGGCAGATGGCCGGCGTCCTAAGTCTGCACCAGTTGCCCATTGGTCTCGTTGGTTTATGTGTGGTCTTCTATGTTTAATGTTTCTATGGTGTGAGTTGGTGTCCTTTTTGCATCTCTTTCTGTGGGTGTCTGTTCTGTGTGTGTGGGGTTTTTTTTTTTTTTGCATTGCGGGGTGTTTTGGGGTTTTGCTATGGGTGCTGCAACCTACTGTTGTGTTGTTTGAGATCCCCTCCTTTCTTTCAACTTTTCTATCAGTGCTACGTCCCCTTCATGGCTTTGCCATAGTTCATATTATTTTAAACATGGTTATACATGTATATATAATGAAAACACCTCTTTAATACAACAGAAGTAGCATCAAACCACTCTATTTCTTTAAAAACTACAAGTGCGAATGATCCCACTAACCAGTACGAAAGATCCCGTACGAAAAATCTCAGTACGAAACGGTATCAGTACGAAAGATCCCGGAACCCTTCACACATACGTGCAGAGAGAATTCATGTACATGTAAAAGTGGTGTTTGCGACGCCGCAGTGTGTTTACTCACTCGATATCAAACTCCTGTGTCTCAAACGAGATTTTTTTTCTAGCTCGAACTGCCTTTGACGTCAATCAAAAGCAAACTTTGTCCCAGACTTTCAGATAAATCGTCACCAACGTAGTTTCCTGACATCCTGCTCCTTCATTTTCTTAATGTCATAATGAAAATTACCGTCTTGCCCTTCTATTTTTCCACGTCATATGTAATTTCTGCCAAATTTTCGTCTGTCTCAAAACAAGGCCGCTTGTATCAATAAGTAAAAATCAATAAATCTCTCATTGGATTTAAAATTAGACTGGGATGTTAATATTTAAGCTAACAAGGACGTTTTAATCAGATAAACACTGCGATCTCTTCAATATATACAGCAATTCATTATTTCCCGTTTTTCTTCTTTTATAAGATTTAAGCGACTGGCTGTCTTTGACATATCGGTTTAAATTTCATTCCAATTTCAGTTGTTTCGGGTATCATCACAATATAGAACTCCTTGCTCCAAACCGCGCCTTCTCCAATGTCGGATTCACTGGGAACACATGTTGTATGCAACCCTGTAAACTTCTTATTTAAAAAAATGCTATTACTATCCTAAAATTCCCTCTAATACACAATCATTACCTCCTAACAACGTATGTGATCAGTGAAAACTCCTCAAAATCATATTCCAATTAAAAAGATTTTGGCGCCACTCTTATGGCTTCGCACATGTTCTCAAACCTTTCTGTTGCGCATTCGAACTGAAAAAAACCTTTCAAATTTCTTTTAAGGCACGGTACATTTGATATTCTGGGGGGGGGGGGGGGGTAACAATTTATATGTATATTTATAATGTTTGTGTTTTTCAACAGAAATTCTTTATCTTTACTTTAATTTTTATGTAAAACTTGTTTTCAGTTCTAAACTGAGAGAGATGAAAGAATTTTTTACAATATGATATAATTTTCAGTAAACAAAACGTATATAAGGTCATGTAACATGTAAGAGGGCCTGAGGGGAGGGCCTTCTAGACAAAATTTTTGAATTTAGAAATGTAAACTAGTGAAAAACTAAATTAAATTCTCCTCCCAAGATTGTATATAAATTTTACACTCTATGGTGATACATGTATCTATTAATAGTAATAAATGATATTGATAATGTATTTGAGCATTTAAGGAAGCTCCTTTTTTTCCCAGTCACATGTATACTTTTCATATTTTTAAATATAAACTTGTCATTAAGGAAGAAAAATATGGCGAGCAAAGCGAGCCGAAATTTTTTATATAAAGTGAAAACTATGGCGAGCGAAGCGAGCCGAAAATTTTTCATGAATTTTAGGCAAATTTTATGGTTATTCTTCAAGTTCAGATTACTTGTAAGAGCAAGATTATTTTTTTCTGTCACACCATAAGCAAATTTGTTTTTTCATCAAAATTCAGAGCAAAATTATTTTTTTTTCGAAAAAAAACCCAAGCCCCCCCCCCCCCCCCCCCCCCCCCGAACATCAAATGGACCGTGCCTAACCAGAAGCCAGTAGCAACTCCTATCAAAGAGGTGATTGTCAGGGATGACGCACTGGAAAGGGATACTGAGGTATAAAGGCGGAGTCTCCTTCCTTTTAAACAGGGGAGATGGGTATATTTCTTGGAAATATTTTTGACACGTTCTAAAAGATGTGTTCCAACTCTTTACTTCTTGAAGCAAAATTTTAAAAATCAATTTCATTGCACCAGACAAGTGTCTCGATTAGAAAAATCCTCGTTGATTAGTGATGCTTCAAGCCAAAACGATTTTCAGACACAGCCAAAATTTATTTCAATAGCGCCCTCTGGTTTTATTTTTTGAATTCAATTTGTGCAATTACTTTGCAGAGAGTACGCGGCTCCAATTTTCCTGTTGGGTTGATTCAGAAGCATATTTAAATAAAATCGATGACCAAAATATCACTGGAGGGATATCAAGAGCGGATCGGGGGGGGGGGGGGGTTAAGGGTGGGGGGTCCGGACCCCCTGAAGTTTTCGAAGCGTAATTAAAAAATTATAAATATACATGTTTAATAATATTAAGTCCCGATTACCCTTTTGTTGTCATAATATTTATTTATAATATTGAAATATATAACATGAATTTGTACATGTAATTTGAAATCTTTCAGTTTGATAATATTTTGCCGTCAGCATTTCAAAATTTTTCTCTGATTCGCTTCCGCTTGCCAGAATTTATTACATATGTTATTTTCCTATGATGCAGCCACATTTCACTCTATACTTTAAAATTGGAAAAAACCGAAATTAGTTTCATAATAACTTTCACACTCTTTGACCATATTACATTGTTTAGATTGAGGATCACAAACGAGGGTTAAGTACCCGAAACGTGCACGTCTTATTCACGATGAAAATTTATCTGTTTTTTTTAAATGATGCTATAGAATTTGAAGACGTTTAACATTTGTACCACTAGGTGGGTGTCACTGCTGGTGGACCAGGAGTCTCCGAGGGCACATGTAGCCAAGTTCGATCAGCTTCGGTTGATCGTTTCTTCAACGCATTCGAACATTTCTGTTATCAAAGTTTCTTATATTTTCTGAAACGTGGGTCCTGTAGTATCATATCCCATCCTTCCTGCTACGTCTCTCGGTACACTTTTGGACATAATAACTCTCTTACTCTATTACATTGTTCAGATTGAGGATCACTGACGAGGGTTAAGTATCCGAAACGTACATGTCTGATCCATGATGATTTTTTTCAAATGATGCTATAGAAGTTGAAGACGTTGAACATTTCAACGGAAACAGACCGTGACAAAAATTGAATTTTAAACATTGTTCATGAATTTTATCGGTAAATTTAAAGAAAGCACCATTTAAAGAATTGTTCGTGCCATGTTTCATCAGAAAAATATAAATCAAATAAAATGCTTTTGCTACAACAGCGATAATAAGCAAATAAAACTGAACGAATTTGCAATAAAATGGCTGCGAACGCATAATTCGATCTTCTGTGTGGTGCGTAAAATTAGCTTCTATTGACCAAACAACATTTTTTAGGCTTACTTTTCATTAAAAGTGGAATAGTGCAGGGAAAAATCTCCTATCGCGCTCGCAGGAAATGTTTCAATCAAACATTCTAACCCGGTATATCAATGATACCGGAAGCGTAACAAAATTTGAGAGCATAGCACGACGAAACAACGTTATCAACCGCCAATATTTCAAAATCAAGAAACGAATCGCATGATAACCATAAGAACTTTTCTATTGTAGCCTTTTTTCAGTTCAGAGACAAAGCTTTCCAACAAACCGGAAGCGGATGAATTTTGGCTAAAATGCTGAGGAATTTGATGATACACATCACAGGATGATCACTTCCCCCTTTCACTTGAAAAACTTTCGTTGTTTTTTAAAAAGTAAATATTACATAATTGATTTCGATTATTTCCACCAATTTTAATGTCACTGTTCAGCTTGTGGACCAGTAGTCATCGAGGGCACATGCAGCCAAGTCCAATCAATCGTTTCTTCATTGCACTCGAAAATTTCTGTAATCAAAATGCTTTGGAATTTCTTAAACGTGGATCCTGTAGCATCATATCCAAGCCATCCTGCTACGTCTTTTGGTACTTTTTTTAGACATAATAACTTTCACAATTTTTGGGCATATTACATTGTTTAGATTGAGGATCACCGACGAGGGTGTAATACCCGAAACGTGCATGTCTGGTCCATGCTGTAAATTTATCTGTTGTTTAATGATGCTATTGTATTTAAAGACGTTTGACAGTTTTACCAATCTAATATTCAATAATACGGAGGTGTTCCAACATTTCATCCTTTATCAAACAAATTTTAATGTACGTGTTTCGGTTAGTAAAATCCTCATCAGTGATGCTTCCTGCCATTTTCAGACACAGCCAAAATTCATTTCAGTAGCGCCCTTTGGTTTTAATTTTTTTTAATTTAGATTTGTGCAATTACTTTACAGAGAGCGCACAGCCTCAAATATTCAGTAGAAGAGTTGAATAAAATCGATTATCAAAATAACAATGGAGGAATGGTGCTCAGATGATAACATCCTTTAATTTCGATGATATTTCAAGTAACTGAAAAAATGTTCAGTTAGAAAATTTGACTTATACATGTATATAATGGACGAGAGAGTCTCAAGCCTATCATACGATTATCTCTGTGGTTTTCTCAACGTCTAGAGAATCAGTTTTATATAAAACAATTCATTTCCGTATGAATTGAGAATGTTTCCTGTCGGACTCTAGGAACAAATCAATGGCAATTACTGCTTATAACTACTTCAAAGCCATTTGTATCTAACGTACACAAACTTGTTTACAAATGACAAGGAACATTAGAAATGTACTTTTTATTATGTTCTCGTAAAGATATGAAAATATGAAGATATAAAAGGCAAACAAATTTGTACGCTAAATGCAACACAAATTTAAAATAACAAAACTGGAAACATGCAACAACAGAAATAGCAATAATGATTGCATGCACCGGGTTTAATATAAAAAGCATCGCTTCATAAATTAGGACAAAATCATTAGCCAATGTTTCTGATGTCAGAGTTTGATTAAAACAATACATATTGTCAGTTAAGCATGATGTTATGGCACTGAATATATACAGGAGGAAACAGTTGACACGTCCTTCGTTTAAAAAGATCTGCTGATTTCTTTATAGTTTATTCAGTATATGCTGGATCCTCTGTTTGATGTCTGTGACACTGTCTCTTTGTAATATCAGATCTGCAGCTTTCTCTCCGATCATGATGGCGGGGGCATTGGTGTTACCTGATGTAATAGTCCTCATTACAGAACAATCAGCAACTCGTAAGTTCTCTATTCCACGTACTCTGAATTTTAAATGAAAACACAGATAAAAAGAAGTAGCATATAACATTCGGACAAATTACGTCTTTTAAAGGTAATGCTGAGATTTAATTGATTTTAGCAATTTTCAAATGAAATAAGTTTTGTTATTTCCGCGATTATTTCCCCTTTTGCTAAAAACGCACCATAAAGCTTGCGAATGTTTATTGAACATAATGAAGTTATCGCCATTCTCATCTAAGAGGGTTTCAATCCATTATTTCTCAGACATAGTCCATGAACATATCTTGGAAAAAATTTCGATTTTTAAAATCTCGCTCATCATTATTATAAAAGAATTTAAAACAAAATGAAATATCATAATGGTACTAGTATTCTGTTGGGTAAGCATGACTCAATGATACCCCCCCCCCCCCTCATTTCCCTCGAATCAAGATTTCATTGCATTTTATAGGTTACCTGAGATTAGGATCTACCACAGCATCGGGATCGTCTACACTACCCATGGCACACGTTGACGTAGGATGATATCCTGTAAATGTGAAATGTCGTACATACTCCTCCCAGTACTCGTCTGTTCCATATTTGTGTCCATTCAGCTCCGGCATTACACGTTGTGGATGGGTATCATCTACACCATATTTCCTGAAGACGGACGTGTTTGCTATTTGGAGGGCCAGTTTGGTCCCTAGGTAAAAGGAAAAGCCAATTGAAAATCATAACCTTTATACTGGAAAAAAATCTGGGGACTTACTAAAAGATATGTAGGAAGCCATCAACTTCAATCACCCTATTTTATTAAATTCGCTTTTTCCTTTATTTGTCTCAATTTTTACATATAAAATTCATAAAATAACAAAACCGTGTATTAATCTGAATCCTGTTCCACACTTGCATTTAAACAAAGAACAACTCGTTCTACATATGATATACATGTTTATAGTTCTAATCGATCAAATCTGGGTAAATGATAATACAAAAATGTAATAGCGATAGTAAAACCATTCTCTGAAGAATAGAATTTCTAATGGCTAATCTAATTCATCATTTTTATAAAATTGTTTTTGGAATGTTCACACAAAACGTGTTTTTGCCGCTGGCGAAAGGGAAAAATCCAGTAACCTCTGATCATAGTTTCCAGATCTTCTTTTTCACCGAGGTAATTAGGGTCTATGGCGGGGTAGGCATGTGGATCTTTGCTCCTTAGTTTGATGGTTCCTCGGCTCTTGGGATGGAGTACGGTGGGTACAACGATAAATCTTTCCTGGTGTATTCTTTCAGTTGACGCATTAACATGGACGAACTGAAAAGAAAGAAGTTCCCAGAATTGCGCCCAACTTTCCATTAAGATTTAAAAATAAAGAAGAAACGGTGCCTCAAAGTTGGCCGCTGAGACTGATGCCACCATAAACTGTTGATCAGTTTGTAAATAATGTTTTTGTCTAATTTCAGTGCCCTAGCTGTGTCATCTTTATATTTATATTGATCGAGATATGATTGTGCTTTGTAAAAAGTAGTAAGATGCTTTTTATTCCTTTTGTATCATCCTCATTTGCTCGTTTCATTTAACTTTACAGTTTTGCTGTTTGGTCACATATAGAGCAGCATATATGCTTTATTTATCCAGGTCCTGTTATCTATGGATTTTTATTAGCTTGCAATTTTTACACTGCCTTCCATGTGCCTTTAGTATCTTGTTACTTTGTTGTTTATTTGTACCATTTTGCCTGTTTGTCGATGTTGCATTATAAGATTTATAATGTATCTGTAAGCCTGAACACCAAACCATGAACTCCAAAAGGCTTCATTCTGGGTCATGCTTACTCCTCCCGGGCACCTGATCCCACCTCTAGCTTGCTAGGGGTCCGTCGATGCTCAATTTGGTGCTCTATTGTGAGTGCTGTTGAGATTGTCGTCAGGATATTCTTTAACTCATTTTAAAATAAAATCATGTACTAGAATACTATAGCTTGCTTCATTAAACTAAAATTTATGACGTCTTCACAATCAAAAATGAATAATTCAAACCTCATTTTTAAGATTGAAGATCTCAGCAGCTGCCTTCCAGTCGTATTTCGGAGATGTGGCGGATAGAAACGTCAGTTGAATATCTGGATGTTTTGATGGCGAGTTTTTCAATGTTCGTACAAAGGCATTCCCTTCAATACCACACATCTTCAGATAACCTTTTAAACGAAACAAGGGACTACTAGATGTATGGAAAATATTGGCTAAACCAATATGATGCGATACCTTTAAGGTATGATTTATGAGCAACAGCAAACTATATAACATGAAAACGATCGGATGAACACAGAAACAGACTTCTTTTTCATCATGACAGTCCGAAGTTAATTACTTTGACATAGACACGGTTTGCGAAATTTTTTTCTTATCAGTAGCTGACACCTGCATACCTGTCCCAAATAATAGCCATTCAAAAATAGACTTTGGATGTAGTATCTTAGACATTGTCGCTGTTAGTGATTGGTTCGGGAAAAATGACACAGCGCTGATCACGTGGTCTTGAAGGTTTTGTCCAACGGGTAAATCTACATGGACGTCAATCTGTATAAAACATATTGTTAAGAGTTAGTTGGAAATTAAGAAAATTTTCAGTGATGGATGTTTCAGTATGTATTACGTTTCTTTTATAACATCTTTGTTTAAAGGTGATATGTAGTCATTTGTGTTTAGTGCTTGATTTTGTCTTTGGCGTTTTTTCTTCATTGTCCCTCTAATGTCTCTTGTTGTTATTCACTTTGTGTTTTCATGTTTCGATGTTCTGCTTTTGGTACTGCGACGAGCCCTGTATAAGATCCGATCCTTTCTTTTTTCATTATGACATTTTCCAAAATTCAACGTATTCGATAGTAAGTTAAAATCGGTCTTTTTTAAACCTGCCTGACATTTTATGCTAATTTAAATAATCATAATAATATAGGATGTTCACATTTTTTTTACCATTCTTAAAATGTAATTTTGGTCATATTTTGTAATCGAATTTTTGAATACGCCCTACAGGGAATATGAAGCTGCTCATTCTGAAACTGACATAATAATCTTAAATTTAAAAGTTAATAAGGGGGAACCACTTGGAGTACCACTGAACTGATAAGAATACGGAAGAGTTCCAACTCTTTACCTTCTTGAAGAAAATTTGAACCCAACTTTAATGCACCAGACATGTGTTTCGTATAGTACATCCTCATCAGTGGTATTTATTAAATGCCGAAGTGATTTTCTGCTACAGCCAAATGTATTTCATTTTATTTTCAGAATTTCAGTTTTATTTCGGGTTTTATTTTTTGAATTTAAATTTATTAATTTACTTTGCAGAGAGTGCAAGGCCTTAAATTTTGCGGTAAAAGGTTCGTATAGGTAAAGATCATGGTTCGTATAGGTAAAAATCAAGGTTCGTAAATGTAAAGGTTCGTAAAGGTAAAGACCAAAGTTCGTATAGGTAAAGATCATGGTTCGTATAGGTAAAGAGCAAGGTTCATAAAGGTAAAAATTAGGGTTCGTAAAGGTAAAGATTAAAGTTCGTAATCAGAAACTTATATGTATGGAACCAAGTATTTTGAAGACTTTTGTCCAGAGAGCTACTCTCTGGCAAAATAACTTACGAAATTTCAAAAAATAGATCAGATTCTTATACATAATATTGCATTATATACCGATCGAATCATGTGATTCTAGACATGCGGAAATTTGAAACTTAGGGGAAATAATTTATGCATGACTCACACTGTGTTCCCTCAGATGTTCCCCTGGACCCACGCCTGACAACATAAGGATATGAGGAGATCCTATTGCTCCTGCGGACAATATTACCTCTTTATTACATTTTATTATGCGACGTTTACCGTCCTTGATTATTTCTATTCCAACTGCTTTCTTGTTTTCTATCACAACCTAAAGAAGTCAGAGAAAGAAAATGAACTCAACATGTATATCTTAAATATGATTTGAAAAACAATACTCTTACTTTCTTTGTAGTTATCCCATGAAAACCTTCCAAAAGTCAATGTTTGATGGTAAAATATTTAAAAGAAAGAGATGATATGAAGCATATTCCAAAATTTTTATACTTAAGAAAAACCAAGTGTCCAATTCTGCTTTAAAAATGTCGATAGAGTGGCAACAATATCCTTTTTCAACTGAAGAAAACATGAACGTGACTCAATTACCCTTGTCACCGTTGTATTATCGCTGACGTGCAGGTTTTTCCTTGACATAGCTGGTCGTAGAAATGCTTTTGCTGTACTGCATCTAAGGCCATTTTTCGTTGACATCTGTACTTTACTATAACCTACGATACAATAACGAATTTTAAAGTATAATAACACTACCGTTAGAAGCAAAAAATGAGTAAAATATTGCAATATACATCACGTTCATATTTATCAGTTGGTAAAGAATAAATCGGTCATACAGAAAGCCAGTTTAATAAATAATTTTGGATCAAGGCATCTTGGATCTGTTTTCGTACATCAATGATATGCCATTACCAAATTCCTCCTCTCCGTTCGAATCTATGACTTTATATCCAAGTTCTTCCATGGCCTCTCCGTAGATATCGGCTAAGGGGGTGACGCACCCAGAATTGACATGTAAAGGGCCATTCTTACCGTGATAATCTGAAAGTATTCAAGAGAGAAAAGGATGTGTGGGATCTCAAGAAATTAGTACATGGCCTGTATCCAAAATGCATGTATGTATGAATCGTCATATGAAAAAGACGTCTGTGGATGTAAACTAGTGTTACTAAAGCCCCTATCACACTTTTTCGTATCAGCTACGTAAGAGGAGTATTTTTGCCAAAATTCTTTACGCAAGAGAAACGAAAAGGTCTGCCACGTATTTCGTCCTTCTCAGAAGTCCAAGGCGTAAGTGCTACGTTTATACGGCGTAAGAGGCGTTTCTGTCACGTATGAGCAGCGTACCAATGCGTTCTACCATCACGTACGTGCGGCGTTCGGCACGTACGTGTGACGCTCAATGCGTTTCTACTGCGTAAGTACGACGTTGGTGCTGCGTGGTCTTCTTATTGGCGACGTTTCTGCTGCGTTGCCGTGGCGTTCACGTTCGTATGAAAAAATTCTTTCGTTGCCAAATATTATTTCTCTCGATTTACCACTCAAAATAATATGAACACAAAAAGGGTAAAGAGTACTGTCAAAGTGCCCTTTGAAATTAGCGCATACTTTATTTAGACTCAGTTTGCAATATGAAATAAAGCTGCTTGGTTGATCTAGTGGAATTTTGTATTTATACGGTATAATTAATCTTCATTCATTCTTAATAGGTTCAAAACTTTATTTTCCATCTAGATTTTTATCATGTGTTCATAAAAACATAGCAAATACACCTTTTACGCCGAGGTGGAATGAGCGATATTCCTTTAACGTAGCAGATACTCGTACAACGCAACACCAACGTAGCTCTTACGTAGCAGGAACGAAAAGAACGTAGTTCGTACGCCATACATACGCAGGAGTATATCGAAGAAACGAAAAATAAGAAATTGAAACGTGTACCATTCGTAGTAGATAAGAAAAGAACGCCGCGGGTACGAATTAGAAACGCCTTGTACGTAGCACGTACGCCATAGGGATATCGCTTACGTTTGTGATTCGTTCGTACTGCGTAGTAAGAGTATTAGCGACGTTCCTGCTACGTTGCTACTGCGCTTCTTTCGTTTGCACTGCGTTCGTGCTACGTACACACGGCGTATGGAAGCTGCTACGTATGTGCTACGTAATTTTAGGTGCGAACTTAAAAAAACGCGGCACTCTTTCGTATCAAGAGATCATGCTACGTTTCAAAGAGTACTCGCTACGTAAGCTGGCGTTGCCACTGCGTTGCTGCTGCGTTCCTTTCTTACTGCCACGTATCCTGATACGCCGTAGATACGTGGGCCGATACGTAAAAGTGTGATAGGGGTTTAAGGAATACACACGCCAAAAACCTATGAAACTGACACCACATTAGCATATTGTTGTACATGCATTCATCAAGTTTGAGCGATTACCAAATTTGTCACCAACATTTTGAAACTTTTGGAAAATTCACAAAGAATTCTAAAATACCAGAGTTCTTCAGCTCCTCAATTTGAATATTTTCCGACTTAATGAAATAAGGTAGGACGTCCTTGTAGCTCCACCCTTCACACCCATTGGCTGCCCAATCATCGAAGTCATGACGACTACCTCTGACGTAAACCATGTAATTCAAACAGCTGGATCCTCCGAGTACACGCCCTCTTGGCCATAGACACTTCTACATTTAAATAGATAGTCCATAAAGACACAAATATAATTGAAATTGAAGATGTTTAACATTTAAAAAACAACTTGTTTGATATCTTTATGCCTGTATCGAAAATGGGATGAGTTTTAGTAAAGGCAAAGTAAGATTTGTTTGAAAGAAATACACAGAGACAGACATTATCAAATGATTGAACTGTCTGATCGATACCACATTTCTTACTTTGGAAATGCCTTTTTTCAGTAATTGTGAAAATTTTTATGAGAATCACATTTGTTTATATTTTCTTAGTCATACCAGGCTGAATTTGCTCAGTCATTGCTCTTTCATTAAAAGAAAAAGCATTTGAGGATTGATTATGTGAAAAATGCACGTATGGTGTACCAAATTAGAGATTTTTATGTTCAGAGGACTGCTAAGTAACAGAAGAATTAGAGCACTTCATTTTATTGAATTTATTTTTCATATAGATATTTTGATGACACAATCATCACAAATAATTCAAGAATTACCTAGCTTAGCACAATCTATCCGTGTGAAAGAAAGGAGGGGAAATCCAATAAGAATCTGTTACAGCAACCACACCAATACTGGTACTCCGATACACCCAAATGAAAGAACATGGGTCAAGATCCCTCCCCTGGGGAATTGCCAAAATTCCGTAACATGGCGGGGACACACAAAACGAGACAACAGAGGGTCAAGAAAGATCAAACAACGGCATCAAAACAACATCGAACACATCAGAATACATAGAAATCAACAAGACCAATTGGCAATCGTAGCCGACTTAGCGCATTTCCTTTCCACTTGTCCGGTTATCCAGCGGATTCGAAGAACACATAATCTTCATATATAAAAGCATTCTTACTGTCTACACAAACAAGGTAGCAAAACACGAGGTAAGGACTATGACAAAAACCAGATATAAAGGAGACACAGGGATTTATAACGCTTCCTAATTGCTCTATTTACTATGGGTTATTAGACAATCCATAGAAAATTAAGTAACCGAGAAACGTGATAAATCCCCGTGAAAGGAGACTAAGGAAAGACTTAACTTCAATTCAGATTTTGTATGATGTATGAAGTTGACAGAATAAATTATTTTTTAACAGAGACCTTACAAAAATATTTCAAATAAGTGTACATACGCTTTGAAAATAGGCGTATAAAATCAATGTTCGCATTAAAGATTGGAGGGATTCTCCAACCAAAAACCTGATGCGAAATCAGAGAAGACAAGTACAACAATAGACATAAAAGAGACATACGACAGAGAAACATTAAAACACAAAAGACTACACACAAACCAACGAGATCAATGGACATTCGATGCTGACTTAGGACTGTCATATTCTTAAACGTGTTTAAAATGTTTTAATTAAAACCTTTTGCAAAATGTTTCGAAAGTGTTTAGTACTACCTGGGTTGATATATGAAAATTAACCTGAAGAGTAAAGGTGTCGCGAACAAACTTCGCGATGGTCTTACCTTTTCTCTTAGACTTTTACATGCGTATTTCTGTGGCTCAGTATAAAATGACCAATCGTATTTTGTCCTCTGTAGCTTGGTCAGAAAGGCAGGTATAGCCATGGTCAAACTCCATTCCCCTGACCCTCCTGCCTCTACCACCAGCACCGAGACAGACGAATCCTCAGACAGACGACTCGCCAACACGGATCCGGACGAACCCGCACCAACTAATAAACATGAAAAAATAATTAATTTACATTTAACAAAACCATTTCTTTGTTTTTTCGCAAACATGAGAATTAATCTGCATGTATACTTGATTAGTAAGTATTTAAAAAAGGGATTTATTTCAGTTACCAATGATATAGTCGTAAGCTTCATTAGGAACCTTAACCGTCTGTGGTGCTGACAACCATTGGTAAAGCAGCCAACCAAACACTCCGCACAGGATGATCAAACTCAAATAAGTAAGGTTGTCTGGAATTATACAAGACATCTCTCTGTAGTGATATACTAAATTAACTAAATACATCGTACATGGACGTCCTATTCAATGATTGAAAAATGACAAAAATCATATTAAAAATAATGACAGAGAATAGATATCAAACAAGAAACGTCGCACACAAAACTTAAAGATTGAAATGAGTAAAGGACACTTAGTAAAGCAATCACACTTATAAGCGTAGGGAGACAATGTGAAAAAGTGAATGATTACACATAACAACGACAACATTGAACATTATGATCCGATCTGGATGATTCTGATACTTTCAGTTTGATGAAAAATTGTTCGAAGACCTCTTTTACATGATGAGGTACACATGCTGACCGTTCCGGATTAAAATGAACACGTGATTCATCTTTCAGTGTTTTTTTTGTTAGATGAAGAAATAAAAGTTTACAAAATACGACGGCGGGTAGCGAACAAAACGGTTTGGAAACAAATTAATTAAATGAAGGTACAGTATCACTCGCCTTCATAGTCTGTTAATGGAATTATTCTAACTTAACTATTTTACATCTAAATAAGTTCAATACATGTAACTCAGATATCCAAAGAACACAAGAAATTGTAAACAGTTTAAAAAGAGGGCGTACCTAATACAGTCCGTTCTCTGACGGCTCATACTCATGCATGTTATCACACGAGGAGTCCGACTGACGGGGCCCTGTCTTCTCTAAAGAGGGAAGGACGGGGCCTGTCATGGAGCTCCGTCGTCACAGTCAGTTACAGTGCAAGTCTTAAGAATGCGCTGGTACAAGACTGTAGATTGGTCAAGTACTAAGCCTTAGTGTCCGTCTGGTGACATTAGGATCATATCCACGTTATAAAGGGCGTTTGATGATTCTGACGCATTTTCGATGATTATGCTGTCACATTTGATCCTTTTAATTTTGATTATCATATCACTATAAAAGGCAGGTTGTGTTTACCCAAAGTTATATACTCTGTTGCTTGTATAGATCCGAATTTTAAAAGAAGCTGACTGTAATTTTTGTAAGAATTTTCAGAAAGTCTGAACTAGATTATGAAAGCGGAATCCTTGACCTAAAAGATTCTTGGTGATTTGTTAATTTCTACAATGAAAATCCAAAATATTAGTACTTGCTCTAGCGTACTGGATGAGCTGTAGCCAAGTTCGATCAAGATCAACTTTGGTTGATCGTCTGTCTCTTCAACGCTTTTGAAATTTTCTGTTACAAAATTTCTTGAAATTTCTAAAACGTGGGTCCTGTAGCATCATATCCCACCCATTCTGCTACGTCTTTTGGTACATTTTTTGACATAACAATTTTCATACTTTTTGGCCACATTACATTGTTTAGACTGAGGATCACTGACGAGGGTTTAGTACCCGAAACGTGCATGTCTGGTCCATGCTGTAAATTTATCAGGTTTTAAATGATGTTATTGAAATTAAAGACGTTTAACATTTGAACTACTTGGTGAGTGTCACTGCTGGTGGACCAAGAGTCCCCGAGGGCACATGTAGCCAAGTTCGATCAACTTTGGTTGATCGTCTGTCTCTTCAACGCTTTTGAAATTTTCTGTTACAAAATTTCTTGAAATTTCTGAAACGTGGGTCCTGTAGCATCATATCCCACCCATTCTGCTACGTCTTTTGGTACATTTTTTGACATAACAATTTTCATACTTTTTGGCCACATCACATTGTTTAGACTGAGGATCACTGACTATGGTTTAGTACCCGAAACGTGCATGTCTGGTCCATTCTGTAAATTTATCAGGTTTTAAATGATGTTATTGAATTTAAAGACGTTTAACATTTTATATGTTAATGCCGTATGGTACGGTAGTCTGGGAACATCACTGTTAAGCCAGGGGAAATTTACTTTGTTGAATCCAAAATCATCTCTTTTGTCATATACACTTGTACGAATGTTTTCGTCTTTTCTATATTTGGGTCCAAAAATTGTGTTTCTGTGTTGTACATAACGTTTGCCATATTAAATGCCGACGGGGGACTATATAAGGGGACAGGTAAATTTTCTGTCATTTCCTCACTGTTAACTATAGGGTTAACATCTCTTATCGGTATCTGATTGGTTCCTTCTAATCCTTTTACCCCTATCAATTTTTGATTGACAGCTTAAGACAGATGAGACTCATTAGCATAATAATGGATTACCTGTCGGTTTGTCTTTGATGTAACAAGCCGCGCGCAGACGGCGTTGTCTTCAAAGACGGTATACCACGCCTATCAAGCTTATGTCACTCAGGTACATGTATACCTTTTAACGACCGGGTGGTTCCCAACGTCGGCCTTTAAGAGTTAATTCTTGTTAAAATACATAAAGAAACTCAAATACATGTAGTAAAATTCTGAATCCAAAAAGCATATGAACGTATATTTCAATATTGACAATTTCAACCATCAACCAACAAAAAGAAAAAAAGAAAATAAATTAATAGCCTTGTAAGATATCATTAGTATAGCGTGTAAATAAAGTTTTTGAAATTCCAAACAATTTTATAGAGGAGGAGATCCCCGACATGACGCCGTTGCATTTTGACACAAACGGGGAAATACAGACAAAGACATCTTAAGACCATTAGCATCACATAATTAAAACATGAATGAAATCACAATTTATTTTTAAAATGATATCCACTGGGTCGATTCTAAGCGAGTGAATAGTTATATGAATTGCAAAGCAGATTGATTAAGGTCAGTGTTGTGACTTGAATAAGATGGACGATAATCCGATATGTTCGAGTGAAAAGGAACATCTTCTCGAACTGTTCAGAGTAAAAAAATCCTATTCGTTATTTTGATTCAAAGGTCACTTTGTGCCTGATTTTAGAGTAAAATTTCAAGAACGAAAAAATATCTGGTGGTTGACATAAAAAAGATAAGATAAAAACAATTAAAATTATTAATGCCAGTATTATCTTATAACATGATTTAATTGTTGCGATGTCAACAACTATATATTTATATGCATTCATTATCAATAGCAAAGATGCCAATAATTGCACATTTTCCCCACATATAGAGCCATGCAATTGCTCTATGCTAAGGCAGTCAAAACTATCTGCTTCGAATAAAATGTATGTTTCTATAAATAGCGCAAAAATTGTGCAAAAGTCAAAGTTATGACTCTAAAACGCAGAGTTTTACTATGAAATAGAATTTTGAGCAATCTCTTTTTCAAAGAGAACTAAGTATAGTGAATACTGTGCATGCAGATATTTAATATTCGTTTGCAAATGAAATATTTTTCCCTTTTTATTGGTTTTCACAGAAAAAAATCACATAAACATACATACACAGCTAAAAAAAAAAAAAAAAAAAACCCCCCCCCAAAAAAAACAACAAAAAACAAAACAAAACAAAACAAAACAAAGAACAACCAAACACACTAAAAGAAAGAAAATAAGATGACCCCCCCAACGAAATTAAAAACTATATCAACACTTACGACATGGTTATTTGAAGGAGAAATTTTAGTTCTGAACGAATGGGATAAACACTCACAATAAAGTACCAAATAGTGCATCCAAAGACACCTAGCAAGTTAGAGGTGGGATCAGGAACCCTAGCCTGCAAATTGTCATGCCGCATAATTTTAAAAATGAATACAAATAAACATACAAATACTGTAGTATTATGGTCGCCGTATCAAATCTCGTATGATAGAAATTCAACAAATATTCTGAATATTTGGAACAAAGTGAAAAGTTTTTATGTTGTCGATGAAATTCACCCGTGCAGCTTGACGTGAAAAGGATTAATTGCCAATATTTCACATGGAAGCTGGATACGTGAAAATTGAATACTTGTGATTATCATCTTATAGATATAGCAGCAAGCAATGGACATACAACCACCACACAAACTAACAGTTACAATGAAATAAGAAAGACAGAGAAATAAGAAATACAGGACGTAGAAGGAGGTAGACCAATGTGCATTAAAGGTGTCTTCAACACATGATTCATAATTAGGTATACAGGTAGTAATTATTTCGAACGAGTCGCTTCCCTTCTGAGGCCACCCAAAGTTTGACAAGGAGTAAAAGATACCGCTTCTGTGATTGGATAATATTCATTAATACAGATATGAAAGAAAAGTACTGATTGTGGACTTTCATTGCATCTACAGCATTTTCATGAAATTTATTTAAGATAGAAATATTTAGGGGTGCCAAATGGGGGTAATTTTTTTAGTTGAAACAGTTCATTTCATCCCCCCTTTTTTCAATCAAAATTTAAGGGGAGAAAAGCAACGTTAACCCCCAAATTTTTTTTGGTCAAAAGTAAGATAATTTATTAATCTCTGTTATGATGATTAGCATATTTTTCAAATCAACTTATTTTTACTGAGTTATGGAGGCCCAATGGGGATAACCCCTTCCCATAGAACTCTATGTTAAAGATTACTACCTTCATACCATAACATAAGAGTCAAATGTAGGGCACACACGTTCAAAATGGAGGACGAATTATTTACATTGTTGACAGCTAGAATAAGCATAAACTGCAATTGAAATCCTATAAACTTACCTGGAAAATCAAAAAAGAGAAAACTTGCAACAGGAGCTAGAATCGCAAAAATAACACCTTGTTTCATGATGGATGTTCAACGTAAAGCAAAACTATTTATGCAATGCAAACAAGAAATTAGTTTAAGTTGTTCATGGCCGCTATGTATACGAAACTTCTCTTCACAAACTGCCTAGGTCAGGTTACAAATATAAACACAATTTTGCAATGCAGACGAAGTTTATATGCATGGATTGGCGCAATAAGTTTCTTTATGCATTTAAATATAGTGAATAAGTGTCTTAATTTGTGTTTTGTTACGGGTATACAACACACAGCAAGTGCATTGATCGTACATGTAATGCGCGTTAGCGCATTTCATGCGATAAATGCACTTGCTGTGTATTGTATACCCGTAACAAAACACAAATTATGACTTTTATTCTATATATATGCACTATAGTTGTTTATTTCATTCTTGTTTTCTGAAAGTACCTTTTCTAGGTAAAAGAGTGACGTCAAAATTCATCTCACCGCGGGTTCAATTTGCAGGTTAGAACAGCCGTCGCGGCATGTTTCTTTAGATCTTATGCATTGTGACGTCACGAGTATTAATACACGAATAGCAGCACGTTCCTTTCAATAGTAACATCTCAGGGAATTACATTGGTTGTGCATATATATAGTAATGTATTGCACAATTTGCACCTTATTGCGCTAGGTAAAAGATCGCGTAAATCGTAACCGGTATGTTACGTATGGTATGTAAATATTGTTAATTCTCATCACTGATGAGAATTTAATATTCTAAACACGTGTTTGGTGCATGAAAATTGGTTCGAAATTTTCTTCAAGAAGGTATAGAATTGGAACACCTCCGTATTATTGTAATGCATGTTATCGAACTCACAAACTCGTTCCCCGTGACATGGATGTCTCTTGAGTGTATTAATTACTTCTTTCCAGCTCTGTTGCCTGAAAGAAGCTTTGTTTTTGCACTTTATCAAATTGACGTTATAAATATTATTTTGCTATTTCGGAAACTTGTCATTTCATTCAAAAATATCATCGAGAATAAAGGAGGTTTACATCTTAGCACCATCCCTCCTATGCTATTTTGTTCATAGATTTTATTTAGATATGCAACTGAATCGACCCTACAGGAAATTAGGAGCCGCGTACTCTATACAAATTGCACAAATTTCATTAAAAAAATATAACCAGAGGACGCTACTAAAATTGATTTTGGCTGTAGAAGTAAATATCCCCTGGCTTGACGGTGATGGTCCAAGACTACCGTCATACGGCATTTACATATCACAGCTCATCCGGTACGCTAAAGCATGTACTATTATTTTGGATTTTCACAGTAAAAATCTACAAATTACTAAGAAATTTTTAGGTCAAATTTTTCGCTTTCATAAACTAGTTAAGACATTTTGGAAAATTTTACAAAAACTACATTCAACTTCTTTTAAAATTAGGATCTATACAAGTAACAGAGTGCATTACTTTGGGTATTATACGACCTGCCTTTTATGGTGATATAATAAACAAAATAAGACGGATCAAAGGTAGACAGCATAACCATCGTAAATGCGTCAGAATCACCAAACGCCTTTTATTCATCTGAGTTGATTTGGCCCCTGCGTTTTGCGGTCTTGTTTGTGTGTGGTCATCTGACAATGAGGAGGTTGTTTTACACCATAATTGTACATTCTTCGAGACCTCTTGGTAATCGGAAAAGTGGGAGGGTTGTGCGCACGTAATCCAGGATAACCACACAGTTCGTTATTTTCGTGGCAGATGGCCGTCCTAAGTCGGCATCGGTTGCCCATTTGTCTCATTGGTTTATGTGTAGTCCTTTGTCTTTGGTGTTTCTGTGTTGTGCGTTGACGTTCCTTGTCCCTTTTGCGTCTCTTTCTGTGTTTGTCTGCTCTGTGTTTTTGCATTGGGTGTTTTGGGGTTCTGCTGTGGGTGCTGCAACCTGGTGTCGTTGGAGATCCCCTCCTTTGTTTTATATCGTGGATTAATCCTGATATCACCAGACGGACACTAGGCTTGGTACTTGAACAATCTACAGTCTTGTGCCAGCGCATTCTTAACACTTGCAATATGACTGACTGTGACGACGGGACTCCATGACGGGCCCTGTCCAAACCTCTTTAGAGAAGACAGGGCTTCGACCACCTGTCCTCTCTAGATGTCAGTCGGACTCCTCGGGTGATTACATACATAAGCTCGTTACAGCCGGCAGATCAGGGAATGTATTACGTACGCCCTTTTTTATATCCATTTGCATTTTCATCAGTGTTGCTTGAGCCCCTTCGTTTTGCGGTCTTGTTTGTGAATGGTCACCAAACAGTAAGGAGGTTGTTTTACACTACAATTGTACGTTCTTCGAGTAGTGCTGTATATTGATATTGGAATATTGAAGAGTATCGATACTTTGAGATTTTCAAAACGTGTTGATACACAAAAGCTGAGTATCGATACTTTCATAAGAAAATAAAATCCTGAACTTTTAATTCGTTCTTGATTCTTTTTTCATATTTCTTCTGAATCTTCTCTGATCACATCAACCATTAGACATACAAGTTCAAATAAGATTTCTATCATTATCATATTCCGATAAATCGGGTTGCCAATGTGACGTCACGTCCAAATTTTGAATTTAGGGAGAATTTGCCAAGGTAAGAACACAGGGATTTATCTCGCTAATACCGGTTGCTCTATTTACTATATATGTGTTACATATATAGTAAATAGAGCAACCGGTATTAGCGAGATAACTCCCTGTGGGTAAGAATACTTTTGACGCTGTAATTCGCTGTGTTCGTGCAAAAATAGGATGTCTAATATTTAGAGAAATGTAAATAAATATTAGAAATGACTGTCTTAGTTTTGATGTCCATGGGTGTATAATTCGCGATTCACGGAATTTGTACGTGACCAGTAACCAACCAGTACGAGGTAGACAAAGAAACACTTTCCATACCATTGTCATCTTTTTAATCCGTTTTTTTTTTTAAATAATGCAAAACATCCATTTGTTGTTAATTTTTGTTCTGTATTATAAAGTTTTCATTGATTAAAACATAAAATCTCCATTTATTGATTCATTATTATGATTTATCTGAGAAAAATGTAAAGATGCGTATTGTATTGAAAATAATGAGTATTGAAGCAAAATATATTGTATCGAAATGTATTGAAAAATTTGTTTCAATATACAGTACTATCTTCGAGACCTCTGAGGAATCAGAAAAGTGAGAGGGTTATGCGCACGTAATCCAGGATAACCACACCATGTGCTACTGTGTGGCAAATGGCCGTCCAAAGTCGCACCGGTTGCCCATTGGTCTTGTTGATTTATGTGTGTTTTTTGTGTTTGATGTTTATATGTCGTAAGTCTCTTTTTCGTCTCTTGGTATGCTCGTCCTTGTGTTTTGCTGTTGGTGCTACAACAGGGTCTGGTTGGAAAGCCCCTCCCTTCTTTTGGTTGGAAGCATCACTGATGAGGATTTAATATCCTAAACGCGTGTCTGGTGCATAATAATTTGGTTTTAATTTTTTTTTCCGGAAAGTATAGAGTTGGAACACTTCCATATCATTAAAAATAATAAAACATTCCGAATGTATGAAAGATCATAGTGAAATAAAGGAATTTCATAGAATTGTTTGATCTCAAGAAGATAAAAATAACAAACACTTTATTTTTTTGGAAAAAAATGATGCTAGATTAAACAGTATTTATCTAAAACACAATGCATGTGACACAATATAAACATCAAAAGACTGGAAACAAGTTTGAATTCTTCATTCCATCTTTTCATATTAGGCGGGTCACCGTTTCGAGTAAAGCTTAATGTTGTAGCATAAAATGTCGAATTTGCTGGTTTATATTCATAGATTGTATTATTTATCGATATGAAATCTATGTTCTACTGTAATAATTTCAGTGCACCATATGTGCATTTCAGCAAATTATGTCTCATCAGTGATACTCGAGGCCGTAAATATAGAAAAACAAAACAATGAATTTATGAAGAGCAACATAATTTTTAGCTCTACTGGTCAAAGACCAGTCGAGCTTATGCGATATCATGTTGTCCGGCGTCCGTCCGTCCGTCTGTCTGTCTTTTTTTGTGAAACCATAAATGATAGAAAGCTAATTTATTTTTGCATTTAGTTTGGTCCATGGTCTAGTTGTGCACCTGATATTTTGATTGAGCCTCTGACTCCCATGGTCTTCGAAAATGGGTGTGGTAATTTTCTCCTATATACATGTAAGTCTGTGTAATCTAGTGAACACCCATTCTCAGAAAGTATAATTGATAGAGAAATAATTCTTTTTGCAATATAATCAGTCTCTGGTCCAGTTGTGCACCTGATATTCTGTTTGAGCCTCTGACCCCCATGGACTTGGAAAATGGGCGTGATCATTTTCTCCTACACGAGTCTGTAATCTAGTGAACACCAATTCTCAAAGTATAATTGATAGAGAAATTATTCTTTTTGCAGTATAATCAGTCTCTGGACTAGTTGTGCCCCTAATATTTTGTTTGAGCCCCTGACCCCCAGGGTCTTGGAAATGGGTGTGGTCATTTTCTCCTATATAAAGCTATGTTACCTTGTGAACATAAATTCTCAGAAAGTATAATTGATAGAGCGATAATTCTGTTTGCATTATAATCAGTCTCTGGTCTAGTTGTGCCCCTGATATTTTGTTTGAGCCCCTGAACCCCAGGGTCTTGGAAATGGGTGTGGTCATTTTCTCATATATAAGTCTATGTTACTTTGTGAACATCAATTCTCAGAAAGTATAATTGGCGGAGAGAGATTTTTTTTTGCATTATAATCAGTCTCTTGTCTATATGTGTGCTATTTTGTTTCAGCATCTGACCTCCTGAGTCTTTGAAATGGGTGTGGTCATGTTCTCCTATTTAACTCTATGTAATGTAATGAACACCAGCTCTCAGAAAGTATAATTGATACTGTAAGGAGATATATTTCTTTTTCCATTTCCATGAGTCTATGGTCTGATTGTGTGCCTGTTGAAGACTGACACTGCAGTGAATTTAACAAAACAGCCAGTAGAGCTTCAATCTCATTAGAGACTTCTGTTTTTTTACCAAATAGCCAGCTTAAGACAGCTATGGCTTTAGAGAGATGAACCTTAGTTTTAGAATAATTAATCAAATTTGGCGACGGAGTATATAGATTTTTTAAACACTGTGGAACTAGGAGAATGATATCCTCGGATACTAATAGTCCACCAGCACAGATACCAACCTTTAATGGTGGAAATTATCAATGTCAAACTTTAAGCTACTTCTATGTCAGTGGCATGTATCTGGAAGACTCCGTATAACATTATAGAAACAACATTTGACATAACGTCAGACAGTGCATGAATTTTATATATTTTCCTTTCCATGCGTCATTTACATCGACGGCGGGTGCGGCTAGCCAACAGGGGATGCTTACTCCTCCCGGGCACCTGATCCCACCTCTAGCTTGCTAGGGGTCCGTCGATGTTTAATTTTCTGCTCTATTGTGAGTGCCGTTGAGATTATCGTCAGGATCTTCTTTAACTCATTCCAAACTCCTCTGCCAGAGATTAATCTTCTAAACAAAAATGATTGAATAAAATAATATCTGTTCTAAATGATGCTATGAATTTGAAGACGCGTAATATTTGCACACGGACAACCTTTAAAAGTTGAAATCGAAAAAGAAGACAAATTAGCTAAATATTACAAGCATAATGGAGGACCTTATTGATGAAAATTGTTATTGCTTTAATGGGCAATCCTTGTAAATATGATTTTTTGTTCATATATATAAATTAACAATTATTCATAACCATGCACCTCGATACTTTGTGATTTTAAGTTTGTGACATTCTCAGACATCACTTAGCAGCATTATCAGTTACATATCACTAGTCTTTTACATAAACCTAGCTGATTTTAACTTCGAATCACTGGGCAAAGAAACAATCTAATGAAAGGAGAACGAACTTGTCCGTTCGGCTTCTTCTTTACTAAAACATGTTTATATACGATAATAAGAGAAAAAGTTAAATTTCGAGATAAAGATACGTCCAAAGAATTTTATAATAAACATGCTCGCCTGCACCATAATTCAATAACATTGATAACTTGTCAAGTGTATTTAATGTATATATAAATACATAATCAGTTATGTTAAGAATGACTGGAAACATAGTTGTTACATTAGGTAATTCAATACCAATCATGGACATTTTATCCTTAAAATTAGTATTTCTTTTTAATCACAAAGAAATGTTATCGAGAATATTCATAGAAGATGTTTTGCATAAGAATCGTGAAAATTGTATACCACTGAAATATTCAGGTTTACGAAATACCATATTAGAAGTCATTTACTCTTATTCTTTTAAAATGAGTTTTCGTATGTATTAATCCGGAGCATATCTGATTTTAAGCGATACACATAGATCACAATTTAATCAAAACATGTTTGATCCTCTGTTTTATGTCTTTGACACTGTCTCTTTGTAATATCAGATCTGCAGCTTTCTCTCCAATCATGATGGCGGGGGCATTGGTGTTACCTGATGTTATAGTCCTCATCACCGAACAGTCAGCGACTCTCAAATTACTTATTCCTCTTACTCTGTAAGTATATAGAAAGTAGTTATCTATATGAAAATAGCTGGATCGAAGCAAACTTTAACTCTGCTTCCTCGCTTTTATGCCCCTGATTCTCACATTCGGAAACATAAAGGGTTTTGTCTGTCAGTCTATTTCATAATCTGTAGAAACATTGCGAGTCATTTTGATATAAACATAAAAAAAACTACCCAACAGTTATTCAGTCTCAAAGTCGAGATGGCAAGGCCAAATCGTGAGAATTGTCTTCTCTTAATAATAACCAACATTTACCTTATAAGCTGGACCTAATGGTCGCGTCACACCTTACCGGATAGCGCGAACGGACATCGAACGGATGGAAAATATGCCAAAATCCTTAGTCCGTTGGTCGTCCGTTTGTGAAAAGTCAACACTGCCACTGCTCGCGGCTCTTGCGACTCGTTTTGAACGGACACGTACCGTACGAATACCGGATATCTACCTGAAAAGTAACGGACGTGTAACGGACTTGACCGTACGAGTAACGGAAAAGCAACGGATAAAACGGATATGCAACGCATAAGAACCGGACAAAACGGACATTCGTTACTCGTCCGTTGGCCTCCGGTAGCTGTCCGTTACATCTCCGTTTTATCCGTTTCACGTCCGGTAGATGTCCGTTCGTGACTCGATTCTACCGGACATCAACGGACACCTAACGGATATCAACGGACACCTAACGGATATCAACGGACACCCAACGGAGGTGTAACGGACGAGTAACGGACAAAACGGATACCAACGGACACGTAACGTATAAGTAACGGATGCCTTAGTCCGTTCTGTCCGTTGGCAAGTTTTGAGCATGATCAAAACTTGCCAACGGACAGAACGGTCACCAACGGTCATCGCCGGACGAGTAACGGATAAAACGGAGATGTAACGGACGAATAACGGATGAGTAACGATTGCGAACGGATACCAACGGATTGAAGATTTTGCTATCCGTAACTCGTCCGGTCGCCTTATCCGGCTAGGTGTGACTGAGGTATAAGAGCGTAATAATTCTATTTGGCATAAAGGTTCTCAAGCACATCGTGTTAATAGACCGATGCCTTTGCTTATTTATTTAACTTCACCATCCAGGGTTTTTTTTATCACAACAAGTAAATATATTCCTTCTTTAGACCAATACAAGTTTGTATAATTAGCATTATCAAGACAACTAACATTTATATGAATACATTGAGTCTGATTCTTTGTCGAATTTAAAAAGAAAGGAAGGATCTCTAATTACAAAAAAGTTGCAGAATCCAAAATAAAATACAAAAACACCCTATGTAAAAACATAATAGGTCCTGCAATAAGGGCTCTACGTAAAATTACTTTAACTTCTGTACCGACTTCACTGTGAGTGGAAGGGTAGAGCGCACGTAATCCTGATAACTTCACCATCTGCTTCAAATCAAACGGATGCCCAAAGTCGGCATATTTCATTGAAAAGTCTTTGATTTGTAGGGATATTTTTAAAAGTTGTATTTTTATATTGATTATAATTTTCAATTATTGTATTATATCTATATGCGATATTCCAATTGATTAATAAAGTATACAATAATCTTTATTTCATTTCAATATTAATGACAGATTAAGTTCATTAATTTTTGATTACCTTAATCTGTATATCTACGTTAATACCTGAGATTGGGATCTACCACAGCATCGGGATCGTCTTCACTACCCATGGCACACGTTGACGTAGGATGATATCCTGTACATGTGAAATGACGTACATACTCCTCCCAGTACTCGTCTGTTCCATATTTGTGTCCATTCAGCTCCGGCATTACACGTTGTGGATGGGTATCATCTACACCATATTTCCTGAAGACGGACGTGTTTGCTACTTGGAGGGCCAGTTTTAAGCCTATGTACATAGAAATGAAATAAAAGGTGGTATCTCCAACAAGACAATATTGCACAGACTACAAAGAAACACAGCCACAGGAATGCGACAAACAATAGTCTTAAGAATAACTCACATGGGACATCGAGACACACAACAAAGTCCACACCTACTGATGGAGCAAACAGTCAGTTTAGACTCACCAAAACATTAACACAGAGAGACTAATGCGCAGATTGAATGATAGAACTCAGCCTTACGGACGAAAATTGCAAAATACTGCGTATCAGAGATGAAATTTTTGGACTCCTCGTAAAACATAATGTAGGAACCAATTTATAAAATAGTTTGTTTTCCTATTTGATCATCAGCCATTTTGGTCAGTGTTGTTCTACTGAAAATATCTGTACTGAATTTTTTCTCTGGGTAAATAAAACGCAGTTTTCAAATTTGCTTCGGAGAAAGACCTTTAGGACATATACAAGCATAAGAGTATATAACTTTGGGTATTTAACAACCTTCCTTTTCTAGTGACATGATAAACAAATGAAGAAGGATCAAAGGCAGACAGAATTACCATCGAAAATGCGTCAGAATCTACAAACGCTTTTTGTACCATTGATATGTTACCAGACGGACATTCGGCATGGTACTTGACCTATCTACAGCCTTGTACCAGCGCATTTTTAAGACTTGCACTGTTACTGACTGTGACGACGGGACTCCATGACGGGCCATGTCAAAACTTCTTTAGAGAAGACAGGGCCCCGACCACCTGTCCTCTCTGAAATTAATGAGCCCGCTATAGCCGGAAGAGCATGGCCTTCATTTCGTACGCCCCATCTTTTTTTTTATACACATTTACATATTCATGAGTGTTTCTGCGTTGTGCGGTCTTGTTTGTATGGTCATCTTACAATGAGGAGGTAATTTTACTTTATAATTGTGCATTCTTCGAAACCTTTGGGTAACCGGAAACTTGGGAGGGTAGGTCGCACGTAATCCGGATAACCACACAATCTGCTAATAACGTAGTAGATGACCGACTTAAGTCGGCACCGATTGCCCATGGGTCTCGTTGGTTGATGTCGATTTTGCTGTTCCTTGTGCCTTTTGTGTCTCTTGCTGTGTGTGCCTTTCTGTGTTTTCACTTGGGGTGCTTTGATGTGTTGTTGTTGGTGCTGCAACCGAGTCTTGTTGGAGATCACCAATCCTCCTTTCTCACTCATTTCTTTTTGATATGTTAGATAGAAAGATTCAACCTCTTATCAATGTTTCTACATCCTCCCTCTCGTTAAGGTAATTAGGGTCTATTATGGGATAGTCCTCAGGGTTGTTGCTTCGCAATCTGATGGTTCCTCGGCTCTTCGGGTTGAGTAGAACTGGTACGATGTTGAATCTCTCCTCAGGATACTTATCAGTTGCTGCTATAATATGTGCAAACTGAAAGTAAAACCATAATTCTTAAATTGAAAGCCGTGTCAGCAGAATAAAGTTTGATATACTAGTACTTACTTTTTCCTTCATTCAGCATTGTTTTATTTTGTTTTAACAGCTCATCAGTTTACATTGAAACACAAATTTGTCCCCACAAACCTCATCCTTAACATTAAAACTTTCAGCAGCATCTTTTGACATGCTTTTGGGATTGGTGGCCGAATAAAATATAAGCTGCACATCAGGGAATTTGAAAGGGAGACTTTTGATAGTTTGGAAGAAAGCAGTTCCTTCTATTCCGCACATAGTAAGGTAGCCTGAAATGTAAGAAAATGCCAATATTCAGATGTACAGCGAATAGAATCCATTAATAACACAAGATCCTCACTTAGAATTCTTTCAAAATCTCAACAAAAAGGTTTGTTAACTTGAATGTAATATACCAAGTCGAAATTAGATCCATTGACCTTGACGTCTAATTTGCTTTCTGCTTAAAAATTATCGTTACATTTTTGTACTATAACTAGGTTGATATTAACGTTAGATGTTCTCTGAAAAAAATTTCACAAATATTATTAACCTTTGCTCCTGAAAAGCCAGTTCAGAATAGAAGTTGGACTGAGTATCTTCGACATGGTCAACACTAATGGTTGATTAGGATAGTATGATAAGGGACTAAAGATGTGATCTTGAAGGTTTTGCCCGACGGGTAAATCTGCATGAACTGTTATCTGTAACATTATATTGATGGAAAGTATCATATGTCATTCAGGAAATAATATTATAACTTAATCTACTATATGATAAAATTTGCGTATTTTGACTATTTCCCCCGTTTCTGTTTTTTGTTCAACCAGGCAACAGTCGAGTTACCTGACGAAAAGTTGCCCTCGCAAATAAATTTCACAATCAATTGGGTAACAGTTTGTTCAACCGGACAAGGGTCAAAACTATTTTTATGGTCACGTGAGGACAATATTTTCATGGTCACATGACGAACTGTTGCATTCGCAAATACATTCCACAATCAATTGGGTAATAAAACAGTTATTTCATGGCTACTTGGAAGCAGTCAACTATTGTCCCGAGGTAGTAGAGAAGACCTGGTCAACTGTTACCCTCAGCCTTTTGCATCTGAAAAATAGTTCCGACTTCCCCAATTAGCCATGAAATAAATGTATATTTATTTTTAATAAAGCATGAATTAACTGGAAACAGTGATAGAGCCTGAAAGTCGGATATTATGAAGAGCAATAAAGCATAAGGACGCTAAAAGCCAATGATTTTTTATTTTTTTATTTTAGGAACCGTTACAAATATTCAAAGGAGCACTATGAAAGGTACTTGACCTTGTTATACCAGTATTTGTTCAATCATTGTCTTCTTACCATCCAGGAGGACGGATCTCCATACTGATTAATTACTGGGAAATGTAGTGAACAATTTGATTCTTTGAATAATTGTATTTATCACTTACTCCGTGTTCTTTGAGATGTTCCTTAGGACCAATCCCAGACAGCATAAGTATTTGAGGTGAACCAATAGCTCCCGCTGACAGGATGACTTCCTTCTTGCATTTGACAATCTGTCGTTTACCATTTTTGATGACCTCTATCCCAATAGCTTTTTTATTTTCTATCAGGACCTTAATAAAAACTGTTGTTAGTTCTGACTGATTTGCTTATCATATAAGGTATAGATGAAATTGTCTATATTGGTGTTAAGGGAACAAAAACGAAATCATCAGAAAAAGGACTTTGCAATAAAAAAAAAACAAACAACTTTTGCAAGTCTTTTTTTCAGACGGCTATTTTACTGACAAAAATATTCATACAAAAAAAAGGTAACATTCGAAGAGGAATTGAAACGAGTTTCATGATAGCATGCATCTACTGTATAGGAAAATGCGACACATATTTCTATCACAAAATGGAAATTGCCTTATAACTGTGAATGGTCGAAAATCTATGATCTAGATCTTCGACATTCTGGAAAATACAAGAGATCCATGCATCTATGGAAGAAGGCAGGGATGCTATTCCCGCTAGAGTACAAAGTTTAATAGGAAAAATTACGAAGAAAAAAACGAATTGAATCCGGCATGAGAAGAAATACTAGAAATGAAAATTATAACGTAACAGTGTGAATATCAGAGCCATGGAAACATCTCCAAAGTTAAGGCAAGTAAACTTACTTTCGTAACCATAGTATTGGTGCTCACATGCACATTACTCCGTGACATTGCTGGTTGAAGAAACGCTTTAGCAGTACTGCATCTAAGCCCATTATTTGTCGTTGTTAACTGGACATTGGTATATCCTGAAGTCAAAACATTAATGTAAAACAAAATTTGATTTTTATTTTCTTTTGAAAAGATGTTTGTTCATGTTATGCATATTTCAGCAATGTCAAATCAATGATGATCGAGGCCGAAATAGAAGAAATTTAATTATTAAGGTAAAGAAGAGTTCAAGAGCATAATTTTAAGAAATACCATAATTTATGCCAAAGAACAAGTCAAAGACAGATCTTAGCACGAGGGAGATATATCTTAGTACACATGTCATGATATAATTTTTTTTTTATAAATGATTTAAAACTAGATTGAAAATTTATATACAACAGAACGAACGAATATTTGCCAAATTTAGTTACAGAGATGTAAATTCATAAAAGTAAATATAGGAAAACAGTGACACTTAGCGAACTATATACTCGGAAACTAACAATTTACAAGAAGCGTACCGACCTAGCTGTCGAACTAAATTTTGGCATAAATCTAAATTAAAAAGTAGAACTATGCTCCGTATTCACATTACAAAACAACAAACAATGACTTAATTCATTTATAAAATGATGTCCTTAAGATTTAGATAAGATGTTATTATGACATGCTGAATGCAAGCAGGAGATACTGACTCTTCCAGGGCACCTGGTCTCACTCTCATATTGGAAGTTCGCTTCTTTTTATATGTTGGAGGATTTTGTTTGTTTGCTCCGGTTCTTGTTGTATCCTGGTTTTGTATGCTTTCGGTTTATGATTTTCTGAATTATCGATTTTGTACTATGTATAGGCGTAAAATCAGTTCTTAAATTTGAATTGCAAAATGCTGATTTCGGATTTGAGAAATTTTGATATATTGTTTTGTCCAGATGGCTGACTTGAAGATTTATTTAGTCATTACCAAATTCATCTTCTCCATTGGTATCTTTAATCTTATAACCAAGTTCCTTCATGGCCTCTCCATAGATATCGGCGAGGGGAGTGAAGCTTCCAGAACTAACATGTAAAGGACCTTCTGTACCGTGATACTCTGACAAGCAAACGTAGGTATAAGAATACAAATATGCTAAAGAGAAAGGAAGTCAAGAAATAGATTTTATGTAGATTTATTCATTTTCTTTCACTATATTTTCAATGTATCTTACTTTGTGACACACGAAACACATTTTAAATTGCTTAAAGATAATTCTACCTTCTTTATCTCCAAGAAAATTGGGAAAGCTTATATACCCTAAATCTAGATATGGTCAATTTAGATACTTAAAGGACAAAAACATCCTTTGGATTTGATATCCAAACTATGCCTTCTCTAGTACAAAATTACGTCATATCAGTGTTTACGGGAATACCGTCCGTTATTACAAAGGAAGTGATTCTAAGTTCACAACTTGTCTTTAACTGCTTACATTAAAAATGGACAGGTGCCATGGATGTCATCAATCCACCTTTTCCGCATTTAGTAATGCAGAAGTATTGAACATTCAAGGATCTTGAACCTTTTATATATGTACATTTGTAGTCGGAAATGTCTTGTAAATAAACACTGCTGGATTTTCTATCTACCTTTTGTGTATTTTGGCCTTTTATAAATGAGACATAAAATATATTTTTTTGCTATTTCGGATACTAGCCATTTCACCGACAAATATCATCGAAATTAAAGGAGTTTAATATCTTAACACCATCCCTCCAATGCTATTTTGAACATAGATTTTATTTGGATATGCTACTGAATAGACCCTACAGGAAATTTAGAGCCGCGCGCTCTCTGTAATGTAAATGTAAAATCTGACTTCAAAAAGTTAAAGAGGGCGCTACCGAAACTATTTATGGTGGCGCCGCCGAAAGCATCACTGATGAGAATTTAATATTCGAAACACATATTCGTGCATGTAGATTGATTTGGAATTTTCTTCAAGAAGGTAGAGAGTTGGAACCCTTCGACATTATTGGCAATACTTTAGAGATGTATTCAACATTCAAAGAACAAAGAACAAATACGTTTTAATATATAGTTGGATATGTTTGTGAATATAAACTGATTGGATTGTCGAATTAGTTCTATCTGAGTTTTGTATATATTATCTTTACCTGAGTTTCTTAGTTCTGGAATTTGAATGTTTTCTGATTTAATGAAGTAAGGTAGGACGTCCTTGTAGCTCCACCCCTCACATCCATTGGCTGCCCAATCATCGAAGTCATGACGACTACCTCTGACGTATACCATGTAATTCAAACAGCTTGATCCTCCGAGAACACGTCCTCTGGGCCAACAGCTTTTCTACAGTAGTTTTTGAATGGTTAATTTGAAATAAAAACGTCCAAAATAAGAAAGTTTGACATATTATTCGATTTAATGCATTAGGGGTATAATACTGTACTTCCGGTTATTTTGAGCAGGAAAATTAAATACCACGATGTTGGCCAAGGACGCAAATTTCGGCAAATGTTAGTGACCATATATTTTCATGGCGAGTTGAGATAAACATTAAAAATCAAATATCTTAAAATATATGTAAGATATGTAAGTACATATTTTCTAGCTTTTCCACGATATTGTTATAATTCCCCTATTATAATTCCCCTAATATCTTAAGCTTTTTATCCATTCGTGTACATTGATCAATGAACAATATTACCTAAGATAACATAATTTTATCAGATGAAAATGAAATACGAATACCAAATTACCACGTAAATTATTATTTGTAAAGTGATCCTCTGTTCTAATCTAATTTACAGTTTATTGAATCATTTGCAGATTTCTTTGAGATCATTCCCCTTTTTTTAAAACAAATAATGCTAAAGATAATAAAAAGATGGTTTCAACTGAATGATGATCACTTCAAACTTAGTCAATTTTACTGAATCGAAAGAGGACAAATACAAACGTAGAGTAGAATCAGTTAGTGAAAGTCGAACACGGAGGACAACTTCTCTAATGAATCATTTTCTACAATACGCAAGATCATAAATACAGCGCGTGCAGCGTGTGCGTTCTGATTTTTCCTTTAGTCACCTACCTAAACCAATGTTCAAAGTTGGGCACCTTTTCTGCCCAAGTAATTTGATGACACCATAACAATAGAGAGCAATCAAGGAGTGCGCGAGAACATTCGTATAATCTTGGTTAGAAGTATTTGCGATCTTCCGTATTGCGGAAGTGATTGTAGAATACATTGAAGGTGGCGCTGTTAAACTTTCCGTACTCACCTGACCTTTAAGTCCTCTACATGCGTACTTTTGAGGCTCAGTATAAAATGACCAGTCATATTTCGACTTCTGTTGGAATGTATGAAAGATTGGTATTTTCATTGGTAAACGCCAATTCCCGGAGCTTCCTGCCTCTAACACTAACACAGAGTTAGAAGGATTCTCTGACAGACGGTTGGCTAATACTGATCCAGTGGAACCGGCACCAACTGAAGTGAAAAGGAAATATCAAATTCGTTCACATAAAATTTCTACGATTACACTCTGTTACGTGCTGTGTACATTTGCGTTATTTCATTTTCTATGAGGAATTAGTGAAGTGAATGCTAAAATAATGTTAAAAAGTGAAAATGTGTAGATGTTTTACTTACCTATAATGTAGTCGTAGGATTCGTTGAAAACCTTAACGGTCCCAGGTGTTATTAACCATTGATAGAGCAACCATCCAAAGATTCCACAGAGACTGATCAAAATCGGGCAAAGAAATGAATCTAAAACATGTTTGGATAAATTAGATTATGTGAAGAATTGACGGAATATTAATAACAGAAAAATCACAGGTTAAACGTTTTTGCGGGACAAGTAAAATATTTCATTTTTATGATTGAATTCAATGACGTAAAAATGTCACATACGCTTGAGGCAAATTAGAATAATTATTATAATAGATGAATGCAAACTATATGTTATGTTATATCATTAACGAGTCTGAAGTACCCGAAACGCGCATGTCTGGTCCATGCTACAAAACCTGTTCATATATGATGCTATTGAATTTGAAGATGTTTAACCCATGAATCAAAGAAATAAAAAGAAGTCAAAAGGGAGTAAAGAATACACAGGTCGCAGCCTTATGTTGAACGTTTGCACGAATTATTCTATAGAAATCAGATAAATGTGGGGTAAGAGAACATTTCGAGACAGATAGTATGGATTAAGGTGGTTCGGGTATCGCGTGACGTCATCACTAATTTCCAAAATATATAAGAATAACGTTGTATTGCCTTAATTAATTGCAGATGTTTAAAATAGTTTGTTTAACAAATATTTAATCATGTTTGAAAAATAAATCCTTCAATTTTTAGAACTTTTTTGTTTTTCACACAGGTTTTTACGCATTTTTGGCTTAAAAAATAGCATTTTTGTATTTAAATTTACAATATTTTTAAAAGTTATGGTCGAAACTCCTTAGAATTTGGTATACTTATAAATTGTTTCACCCTTCAAACATGCAAATGATGAAAAAGGTACCTTGCAGGGGGTTTCATTTAATTAAAGGGCATATGAATATAGTCTCTGGCATATTTTGACATCAAATATTAGTCCGCAAATTGGGACATTTTTTACCATTTCATTGCTATTTCTCAAAATATTACAATTGTCTTGTCTTCTACTGCTAATAATAAGTATCTGCAGTTCTTAAACAAGTCTTTTCCATTAGAAAATTTGACTTTAGATACTTTATATTCATTTTTATTCAATTTTCCTTGGATATACTCAAAATATGATTTTCCACTAAGAGTGCCTGACTTTGTTCAAGTATTAGACCCGAAAGATGCCCTGCACGATGCATATATTTTATACATTTTAGAATATCTGAAGATAGATTTTTAGTTTAAAGAAAAAATAAGGTTAGTTTGACCATCCAAACAGTGTCAAAATAACGATACTCGAACCCCCACGCGCATATTGTGCATTCCCATTAAAATTCGGGTCAATACAATCTACTGTTTGACCTACAACGGAGAAACTAGGACGCAACATTTATATTATGATATTACGCTACATGTAATAACTTTCTTAGGCGAAGGACCATCTTTAAAATATTAGACTATATAGACGCAACGAAATGACTTTGGCTTCTCTGGATCGTTTTAGCATGAGGGTTCATTATCCGCCATATGTATATAGGTAGCACCGAATTCGATTTTTTATGTTAAGAATGTCCTATTGCCTTATGGTTTCAGGTTAAGGATACTTCATTGTTCGTATTTGCAGAGTCAAATGTACACTTACCTTCTGAGTAAAACAGAAAATAACTTGTTGCAGCCGCAACTAACGCGAAATATACGGATTCCTTCATATTTAAAAAGAAAAATCAACATACTCTTTAGTAAGCCTCAAACACTGCATAATAGCAGCCTTGACATACTTTAATAGTGCTTCGTCCAAGATAAAATTATTGTACTTAAAGCTAGTGTGGTATGCGATACTGCACGTGCCAAACAATCCTTATAGATTTACGACGTGTATTACTTACGTTGTAAAAATTCAGAGAGCAAATAAAATCGCTTGAACCCGTTTATATCGATAGTAATACTTCAAGTTCAAGTTATGCCAACTGGCACATCAGCAACAAACTTCAATGTTTCTCTCTGACATGGTTGCCATAGCACTTTCTATATAGACAACCTTAGACAGTGCATGTTTTGTATATATTGTTTTCCGTGCGTGAACATCGACGGCGGGTGCGGCTAGCAAAACAGGGGATGCTTACTCCTCCCGGGCACCTGGTCCCACCTCTAGCTTTCTAGGGGTCAGTCGATGCTCAATTTGGTGGTCTATTGTGAGTGCTGTTGAGGTTGTCGTCAGGATCTTCTTTATCCCATATTTGTCACACTTATGCCCTTTGCCGTGTGGAGTTCGTTAAAAAGTTCCCCGTGAGCGGTTTGAAAGTAAGTGTTTTAGATGTTTCTCTCTGACATGGTCGCCATGGCACGTTCTATATGGACATAACCTTAGACAGCGCATGTTTTTGTCAGCGCATGTATGTCAAGCGCATGACAGCGCTAGAAGCATCACTGATGAGAATTAAATATTCGAAACATGTGTCTGGTGCATGGAAATTGGTTTGTAATTTTTTTTCAAGAAGGTATAGAGTTGGAACCCTTCGACATTATCAATATAAACACTTATTTCACGTTGCAGTGTGGAGCAGTTCAAAACGTTCCCCGTGACCTGATGTTTGTCAAGTGTATTAATTACTTCTTTCCAGCTTTGTCACTTGAAAGAAGCTTTGTTTTGGCCTTTTATCAATGTGACATCATATATATATATATATATTTTTTTTTTTCGGAAAGTAGCCATTTCACCGATAACTATCATCGAAATTAAAGGAGTCTAACATCTTAACACCATCCCTCCAATGCTATTTTCTTGAAATTTCTAAAAAGTGGGTCCTGTAGCATCATATCCCACCCATCCTGCTACGTCTTTCGGTACATGTTTTCGACATAGTCACTTTCATACTTTTTTGGCATATTACATTGTTTAGATCTAGGATCACTGATGAGGGTTAAGTAACCGAAACGTGCATGTCTGGTCCACGTTGCCATTTTTTTCTGTTCTTAAATGATGCTATTCAATTTGAAGACGTTTACATTTATACCACTTGGTGAGTGTCACTGCTGGTGGACCAGGAGTCCCCGAGGGCACATGTAGCCAAGTTCGATCAGTTTCGGTTGATCTTTTCTTCAACGCATTCTAAATTTCTGTTATCAAAATTTCTTGAAATTTCTAAAAAGTGGGTCCTGTAGCATCATATCCCACCCATCCTGCTACGTCTTTCGGTACATGTTTTCGACATAGTCACTTTCATACTTTTTTGGCATATTACATTGTTTAGATCTAGGATCACTGATGAGGGTTAAGTACCCGAAACGTGCATGTCTGGTCCACGTTGCCAATTTTTTCTGTTCTTAAATGATGCTATTCAATTTGAAGACGTTTACATTTATACCACTTGGTGAGTGTCACTGCTGGTGGACCAGGAGTCCCCGAGGGCACATGTAGCCAAGTTCGATCAATTTCGGTTGATCTTTTCTTCAACGCATTCTAAATTTCTGTTATCAAAATTTCTTGAAATTTCTAAAAAGTGGGTCCTGTAGCATCATATCCCACCCATCCTGCTACGTCTTTCGGTACATGTTTTCGACATAGTCACTTTCATACTTTTTTGGCATATTACATTGTTTAGATCTAGGATCACTGATGAGGGTTAAGTACCCGAAACGTGCATGTCTGGTCCACGTTGCCAATTTTTTCTGTTCTTAAATGATGCTATTCAATTTGAAGACGTTTACATTTATACCACTTGGTGAGTGTCACTGCTGGTGGACCAGGAGTCCCCGAGGGCACATGTAGCCAAGTTCGATCAATTTCGGTTGATCTTTTCTTCAACGCATTCTAAATTTCTGTTATCAAAATTTCTTGAAATTTCTAAAAAGTGGGTCCTGTAGCATCATATCCCACCCATCCTGCTACGTCTTTCGGTACATGTTTTCGACATAGTCACTTTCATACTTTTTTGGCATATTACATTGTTTAGATCTAGGATCACTGATGAGGGTTAAGTAACCGAAACGTGCATGTCTGGTCCACGTTGCCAATTTTTTCTGTTCTTAAATGATGCTATTCAATTTGATGACGTTTACATTTATACCACTTGGTGAGTGTCACTGCTGGTGGACCAGGAGTCCCCGAGGGCACATGTAGCCAAGTTCGATCAATTTCGGTTGATCTTTTCTTCAACGCATTCTAAATTTCTGTTATCAAAATTTCTTGAAATTTCTAAAAAGTGGGTCCTGTAGCATCATATCCCACCCATCCTGCTACGTCTTTCGGTACATGTTTTCGACATAGTCACTTTCATACTTTTTTGGCATATTACATTGTTTAGATCTAGGATCACTGATGAGGGTTAAGTACCCGAAACGTGCATGTCTGGTCCACGTTGCCAATTTTTTCTGTTCTTAAATGATGCTATTCAATTTGAAGACGTTTACATTTATACCACTTGGTGAGTGTCACTGCTGGTGGACCAGGAGTCCCCGAGGGCACATGTAGCCAAGTTCGATCAATTTCGGTTGATCTTTTCTTCAACGCATTCTAAATTTCTGTTATCAAAATTTCTTGAAATTTCTAAAAAGTGGGTCCTGTAGCATCATATCCCACCCATCCTGCTACGTCTTTCGGTACATGTTTTCGACATAGTCACTTTCATACTTTTTTGGCATATTACATTGTTTAGATCTAGGATCACTGATGAGGGTTAAGTACCCGAAACGTGCATGTCTGGTCCACGTTGCCAATTTTTTCTGTTCTTAAATGATGCTATTCAATTTGAAGACGTTTACATTTATACCACTTGGTGAGTGTCACTGCTGGTGGACCAGGAGTCCCCGAGGGCACATGTAGCCAAGTTCGATCAATTTCGGTTGATCTTTTCTTCAACGCATTCTAAATTTCTGTTATCAAAATTTCTTGAAATTTCTAAAAAGTGGGTCCTCTAGCATCATATCCCACCCATCCTGCTACGTCTTTCGGTACATGTTTTCGACATAGTCACTTTCACACTTTTTTGGCATATTACATTGTTTAGATCTAGGATCACTGATGAGGGTTAAGTACCCGAAACGTGCATGTCTGGTCCACGTTGCCAATTTTTTCTGTTCTTAAATGATGCTATTCAATTTGAAGACGTTTACATTTATACCACTTGGTGAGTGTCACTGCTGGTGGACCAGGAGTCCCCGAGGGCACATGTAGCCAAGTTCGATCAATTTCGGTTGATCTTTTCTTCAACGCATTCTAAATTTCTGTTATCAAAATTTCTTGAAATTTCTAAAAAGTGGGTCCTGTAGCATCATATCCCACCCATCCTGCTACGTCTTTCGGTACATGTTTTCGACATAGTCACTTTCATACTTTTTTGGCATATTACATTGTTTAGATCTAGGATCACTGATGAGGGTTAAGTACCCGAAACGTGCATGTCTGGTCCACGTTGCCAATTTTTTCTGTTCTTAAATGATGCTATTCAATTTGAAGACGTTTACATTTATACCACTTGGTGAGTGTCACTGCTGGTGGACCAGGAGTCCCCGAGGGCACATGTAGCCAAGTTCGATCAATTTCGGTTGATCTTTTCTTCAACGCATTCTAAATTTCTGTTATCAAAATTTCTTGAAATTTCTAAAAAGTGGGTCCTGTAGCATCATATCCCACCCATCCTGCTACGTCTTTCGGTACATGTTTTCGACATAGTCACTTTCATACTTTTTTGGCATATTACATTGTTTAGATCTAGGATCACTGATGAGGGTTAAGTACCCGAAACGTGCATGTCTGGTCCACGTTGCCAATTTTTTCTGTTCTTAAATGATGCTATTCAATTTGAAGACGTTTACATTTATACCACTTGGTGAGTGTCACTGCTGGTGGACCAGGAGTCCCCGAGGGCACATGTAGCCAAGTTCGATCAATTTCGGTTGATCTTTTCTTCAACGCATTCTAAATTTCTGTTATCAAAATTTCTTGAAATTTCTAAAAAGTGGGTCCTGTAGCATCATATCCCACCCATCCTGCTACGTCTTTCGGTACATGTTTTCGACATAGTCACTTTCATACTTTTTTGGCATATTACATTGTTTAGATCTAGGATCACTGATGAGGGTTAAGTACCCGAAACGTGCATGTCTGGTCCACGTTGCCAATTTTTTCTGTTCTTAAATGATGCTATTCAATTTGAAGACGTTTACATTTATACCACTTGGTGAGTGTCACTGCTGGTGGACCAGGAGTCCCCGAGGGCACATGTAGCCAAGTTCGATCAATTTCGGTTGATCTTTTCTTCAACGCATTCTAAATTTCTGTTATCAAAATTTCTTGAAATTTCTAAAAAGTGGGTCCTGTAGCATCATATCCCACCCATCCTGCTACGTCTTTCGGTACATGTTTTCGACATAGTCACTTTCATACTTTTTTGGCATATTACATTGTTTAGATCTAGGATCACTGATGAGGGTTAAGTACCCGAAACGTGCATGTCTGGTCCACGTTGCCAATTTTTTCTGTTCTTAAATGATGCTATTCAATTTGAAGACGTTTACATTTATACCACTTGGTGAGTGTCACTGCTGGTGGACAAGGAGTCCCCGAGGGCACATGTAGCCAAGTTCGATCAATTTCGGTTGATCTTTTCTTCAACGCATTCTAAATTTCTGTTATCAAAATTTCTTGAAATTTCTAAAAAGTGGGTCCTGTAGCATCATATCCCACCCATCCTGCTACGTCTTTCGGTACATGTTTTCGACATAGTCACTTTCATACTTTTTTGGCATATTACATTGTTTAGATCTAGGATCACTGATGAGGGTTAAGTACCCGAAACGTGCATGTCTGGTCCACGTTGCCAATTTTTTCTGTTCTTAAATGATGCTATTCAATTTGAAGACGTTTACATTTATACCACTTGGTGAGTGTCACTGCTGGTGGACCAGGAGTCCCCGAGGGCACATGTAGCCAAGTTCGATCAATTTCGGTTGATCTTTTCTTCAACGCATTCTAAATTTCTGTTATCAAAATTTCTTGAAATTTCTAAAACGTGGGTCCTGTAGCATCATATCCCACCCATCCTGCTACGTCTTTCGGTACATGTTTTCGACATAGTCACTTTCATACTTTTTTGGCATATTACATTGTTTAGATCTAGGATCACTGATGAGGGTTAAGTACCCGAAACGTGCATGTCTGGTCCACGTTGCCAATTTTTTCTGTTCTTAAATGATGCTATTCAATTTGAAGACGTTTACATTTATACCACTTGGTGAGTGTCACTGCTGGTGGACCAGGAGTCCCCGAGGGCACATGTAGCCAAGTTCGATCAATTTCGGTTGATCTTTTCTTCAACGCATTCTAAATTTCTGTTATCAAAATTTCTTGAAATTTCTAAAAAGTGGGTCCTGTAGCATCATATCCCACCCATCCTGCTACGTCTTTCGGTACATGTTTTCGACATAGTCACTTTCATACTTTTTTGGCATATTACATTGTTTAGATCTAGAATCACTGATGAGGGTTAAGTACCCGAAACGTACATGTCTGGTCGACGTTGCCAATTTTTTCTGTTCTTAAATGATGCTATTCAATTTGAAGACGTTTACATTGAACTTAGATTTTATATAGATATGCTACTGAATCGACCCTACAGGAAATTTGGAGCCGCGCACTCTCTGTAATGTAAATGTACAAATCTGAATACAAAAAATTAAAGAGGGCGCTACTGAAATGATTTTTGGTGGCTCCGCTAGAAGCATCACTGATGAGAATTTAATATTCTAAACACTTGTCTGGTGCATGGAAATTGATTTGTAATTTTCTTCAAGAAGGTTTAGAGTTGGAACCCTTCGACATTATTGTATATATTGTTTTCCGTGCGTGAACATCGACGGCGGGTGCGGCTAGCCAAACAGGGGGTGCTTACTCCTCCAATGTACCTGGTCCCACCTCTAGCTTTTTAGGGGTCCGTCGATGCTCAATTTGGTAGTCTATTGTGAGTGCTGTTGAGGTTGTCGTCAGGATCTTCTTTCTTTATCTCATTCAAGTCAAGTGCCGAAACAATGAAACAGTCTACCAATAGAAATACCAACCTAATTAAATGGTAATCGTTGAAATGATCAACATTGAAGTATATGTTCTATTGCAATAATATCATTACACTATTTATAGAACGAATACATTTATAACAATATGTTTTTTTTCAAATAATCTGTGTGTGCATATTTGAAATTTTCTTTTATCGTTAGGTAGTACTGAAGAAGAAATGTGAATAGGTCACCTTACTCTTTCTGTCTTATTGGAGTTCACCTCCATATTCACCACTAACGGGAGGCAATTTTCAATTCTAACTGATAATTGGTGATTTCAGTTATGGGAAAGAACAGTACTTATAGGTAACTATAAATTGAAATAGTTTTATCTGTAAAGTCCGATGTACTTGCAAGCTTCTTATTTCTGAAAATGTCATTGTTGCGGTTGGACGTTTTTTTTAAAGAGAATTGGCCAAACACAATGTCTCATTTATATATAAAAAATACCTAAATAAAATACTTCAATTCGTTATATTCTAGCCTGGACAATATTTCGACCCTGCATATCAACGAGACAGCTTACACACGGTCTAACATGCCGATGATTGATCCAATAATTTCGTGACGGCAAGCTAAATGATTTGCGTTTCTCGGAATTACGCGGCAACGTCAGAATGACGTACACATGATTCTAACATTCATACCGCTTGATGTCGCTTTCCTTTGATTAATTTTGACACTTTGTGGAGCGAGACATCTTGAAAAAAAAGAGATTATAATCTATCGAACACGCTCTTTTATTCACCTGGATTAAACCAATGTTAAACGTCTTCAATTTCATTGGCATCATTTAAAAAGCAGATAAATTGACAGCATGGACCAGACATGCACGTTTCTGGTATTTAACCCTCGTCAGTGATCCTCAATCTAAACAATAAAATATGACCAAAATTTGCGAAAGTTATGTTCAAAATATACCGAAAGACATAGGCAGATAGCTGGGATATGATGCTATAGGACCCAGATATCTCGGCTCTGTGTAGCTCGTGCAAATCATTTAAATGTAAATGTTGGCGTTCTGGATGAGTGACCAGCGCAAAATGTTGTGTAAAGTGCAGTAGCTAAACTTAAAAAAAATTATCATAAGGATCCACATATTTCAAAATATTAATTGAGATTGTTTGGAATACACTGATGTATCGTTCCTTTTGGGAGTTAGTATATATATGGCTCTGCCAGGTCTTGCGATGTCAAGTAAAATCCACAAAGAAGACCGATGAACTTTCAGAAATTGTTCAGATCCACTATCCTTTGATGATATTTGGACAGAACTCGTCTTAGAGTTCTTTGTTGGACAGAATGCAGTACTGGAAAAGACGCTTGTTTAAAACTGAAGATGAATCCAGCACTGTGAATTATGTTCCTTTTTATGACTTTAAAAGGGCCATATAGTCTACAATATCCCCGGTAAAGATGACCATTGGATTTGGGTTGACGTTCAATCTTCCCTTGAACTGTCTTATTTCATTTATCAAGTCAGTTTCAAATCCCAAATACTGATGATAGGATGGAAATATTGTTCTGAATTTCGAAAAGAACGCAAAAAATACCTTAAAAAATCTCCAGATGGTTTAAACATAATTTTGAAATGAAACGAAATGTTCAAACTTGTATTGGTATTACTAAAATATTTAAAAAAAAAACAGAAGACTAATCTGTTAGAAACAAAGATTGTTTTGTTGATGTTCTGGTATTCACAAATAAAAGAGAATAAGTTTTTATTTTAATCTCATAGTTTATTCAGTATATGCTGGATCCTCTGTTTTTTGTCTTTGACACTGTCTCTTTGTAAGATAAGATCTGCAGCTTTTTCTCCGATCATAATGGCGGGGGCATTGGTATTACCTGATGTTATAGTCCTCATCACGGAACAGTCTGCAACTCGCAAGTTCTCTATTCCTCGTACTCTGAAACGCCATTTGCAAAGTGATAAAGAAAGACAAAGTGTGTGGTTTCTCTTGAATTTAAAATATTTTTTATTTAAAAAGATCTGGAAAAAAGTTGACATGTCACACAACTACAAAACGATCATTAGAATAATATCATAAACCTGAGAATTGAATTCATAACTTATATCCTCTCTCAGAAACAATAGTAATGCTGTCTGCTGTATATAAATATGTATAACAAGTATCTTGCTTGAGTATGGAATTTATATCTAGAGGTCTTTTGAAATATACTGATCTTTATTTATGACTGAATTTTTAAATAAAAAGAATTTCCGACTTCATTGCTATAATATATTGACTTACTGTTATACTATTGCATGAAAATTGGTTTGAAATTTTCTTCAAGGAGGTATAGAATTGAAACACTTCCGTATTATTAATATTAGACACTGTACCTTAGCCTTGGATCAACCACGGCGTTAGGATCATCCTCCCTCCCCATGGCACACGTCGATGTCGGATGGTACACAGTAAAAGTCAGATGACGTACATATTCCTCCCAGTATGCATCTGTACCATATTTGTACTTCTTAAAAGCCGGTATGTTGACGTCTGGATGGGTATCATCTAAACCATACTTTTTCAAAACGGAAGTGTTAGCAAGTTGTAGTGCCAACTTAATACCTTAATGTGTAGAAAGGAGTACAAAAATATCAATATAGCTATATATAATAGACTATAATACAGGCTATGTAGAAATAAATTTGAAGTTCATATCATTTGACGTCATTATTTAGGATGAACAACGAAAAACTATACCACAACTAGAATTCTATAATCGATTATCGGTTTTATATACCTCTTATCATGGTTTCTACATCCTCGTATTCGCTTAAGTAACATGGGTCGATTATAGGATGGTCGAATGGATCGCTGCTTCTTAACCTGATTGTCCCGCGACTCTTTGGGTGTAGTAGGATTGCTAGGATAAGAAACCTCTCTTTCGGCAAATTTTCAGTCTGCGATACACTTTCTACAAACTTAAAAGGAATAAAATCATAAGCACAATTTCAGCATATCAATATAAACACAAATCAATTGAAATTAACTTGCAAAGTAGCAAACATGAATTCCCCTATTGTTGTCGAAATAAGGTAGAGGCTGAGTAATCATGAGGCAATTGTGGAAATTATATTTTGTTGATGGGGCCAACGAAACATAAAACATACGGTCAGATAACTTCTCCGATACGTATAAACAGATTTGATTAACACAAACCTTCGGATTATGCTTTTCAATGGAATCTAGGGAAAAAAGACGATTTTAAAAGATTGTATTGGATACCACTATATATCAAAACATATTTTCTGGGAAACAGAACAAATTTAAGTTTGACATGACGATCAGCAGACTCTGGCGCTGTATTGAATACCGCTATATATCAAAACATTTTTTTCTGGGAAACAGAACAAATTAAAATTTGTCTTGACGATCAGCAGACTATGGCCTTCGTCAATTCTGTTTTTTCTAAGCGGAAACCTAATAGCACACAACCAAACAAATATAATATTCTTAAAGTGCTATTATCAGAAAAACGAGGACAAGGACACTAACAGAAAAACAGAAAAGAAAACAAAAAACAAATTTTTTTTTCTGCACGCCCTAAATGCTTACTGTCGGGTACCTGTTCTCATCTCCACTGGAGATTCACATTCGCGTGTAAATTGTATTATTTATATCTCCATAGAAGTTTTTTAATAATTGATATATTTTAAAACTGGCGCTGTAGAATCAATTTGTGCCGTACACATTTGAAGTGCTAAAGATTTAAGTCACCTGGTTAGTCTGAAATTCAGTTAAAAAAAATTTAAACATACATGTTAAAGGTAATTATTGTCTTTGTTTTAGTGATCGCTGTGTTTCTATTTTGTTATGGCAAATTCCGCGAGGAATTATCATGTTTGGCGGGCTTAAGGATAATTGAAATTACATTGATCAATTATAGTGTACATCTATTTCTTTATCGAATTTATCTAGGGTAAATGGAAACGATTAATACGACGCGTTTTAATAGCGCAACCTCAATGCGTTCTACAATGCATTCCACACTTGAACAGAAGACGGTTCATTAGAAAAGTTGTCCTTTGTGTATTTGTGGGGATGTGTCGTCGTTGTCTTCGTTTGTTTGTCCTATTTTCTTTTCACATCGAGAAGTTCTGTTCTATTTTGTACTTTTTCCATAATTCGTTAGCCTTTCTATTGTGATTTCGGCTTTTGTGTTTGACTATCATTCACTGATTTGTATGGCTGTGCTGTTTATAATTTGGATGAATGATTATCTTTAAAAAACAATATATACTCATGTTTTCTTTGGTGTTATAAGCAAGTATTTGAATTTTCTCTCAGACATCTTTCTGTGCCAGACTGATTATGAAATATATTTGCTTTTAACCTAACCAAGAATATAACCTATAAGATTGGATTTGTATTGTTGATAGAAAAATTAAGTACCTCCGGCATTAAGTTTGCTTGTTTTATTACGCGTTCAATATCGCCTTTGGGTACACAAAGGGAAAAGAGATGCAGCTGGGTATCAGGGTAATTGTATGAGTCACTCGTCTTCGTTTTTGAAAAGACATTTCCCTCCAATCCGCTAATACTGAGATAACCTGGAAAGATATTACAAAACTTCAGTTTTCAACACATATTAACGTCTACAAATTTCTGTTATCATCATAAAAATTCAAGAAATAATTCTTTATCAATGTTGAAATTTTCACTATGACAGGAGCGTAAAGGTGTTTCATGAGACATTTACACAACTTATCGCCTGTAGAAGATCTATGACATTCTATTTGTTAAAAAGCATTTGTCTGTGGACGAAACAAATAACTATTCAATATGCACTTCCAAACCTTAAGCAATTTTATTAATTTCTATGTTAGACGAAATAAGTAAGAAGGTAAATTATTTCAAAATATCATCTGTATTTTGATTTTTTTCTTCTTACCACAGATGAGAAATAGTTCAAAACGAAGAAAACGCAGTTATATCTTTCTATAGCACACGTATTCGATGTATACAATATGATAAAACAAGCGTGTGTTGATCAGCTGTAAGTTTTTAGAACCTTTGATATCTGATGACATCTTGTACAGAGGCACATGATCCATTGACGGTTGTTTTGTTCGACCTTTCGACAAAACATACTTTGAATTTTACTGAAAACTGTGAAGGGAAAAGTAAAAAGTACATCAGTAAATCGAATTTTAGGCGACCACCTAGTCCCGCTTCTGAAAAGTCTGACGGAAATCTGTTCAGTAGTCGCTTTAAAAGTAGGAGCTGTGCCAGCCAATCAAAATAAACCAGGACAATCTTTCATAACCAATCGGATTGGAAAAAAGATAGACCAGTACGCGCCCTATTACATCCATAATATCTCCTTCTTTCGGGTAAGAATCTAGTAAACATTTTGTCGAAAGGGATAGATACAATATAGATATGATCATACCAAAGAAATGTGTCAACCGAGGAGATCTAAGGGCAACCTTCTCGTTATGGTCATTGTCCGTATTTGTCATTACTGACATCCATCTTTCGCAAAGAGGAGTAGATGAAAATTGGTATTTTACAAAACAACTACTTAGCTCATATAATATTTTTAAAATTATATATTGTACAGCTGTTGCTAATTGGAACAGTCAGAATGACTCCACATAACATACATAGCAGAGCACGGACTGTTTTACGCACGTCCTCTTTTTATATCCATTTACATATTCATCTATGTTGCTTGGACCCCTGTGTTTTACGGTCTTGTTTGTGTGTGGTCATCTAACAGTGAGGAGGTTGTTTTACACCATAATTGTGCGTTTTTCGAGACCTCTGGGAAATCGGAATAGTGGGAGGGTTGTGCGCAGTAATCCAGGATAACCACACCGTCTGCTATTTACGTGGCAGATGGCCGTCCTAAGTCGGCACCGGTTGCCCATTGGTCTCGTTGGTTTATGTGTAGTCTTTTATGTTTCATGTTTCTATGTTGTGAGTTGGTGTTCCTTGTCCCTTTTGCGTCTCTTTCTGTGGGTATCTGTTCTGTGTTTTTTGCATGGGTGTTTTGGGATTTTGCTGTGGGTGCTGCAACATAGTGTTGTTGGAGATCCCCTCCTTTCCGCATAACATTCATGTATCATTACAAAAGCTGTCAAATCAGTAGAGTTATTGTATACGTACCCTTTCCTCGAAATAACCAGTTGCATATTGATTTGGGACTCATCATTTTTGCTGGTGTCACCGAGAAGGATTGATTAGGAAAGAATGGCAGAGGCGCAAAAAGATGATCTTGAAGATTTTCACCTACAGGTAAGTCGGCATAAACTGGAATCTATATGTATTAATAAAGGTTTATTTAAAAGGAGGTTTATTACTTTAGATCATAGAACTTCGTTGAGTGGTGCAAAGTAGACTTGTGTTTTTCATTTTTACCTTATGTTCTAACACATATTTTTCCCCTGCAAATTATGAATCGTAAATAATAAAGTCAAAATATGTAAATCAGTGAGTGAGAGTCAAACACAAAGCCTTGAATCAGAATAAAAATAAATCATAATCAAAAGGTAAACACACCATTAAGATCATACAAAACAAAGATAACAGACAACAATGGACACACTCTCACAAGACGAGAAAAAGGGCAGCAAACATGACACCATCGAACTTTAAGGACAATATTTTCTCCCACTGTGGACCGGGATATCTATGGAAACGCTAGGAAAAAAATACCTTGTCTGAACAAAAATACCCCATGGGTTAAGAGAACAATTTCACGTGCCTTTTGACTGTAAAGTCAATTGTGAATGCTGCGTTAGCCGATTAAAATATGAAAAAGAATGTACATAAAATCTCATTTTTGAGCGTTTTTATACAGGGGGGGGGGGGTTGGATAATGAATCCCATAATCAATCCCCAGATGTTACCAGGGACACAGAAATCCAACCCTCGTGTCTAGGATTTGGCTTCGTCCACGACGAGTCTTGCCTCAAGAAGCAGATCCTGGACACTCGGGTTGGTTTTCTTTGTCCCTGATCATATCTGGGATAGATTATATTGATCTTTTTCTCCACTTCGTCCAATGTTAAGTAAATTTCATAAAGGTAGCGTCACTAATAAAATTAAATGTGGCACTGTAATAGTTCAAAATTGTTCAAATAAATCCGATAAAATGCTGTCGGTACTACAACTGGTCATAGTATCGGAAATGGGTTGAGAACTTCCAAATATACTCTGACTGCGTGGAAAGTTAATCCTTATTTCTAAAAAAGATACAAAAGTATATGCACCTCTACGTATTGCATCTGATGAAACGTTACTTCGCGGTTGCCCATTGGTCTCGTCGGTTTATGTGTAGTCTTTTGTGTTTGATGTTTACATGTCGTGTGTCTCTTTTCAGTCTCGTGCTGTACTCGTCTTTTGTGTTTTTGCATCGAGTGTTTTGGTGTTTTGCTGTTGACGCTGCAACGGGGTCGTGTTGGAGATCTCCTCCCTTCTTTCAAGTAATTATGACATGGTGTAATGCTATATATACAGTATATAATTAACGGAAGGTAAATTATTCCTCATAAAAGAGAAAAAAAAATGTTCACCTTATAATCCTTTATCTGTATCAGAACCATGAAAGTTGTGTATTGAAAACTTCTGTCATTATTGCGACAGAATTATGGAAAATAAAAAACACGAATGCTCCTGTTTGCATCTTTGTCAGTAAAACAGATGAACATTTGAGGTCAAGGTCACAAGGTCAAATTAAGTATACATTGAAAAGTCTTGCCACATGGAATTCATATGTGAATTAAAAAAGTCCTATCACTTATCAATCAAAAGTTATGGCTAATGTTTAAATTTTTTATATTAGGTCAAACTCCAAGGTCAAGGTCACAAGGTCAAAAAGGTCCATGGAAAGGTCTTGTCACAAGGAATACACATGTGAAATATGAGAGTCCTATAAATTACCATTCAAAAGTTATGCCCAAGGTTAAAGTTTTTTTCAAAAGTAGGTCAAACTCCAAGGTCAAGGTCACAAGGTCAAAAATGTAGGTATCCATGGAAAGGTTTTGTCACAAGGAATGCACATGTGAAATATGAAAGCCCTATCACTAACGGACAAACAAACAGACAGACAGACCAAAAACTATATGCCCCGAATCTTCGATTACGGGGGCATAAAATTAGGCGAATAGACTTACGGAAATCATTTTTTTCTGTAGGATTTAATATTGTAATACATTCAGCATTTATTCTAACACGTTGATTCAGTCTTTATTATTTTCACAATGAGATAAAATGAAATAACGGCTTAACAAACTACATGTTTTCGTTTTCCTTTCGTTGTCCTCTATGTTGGAGGATATTTCAGATAAAATATCTAACGTCTTCAAATCCATTAGCATCATATAAAAGCAGATAAATTTACAGCATGAACCAGATATGGACGTTTCGGATACTTAACCTTAGTCAGTGATCCTAAATCGAAACAATGAAATACAGCCAAACTCTGTAAAGATTGTGTCCAAAATGTACTTAAAGACTAGGCAAGATGGCTGGGATATAATGCTACAGGACACAGGTTTTAGAAATCAGACGAAATTTTGTAAACAGAAATTTTCAAATGCGTTTGATGAAACGACCAACCGAAATTGGCTACATCTGCCCTCGTGGACTCCTGGTCCACCAGCAGTGACACTCGCCAAATTTTAAACGTCTTCAAATTCATTAGCATCATTTAGAAGCAGATAAATTTACCGCAACCATACGAAACATCTAATTTAACAAATTCCCGGAAATGACTTTACTTGCACGGGCTAAGGGGTGTGTGTTGCTAGTAACGAGGAGATGATTACTATACCCAGGCAGATGATCTAATCTTTCAGGATTACCGTTATCTTCTTTAAAGAACGTTAAATTTAATCTTATTCCCTGTTGTATAAGCACTTTCTATGTTTTTTGGTAACCCAGATAAGCACACCATTTGTAATTGGCGTGACAGATGGCCGTCCCGAGTCGACACCGATTGTCCATTGGTTACGTTGGTTTATGAGTAGTCTTTTGTGTTTTGCTGTTGGTGATGCAACCGGGTCTGTTTGGAGAACCCCTCATGTCTAAGTGTTTGTCGGTGTGGTAGTCTTTAGCGTTTACTTTGTTTTAATTTTGAAAAAGCAGGTTCCACAAGAAATAAATGTTTTGGCAGGCTTGGGGACAACTGGAATTGCATTTTTGAATTATACTGTATCTCTTCATTTACTTTATTTGAAATAGCGCTAAATTTCAAGGACTTCAAGGTCGTAGTAAGAACGTCTCGAGAGAATGTGAAAGGAGCTTTATAACCCTGTCACACCTACACGTTCTCTCGAGACGTTCTTACTACGTCCTTGAGGTCCTTGAAATTTTTCATGAACGTAGTGAGAAAGTGGCAATTTTCAACCGGAAGGGCTTTCCGAAAGAACAATTCACGACTCCACTACGTGCGCAACACGACCTTTAGAGTCCGTAACACGTTAGTAGCGCGTCCTTCTCGTCTTTAATACATTCAGTCAAGTTCGCACTACGATCGGCCCCAAGTTCACACTACGACGTAGGCGTCTTTGTTGCGATCGTACGGCGTTATAACTACGTTCTCGAAGTCCTTACTGCGTTCATGCTACAATCATGACACGTTCAAAGGATACATTGTTTGTACATGTACGAGGTCTATTTTGATTTTTTCGACCTCTAAAACCAAGAACGTGATAAGGACGACAGAGACGTGACGATCGCCATATGATTATATATTGAAGTTTTAGCCGTCCGTACTACGACCCTACTACGTTCGCGACACGTTTCTAATACGTCCATGAAGTTCTCAATACGTTCGCAAGTAGTCCTTAACACGTTTTGCCATCAGCGCGTCCTCACTACGACTGTTTTGAACAGTTCAAAACGGTCGTTGTGGCTCGGCGTACCGGCACGTTCGCCGGCATCCTTACTACGACGACCTCAATACGTATCAGCGAGTTCTTACTACGTTCCCCGCGTCCTTACTACGTTCTCGCCACGTTTCAACGACATGCCAGAATGTGTAGGCGCGACAGGGGCTTAAAATGAAGTTTGGTAGTTATCTTATTGCAAGTTCTGTTAAATCGGTCATATAACGTTCCCTTGTTTAAATCAATGCAGCAGTAAGAGGAATATATATAATTTTAAAGAATAAAGTAAAGTCCTCCGTTATATAATTTTAAGCTTCCTATTTAATCCTTCTTAATTAGATATATTTTCTCGCATTGTGTATGTATGATTCATGTGATATTCGAATGAATATGTTTAAACTATACGAGTTACCAAACAGCGCATCCATTGAACATTGTCATCTACAATAATCTACGTTCTTGTACTGGACTCACTAGATTGTTCATCGGATAGTGTTGTCTTCGTGCACGTGTGTCTGGGTTGCTGTGTTATTGTCTCAATCTGTTTGCCCTCTTTTTTTTTCTCGCGAGAAAACGTTCTGTTGTTTTGACTGTTGGGGATATCCCACTATCTTTTTACTGCTTTCTATTTTTAAAGAAGGTGTATGTTTTTTATGGTGATTTTTAAGATTCAATTCTGATTTTAGGTTTTATGTTTGACCTTAATTCACTGATTCAAACTAATATTTTGTAATGTTCTGATACAATGATAATTCGAGATACAGAGGGCAACTTATTTTTTTCAAAGTTAAATGATTTTACACATTTTCTGCCAAGATGACGTGAAGGATATATTTTATGTCATCTTGAATTTGTTGCTTTTTATCTAGAAGTGAGATAGAAACACATATTCTGTGGAAGCATTTTTAATCTTCTTGTTATGTTCTATTCCTAATCTGGTGAGGTGTTCGATTTATTTGTGGATAAACCTTGTTTCATAACTTTTATCACAGAAGTATTTACCTTATGCTCCTTTAAATGTTTCCCCGGACCGACTCCTGATAACATAAGGATTTGTGGTGTTCCTATTGCGCCAGCAGATAAGACCACCTCCTTATTACATTTGATGTCATGTTCCACACCGTCTTTTATAACCTGTATTCCTACTGCCTTCTTGTTTTCAATTATAACCTACAAAAATCTGAAATTTTAATTTTTCAAACCTTTTATTTCTATCAGATCCATGAACAACAATATCTGACAAACAATTTTAAAAATAGCCTTTACGACTTCCTACAAATGACAAGAGCAAAACAATTAGACTGGAGGCAGAAAAAGACACCTCTAGTGATGGACGATGAGTGTATGGCCATTTGTTTGTTTCTTTGAATTGAAAATTACATGATCGTTATGTTCACATATTTTTTGCCAACACTTGCTTGAGGATGTAACCGATGTTGCTGCAATAAGCATTCGCATAATTTATCAGTGTTTCTGTTGTAATCGTCTTTATCTAATGAAGGAGATGTTCTCAATCAATTCAATAATGCAACACCAACGGAAACACAAATAAATTATATTTTTCAGTGAAAACACAAGGAAGAAGGAACTACATGTATGTTCAAAATAGTCAATAGACACACGAAACCATTATTGCAAATAAACAAACGACAGTAACGGGCAACCAGTACTCATTTTAAACAGTCACTTCTTACCGCATATTCAGATTTTAAGAGCTTTCAAAACAACAATAGTTGCTGTAAAGCATACTCTTTTGACAGTAAGAATACGAAGCGAGCAAGAAAAATAACCATAGGTATCCGATTCAAAAGTGAATAAATATGTTAATATATATACCAAAAGCTACAAATGTTACGTAACAAGAGGCTCAACGGAACCGCATTATACTAAATACCAAATATGCCATGCATTATATAACAGATAATTGGAAAACGACGTGAAGTTCCGCTTCGTACTTGAATATACTTCTATCTTTCGACGCAAACAGCCGTTTGAACACATCACTGTGTGACAAGCATGATGATTTCAATAGAAAGGAGGGGATTTCCAACAACACTCGGTTGCAGCACCCACAGCAAAACCCCAAACCACAGAACAGACACCTGCAGAAAGACGCAAAAGGGACAAGGAAAACCAACCCATACCGTAGAATCATGAAACACAAAAGACCACACATAAACCAACGAGACCAATTGGCAACCGATGCCGACTTAAGACGGTCATCTGACACGTAAACAGCAGACGGTGTGTTTATCTTGGATCACAACCCTCCCACTTTTCCGATTACCCGAGGTTACGAAAAACGCACAATTGTGCGTAAAATAACCTCCTCACTGTGAGATGATAATATAACTAACTTTTCGAAATACACAATCAGTAGCGACATCCATCTTTTATTGATTATTTGATTATGGCGTTTTGTTTCTCAGCTAATTCGGTATGCCCGAGCATGCTCCAATTATGACGATTTCATCGTTAGAGCAAGACGGTTTGCAAGTTGTCTACTCGATTGAAATCATCATTGCGGAAGTTCTTCTTTCGCTCCGGGGATCTTATAAAAGCATATGAGATCCCTCTTTCCAGAATGATAACATTCTGGATTGCGATTGATTGGCCGTCAACAGCACCAAACATGAAATGTTTACCTGATATGTACATCGACCTAATCAACGATTTTGAAAGATGTCATGAAACTGTTGCGACGGGTTTAGTCGCTGACTATCCCCGGGTACCTGGTCTCACTTCGGAATATTGTTCATTCGGGCTTAGAAACTATTTCAATGAAAATTCTAATGATTTTGCCTTCCCTTGTCGACTTTGAGACTGAATAACTGATGGGTTCTTTTTCGATTTTTTTTACATCAAATGCAGTGATGATTTGACATTTCGTCAAACTCACTGGAATCCGTCTTATAAATGTTTGACTTATGTCGAAATACACAATCTGGGTGGAAGACATTAAAAGCAATCTGACTATTTTTGTAATTTTCTGTGCATCGGTTCAGAGAGATTGGTCGCTCTCTTGTTTGTCTGGCTTTGGTAAAAGAAAACAAAACTTTTGAACAGCACCTTGACTACATGCTAATAAATATGATCAATGTCTTTGCAACAGTAACTGAGAAATCAAAATAATCATGTCAATCAAAAAAACCATCTTGCTTAGCAGACTATTACAAAAAACCCTAAGTTCTTGCTTCTTGTCATGCGTCATAAATGTTAAACGTCTTTATATTCAATAGCATCATTTAAAACCTGATAAATTTACAGCATGGACCAGACATGCACGTTTCGGGTACTAGAAACAGCGTTTCCCGTGGAAAAGTGGTAAATGTGAAAAGTTTAGAACGGACCAAGTCAATATTGCTGATCACAACGGACCGTTTAAAGATACCTAACTTAGATGAACTGAAAATAATCCTGTTCTCAAAATTTGTAATAGTTAGAGTATATATGATCTTATCTTAGTTTGATTTTTTAATAAAATACGAAATAATTACCTTTGTTACTAGAGTATTAATGCTGACGTGTAAGTTTTTCCTAGACATTGCTGGTACCAGAAAGGCTTTGGCAGTGCTACATCTTACGCCATTTTTTGTTGTTTGCTGTACTTTAGAATATCCTTAGAACAGAAAGAACGGATTTAACTAGGAAATGTTTTTAATATTAAAGTGTATTTTGTTTGCTCATCTCGATGTTGTTTCATGACGATATACGGTTGGACTAAGAGAAGTCAGTTTTTTTTCACAAAGCTGTACATGTGGTACTGCTATGAGGTTGATTAATACATGTATCTTTGTATTCTTATGTGATGATGCTTTCATAAACAACACGCATGATTTATAAGGAAATGTCCTATCATTGACATGTAGCCAAGTTCGATCAACTTCGGTTGATCGTCTGGCTATTCAACGCATTCGAAAATTTCTGTTATCAAACAAAGGAGGGGATCTCTAACAACACCAGGTTGCAGCACCCACAGCAAAACCCCAAAACACACAATGCAGAAACACAAAGCAGACAAGCACAGAAAGAGACGCATAAGGGACAAGGAACGTCAACGCACAACACAGAAACATCAAACACAAAGGACTACACATAGACCAACGAGACCAATGTACAACCGGTGCCGACTTAGGACAGCCATCTGCCGTCAAAAATCATGAAATTTCTAAAAAGTGGGTCCTGTAGCATCATATCCCACCCATCCTGCTACATTTTCGTTACATTTTTAGACATAATAATCTTCACACTCTTTGGCCATATTTCAATGTTTAGATTGAGGATCACTGACGAGGGTTAAGTACCCGAAACGTGCATGTCTAGTCCATGCTGCAAGTTGATCTGTTCTTTGATGATGCTATTGGATTTGAAGACGTTTAACATTGAGGTAATTTTATTTGTATTTGATTAATTGTATGTCAAGGTGAGGGTTAAAATATCGGTCCGCAAAGTTATAAATTTCTGTAAATAGGCTTCATATCCTCCGATTTAAAAGTGGTAGACTTCACATTTGGTATTACTGATGTATTTTGTAAGATATTGGCATTGAGATCAAATAATTACCTTGACCTTGAACTTTGACATGGTTTCTGCAAAGTTGTATGTAAAAATATATGCTTTCATGGCGACAGATGTTCCCAATCTTGCTTGCTCTCTACCGCATATATACATTGTTTGCCGAGAAATTCCATTCAATGGATAATTCTCTAGAATTTAATCGAATTGTTATCTATGTTTGAAAATTATGAATTTTCAATTTCTTTTGTATTGCTCATGAAGCTTTTATCTGGTATTAACATATTCACTTATTGATTTTGGAATTTGACTGTAGTGCAAATAGAATTTAGCGGACAAAACATGACAATTTTCAGCCTGATTTTCTCATGTTTTAGGATCTTCTGTCGATAGGTGTCGCTGCTCATACCCTCCATACAAGAATTAAAATTTTTTTTTTCATTGTTCACATTTCCATAAGTCATTATGATAAATACTAATGATGAAAAAAATTGCAATTGAATATCTTGCTTGTATAGCTATTTACATAGTTAACTCATTGACTTGCACTTAGCATTAGGCACTGATATTGTATGAATGCAAGTCTTCATAGCGCATCAGAAGTGGATGAAACAGTCTTCTGAAGAAATTATTCATCAGACGAAAGCGCGTCCGAGAAATTTTTTGATTCATTTCGTAAAAAGCGATGTTAAGTATTTTTGACATTTGGGTTATTAAATATACCTTCTTGCTGCAGCTTTATACCGAATTACATTCATGTGATTGTTCCTTAGGCTGCTGCGTTTAGCTGTCTCTTTAAGTTGTCATCTTAAATTGAGAATGTCATTATACACAACAATTCTGCGTTCTTTGAGAGCGCTTGGAAACCGGACAAGTGGAGGGGTTGTGTGCAAATAATCCGGATAGCTACACAAATTTGCTACATCTATATATGATACAGCCTAGGTACATGTATCATATGAACTACTTCAGTGGCGGATTCAGGGGGGTGCGGAGGGGGCGCCCGCCCCCCCGGCACTGACCCAAAATTTTCCAAAAACAGGTATATTTTTGCCCATTTTCAGGAAAAATCGGCATAATTCGCCCCTTGACCCCCCGGCAAAGGGGGCGCTGGATCCGCCACTGTACTTTCACATTTATTTGAATGGTTTTTACTTCGAAAAAATATGCCCTGCGGTAAACATCTTTGCATCTCATGCGTTCATTTTAAAGTGATTTGTGTCTTTAAAAACTCTGTAGTAATGATACATTGATATTACTGTTTCAAAATTTTCTCTTTTTTTCGTAATTCGACAATCTGGATATTAAGATGTCTTTCTTCATTCAGAGAATTGGTCATAAGAATCAAAGTTTCAAGATAAGCAAATACCTATCATGTCCTCTCCATTGCAATCTATAATTTTATAGCCTAATTCTTCCATTGCTTTTCCGTATAGATCAGCAAGTGGCGTGACATAGCCGGGACTTACATGTAATGGTCCATCCTTTCCATGATAATCTGAAAACATGTAAAATCAGGAATTGTGATTTATATATCTATTTTTAATTTTCATAGAATGTGCAAGAAAAGGAAATATGAACATATAGGCATGATCCAATAGCTAATTTTGTTTTACAGTCATTCAAGTGATTTTAATGGCGTCTTTCTTTCCTCTCTATTTCTTAGTCATAAAATGCCAATAGGGCATGCTCATCCGTAAGAAATTTTATTGTGGTATAATTTCAAGGAAAATCCGTTACCTTGGTAGTCATTCATTTGCATATTTATTTTGTGATTCGATTCTCCTTTACGTAACCCAATAAAAATAGTTAAACAGTTGTTTGACAGATGAATATTCATAGAGAACTAAACAAAACGTCTATAAAGGACCATTGATTACCTGAATTTTTGATATCCTGAATCTGAATATTTTCAGACTTTATAAAGTAAGGAAGGACGTCCTTATAACTCCAACCTTCACAGCCATTGGCTGCCCAATCATCGAAGTCATGACGACTGCCTCTGACGTAAACCATAGAATTCAAACAGCTTGATCCGCCAAGCACACACCCTCTTGGCCAACTGCTTCTCTTTTGTAAAGTTATTTAAAAAAATATTGTACACTTGTATAACTTACCCAAGATTTTTATAGTTATATTTCATCCGCGAAGTTTTGTTTGCATTATTGAAATAATTTGTCTTGAAATCTGAAATTTGAACGAGTAATGACTTGTCAGAAATGAACACCTTAACTCAACTACTCCCTTTCGTGTCGAAAATCAATGTTTTACAGTGGTATATTTTGCAAGTTCACTGATTTTTCTTTCACGTTTGTTATTGAAATTGGGCTGAGCATCTACTTTCTATGTTCTTGGATATGTGCGTGTATTAAACTAAGTTTAAATAAATAAAAAAAAAACATCAAATACCTGCTCCTTCATTCCTTTACAAGCATGCTTTTGTGGTTCAGTGACGTACTTCCAATCATACTTCGATTTTTGAAGCATTCCCTGAAACATTGGCACTGCAATAGGCAGACTCCATTCTCCTGATCCCCCTGCTTCAACAACCAACACGGAGATAGATGGATCTTCTGACAGACGATTGGCTACCACGGCTCCCGAAGATCCCGCACCAACTGGCAATTTCAAATTTGTGTTTTATTCTTACAATGCACAAGTTCATATACAATATATTGCTAGAATTGCTTGGATTTAGAATATTAGAAACATGCAAATTCAAATTCAAATTCATTTATTGCATTAACTCACTATAAAGTCATCATGCATATAAAAGTAACAACACATTTATATACCCATACTCACATCGTGATCTATATGTGCATTTGAACCTCCTGGGGAGCTTCTTGAATTTAGTTTAATATATCGTGTACAAAATGACCCAAACTATTTATCAAATTTATGTCACCATTATTGAAAATAAAACTCATTTTACTTTCTTCGTCCAGATAAATAAGATTTGGACATTTTTCAAAAAGTATTTCAAAGAATTTCTTTCTTTGTTGTTTATACGCAAAACAACGTAAAATTACATGTTTTTCGTCTTCAATCTCTCCAGTATTACACTTGTCACATAACCTGTCATTTAATGGAGTAACCGGCCTTGTATGTCTTCCGGTTTCAACTTTGAGCTTATGGGCACTTATACGGAACCGTGCAAGGTCACGCCGTACTTTAAATGACATATTTGAATCCAAATACTCCTCAAGCTCGAAACGTGTTTTAAAGTTACAGTAGTTTCTTAGTTTACCATTTCTATTTTCACAGAGTTTTTCTTCCCAGATTTCTCGATAATTAGCTCTTAATTCTTTACGTAATTTCTTAGTATCATAAGACTCTAAGTTATATTTCAGTAAATTATCAATTGTTTTAATCCATGTTATCCATGATCGTCCGCCTTTGTTATCAATGTATTCAGCTTCTAGCAAACAATTTTCCAGTAATGGTCTATTTTTGCATCTTACTTTCACACGTTTCCAGTAATTAAAGGAATTTATTACAGCGTCAATGGCCATGGGATACTGAGCTAACTCCCCCATTACAGCTACATTTGATGCATACTTATGAACACCAAGTATCCACTTCATATAGGAAATATTAATCTTCTCTATTGGTAGAGAATTGCAAATTTTATCAAGAGAAACTTTAGTGTTCGAACTCAGATCTTGGCGATTGATTTTTAGTGTGCTTGCCCACATTTCACTTCCATACAGACATACTGGTTTAACAGTTTTATTAAACAGATCAAAACTAATTTTTGGCGACATTATTTCTCTATCAATTACTGACTTTAATTCTCTATCAATTACATGCATGAAGCAACGTAATTAATTCTCTATCAATTACATGCATGAAGCAACGTAATATAAATGGCATGTATAGACTGGCGATTATAATAAAATGAGAAAAGAAGATATTACAAATGCCAACTCTTACAATTTACGAAAACTAAACTTTCACCATAGCTGTCTACGTCTACGTATATGTACATATATGCTCCATTAAAATATTGAATAATCTAAAACAGTTTCAGTTAGAAAAACAAATAGAAATTATACAATTATGAATACTTAAATTTTCTAAACACTGCAGCTCACTTACCAATAATGTAGTCGTATGATTTATTGAGATATTTAACAGGTTTGGGGCTAGTCCACCAGAGATTTAAGATATAACATATCGATCCGATTATGCTCCCTATAATCAGGTGTATAATCCTGTCTAGAATTGAAAGAAATTTACGATAACATATGATAACAAAGCACAAATAATTCATACAAGTTTCTCTTATTGATAATAACAATATGCAAGCGTCTTCTTGTATTGTTTTGAATTTAATGTTGCCATATAGTGAGAATTCTAATGCACTCCGTTTGTAACGCGCATTCTGATTGGCTGAGCGATTAAAAAACTACAAGGGGATTCACGTTTCATTGCAGTTTTGCATGACGTCATGCGTTGCTATGACGACGTAGTTAAAAGCGGACTCTAGCTTCTTACTGACTAAGCATTAGAATAGGGTTACCATATTCATGTTTTACAAAAACTGACAGGGTATCAGCGAATCCTCTGACGCCTCGCGGTAAAACTCAATTTCTGACAGGGGATTCGCCGATACCCTGTCAGTTTTTATAAAACACACGCATGGTAACCCCTAATTAAATGTAACGGGAACAGACACGAGCTCCCCAAATCGGATGAGACGATGTTACAGGGGATAGTATTTCATTATTTCATATAGAAATATCAGCTTATTACTTTACATTTAAAAATTACGTATGATTTGAAAAGTATGGTTCTTGATGTTTACTTAGTTAATACTTCAGAGCTATCAGAAATCAAATTTCGTCCAATGTTAAACAATATTTCATATTGTATTGTCAATATTGAAATATATACTCATCAAAAAAAGAAACGCATAGTATTTGTTCATTTCATCCTTAGTGCACATATAAAATAATCACATTTATCATTTTAATAGACCAAATCAAACCAAATGTACAAAATGGAATTTTCAGACCCTAAGCATTCAACGAGAACCTCTTTAGGGTTTTAAAATGTTAGTTAAAATGACAAAAAAACAATATGCCCTCGATGTTCTTTTGGAGACAAAATTGTGTATTTTGCGGAGATCCGTATGCGCTTGTTTGCCATATCATTTCAAAATGTTTTGATTCGATGTACAAACGGATACACCATACTAAACAGCGACAATCTCATTACATTTGGCGGCATTACTACGCATGATGAAGTTTTATTCTAGGACGTCATCCAGAGTTCGTCGCATTCCTTGAATTTGTGCATCAGTTTTACCGACAGAAATGTGTTGACCTTTTGATCCTTGAACTTTACTGAGAATTACTCACAAATGGGAGTCATTCGATCACGTCGCAATGTCCAAACGCATGGCATCGGACATTGTAAGCATGCATTGCATCAAAGCGGAAGTGACCCGAAGAAGTTAAAGTCAAAAATGTTTTATGGGTATCAATGAACTTTGACTTGGGCAAAATTCAAACTTCTCATAAACATGTAAAATGCACAAAAACATAAAAAGTCAATAACTCAAAATTTCATGTTTTTACCTAAAAAGAGATTTTATGATAATCAAAAAATCGTAATTAAGCCCTAAACTTCTTGTCCTATCTCTATACCGTCATTAAAGCAAACAAATAAGGTCACATAATCAATAGCTTGTGCATATTGAATAATAATAATACATTGTAATATTGTTATATGCGTTTCTTCTTTTGTTCTATACTACCAAATGTTATTATTCTAGACACCTGTTTCGGATATTACTAGTACATACTTAAAGTCAAACAGGTTGAATGATATTTCCTGGCGCCGTCTACACTAATTTCCTCTTGCCAAAAATGAGCGAATCCATATTTTGTGTAGGGTGTATTCAAAAGCGTATCTAAGCGAAAATCGGAGGTTAGACGCACGGTGCTTCAATCTAAACATGACCGAAAACATGCCGAAATCCAAGCTAACAAGAGCTATGCAATGAGGGAGATACCCCTTAGTTTTAAAACTTAGGTCTAATTTGATAACATAATATTGACTTGTTTTGTCCTGATTTTGTATGCATTCGGTTTCTGATTTTTGAATTATCGATTTTGTGCTGTATACAGGGATATGGTCATTATCCATATTTGTCATTACTATGAAAATATAGACCTCGGCTTTGCCTTTGACTGGGAATGAGGGCAATACACAAATGTATATGATTTGTTGGGTCTGAAGATAAAATATTGCCCGAGGCCGAAGGCTATATTTTGTCTGAAGGTCCAATAAATCATATATTGCCCGAATTCCCAGTCAATAATTGTTTTGTTATACCTTACTTCAATACTGTATTTACGTTTATTTTCGTCCATACAAGAAAGAGCACGGAAAATAGGCAGAGTTAATAACGTCATCAATGACGTGACGTAACAAACGATGTGACGTTTATCGGTCAATAATGTTTTTTAAACTATTGCCCTAGGGCCAATATTGATGTAACTATTGACTGCTTGGTCAAAAATTCGAATTTATAGGCATTTTTCCTATGGGAAATATATATAGAGATAATGATAAGGGTATAACAACACATCATATACACTGAGTTAAAAGTCTATAATTGTATAATGTAAACGTCTTCAAATTGAATAGCATCATTAAGAACAAATAAATTGGCAACGTGGACCAGACATGCACGTTTCGGGTACTTAACCCTCATCAGTGATCCTAAATCCTAAATCTAAACAATGTAATATGCCAAAAAGGATGAAAGTTACTATGTCGAAAAAAGGTACCGAAAGACGTAGCAGGATGGGTGGGATATGATGCTACAGGACCCACTTTTTAGAAATTTCAAGAAATAATATAATATTCGTATTTCTGATTGGAGAGGAAGAGACGTGAACTCCAACGAGTCCTTATTGTAAGTTGAACTTGACCTAAACGTAGTTCGAATATCCAGACTATTTGCAAGGCAGTCCTTAGTCGGCATTTCCCCATTTGTCTCATTGATTTACATGTATGTGTAGTCTTTTATGTTTGATGACATATATGGATAATGGATATGGATAATGACCATATCCCTGTATACAGCACAAAATCGATAACTCAGAAAATCAGAAACCGAAGGCATACAAAAATCAGGATAAAACCGGAATCAAATGCGCCATATGCAATTACGTCATGCTCACGACATCATTCTTTGGGACGGACGGGGAGGAATACAAAATCAAGGGGAATCTCAACTGCAAAACGCAAAATTTGATATACAGTTTGAGATGTAAAAAGTGCGACAAAACAGTATATGTAGGACAGACGGGAAGAACATTATACGAGCGCATGATGGTAACCATATCAAACGTAAGAAATGTCTGTCTGTCCGTCTGTCATCGTTTCCTAATACTGAACGCCGCAGTAACTTGAATATGCGTATTAACGGATTTTAGTGATACTTTATAATAAACACTTTCATCAGAATATGTAGATGAAGTCATGTTCACCCAATTTGTCGTTACAAATTTATTGGACTTAGATTATTTTGTGCAAAAAAAAAAAAAACTTCCCGATGGGCGTATCTTGCTGCCTTATTTTCAAAATCTAAGCCCACAGTACAGATTTTCTAGATTAACCCGTGTATTTCATACTGAAAGAGATAACATTGTATGTATTTTTCATTTCTTTACCGTAGGGAATTCAAAAAGTAAATGAAATGTCCCACTCTTGTAGCTTAGCACCTGTTATGTGTTCATGGCGGGAAAACGAACGTTATTATTGCTGCATGACGTCAAAAGTTCACGCAGTGACGTTACCTTCACTGTCGTTTCTAAGGAAAGGAAGATCTTGAAATCGCTGTTATTTCGATAGGACATAATCATTTTTATTTGATTTGTGAATCGTTCGAATATACAAACTTAACATGTTATGCACATAGTAACTGTTTCACTTCTTTTATCGTAGAAAAATCGTCCTTTCTCTTTAGACAATGCTGCCATATTGGTTTCTAAGCAAACTTACTTTGCATCATGGGAAAATAACCACTGGTCAAATGATTTATCCAGTGGTTAAATAATTTAACCAGTGGTTAGGTAGCCAGTGGTCAATTTATCGTTTGAGCAACGGAAACTGAACAAAAGTTATCCAGCGGTTAACTAACCAGTGGTTAGCAGTTTAGCCTCTGGATAACTTTATCCGGTGGATAAATTTAGCCAGGGTTTTGAGCAACCCGGTCCAGATGCCCAGGATGAGTAAGCATTTCCTGCTTGCATGCAACACGTATGTAGTGTTTTCGTTCATTTTGTGTCTATTGTTGTGCATTTCAATTGTGTTTCCGCTTTTGGTATTTCAGTGTTTAACTTTGGGTGCTGCAACCGAGTCTTGTTGGAGATCCCCTCTTTTCTTTCACATCAATATTCTTCACTATTTCACCCTATCTAAGGCAAAAATTTTCAAAATTTATAATTCATGTATATGTTCTATTGTAATAATGTAGTGCACCATATGTGCATTTCAACAAATAATAACTTATCAGTGATTCTCGAGGCAGAAAGGAAATTCAAATAGTGCAGGTATGAAGAGCGAAATGCTTTGCATGAACTAAAATTCCTTTCTCTAAAACATTTCTGAATAAAACACTAGTCTGACTTGCACGTTTCAAAATTTAAGTATACAGGTAGTAATTATTTCGAACGAGTCGTTCCCTTCTGAGGTCATATTCAATAATACAGATATGACAGAAAAGTACTGCTTGTAGACCTACATTGCATGTACACCATTTATATGAAATTTAATTTAGATAGAAATATTTAGGGGGTGCAAAATAGGGGGGGGGGTATTTGTTTAGATTTGACAGTTCACTTCATTCCTCCTTTTCCATCAATATTTAAGGAGAGAAAAGCAACGATAACATTGTTTTCGTCAAATGTAAGATAATTTATTAATCTGTGTCATGACGATTAGTATAATTTTCAAATCAACTTTGTCCACTGAGTTATGGAGGCCCAATAGGGATAACCCCTCCCCATAGAATTCTATGTTCAAGCCAAAACGATTTCTTCATATGACTTTTCAAATATGTGCACCACGCTTCCTCACGACAAAATTATTGATCAATTGTCAAAACTCATGAAATGTTGCTTTAATCGAGAGGGGAAAACTTTTAATTGTACGTACATCTGAAACAAAGGGTTTCTTTTCCGCAACAGAATACAAATCATACAAATCATGGGACATATAATGACCAATGTATTGCCTTGTCCCTCCTTTTGGACAACATTTATGTAAGATTTGGTGAGAATCTCTAAAAGAAGGTTGTTGGAATCCCTATGGGTACGCAGTGTGCGCCTCTTGTTGCAGATTTATTACAATACACGTATGAAAAAGAATTTATCCATAATCTTCAAAAGCAAAGAAAACATGATGGTGTGAAATGTTTCATTGGTACCTCTAGGTACCTGGATGATATTCTTACTATTGACAATCCTGTTTTTGAAAAGTATAAAGGTGTTATTTATCCACAAGAATTGACTCTAGACAAGGCAAACGTTACAAACACAGAGACACCGTTTTTTGACCTAATTATCAAAATTGTTAATGGAGAGATTCATACATGTGTGTGTGACAAAAGAGATGATTTTGGATTCAACATAGTAAATTTTCCCTGGCTTGACGTTGATGTTCCTAGATTACCGTCAACGGTATCTACATTTCACAGATCATCCGGTATGCTAGAGCATGTAATGATGTTTTGGATTTTCATAGTAGAAATTTACAAATTAAGAAGAAACTTTTATGTCAAGGTTTCGCTTTCACAAACTAGTTAAGATTTTCTGGAAATTTTACAAAATTTATTGTCAACTTTTTTTTTGAAATTTGGACCCTTACAAGCAGCAGAATATATTCCGTTGGGTTATTCACATTTTACATAATTAACAAGAAAAGAAGGATCAATGGTGGACCGCATAACCATCGAAAATGCGTCAGAATGATCAAACGCCTTTTATACCGTGGATATGATCCTAATGTTACCAGACGGACGCTAGGCTTGGTACTTTAACAATCTACAGTCTTGTTCCAGCGCATTCTTAAGACTTGCACTCTGACTGGTTGTGACGACGGGGCTCCATGACAGGCCCTGTCCAAACCTATTTAGAGAAGACAGGGTCCCGACCATCTGTCCTCTATGAATGTCAATCGGACTCCTCGGGTGATAACACACATGAGCTCGTTACAGCCGACAGAGCACGGACTGTATTACGTACGTCTCTTTTATATCCATTTTTAAAAATATTATTCTGTGTTGCTTGGGCCCCTGCGTGTTGCAGTCTTGTTTGTGTGTGGTTATCTAACACTGAGGAGGTTGTTTTACACCACAATTGTACGTTCTTTGAGACCTCTGGGTAATCGGAACAATGGAAGGGTTGTGCGCACGTAATCCAGTATAACCGCACAGTCTGTTACTGACGTGGCAGATGGCCGTCCTAAGTCGGCACCGATTGCCCATTGGTCTCGTTGGTTTAGTGTATTCATTTATGTTTGATGTTTCTATGTTATTTGGCGTTCATTGTACCATTTCATCTCATTCTGTGCGCGTCTGCTTTGTGTAAACGTTTTTGCAGTGGGTGTTATGGGGTTTTGCTATTTGTACTGCCGAGTGTTGTTAGAGATCCTCTCCTTTCTTGTATGCTAGAGGGACCGAATAAATAATTGTATATATGGGAATAATTTGTATTGATAGGGAAAAGTTTTACAAATTCTAATCTAACATCTCACTGATGGTATAATATTACTGGTTTTATGGAATAGGTTTTCGGATGTTTAGAGCTTTGCTCTTCATAATCCCCGTTTAGATCCCCTTTATATAAGCTTCGATCATCACTAATTTAAAGCCCATATTGTGCAGAAAAATATATCACACCTCAACAAGAATTTCAACATTGATAATTAAATTTCAATTAAAGTTGATGGTAACTTTTCTCTTACCTGGTAAGTTTAACAGGAGCCAGATCGCCACACCAAACCAGCCAACAAGAACAACCGTTATATTCATGTTAGTCATTATAATGGCTTCGTTTATCTACATAGTCTGCAATCCCTAAAAGTGCAAACAGGGTCATGGCACAGATTTGTTTGTAGCGTATAATAATAATGCACAAGTGAAAGTGTACAATCAATGACGTTACATATTCTGATGTACTAAGAGCATGACTGAAGATAAATAATACTGGTAGCAGAATTGGGACACTTCCTTTTGTTCTTTTTTGTATTCAGTTGGATTAAACTCGGCAATATTCAAGCAAAGAAGAAGAGTACTTGAATTACTTTGATAAAACTGACCCCAAATCGTTCCTTTCTTGAACAACATTTTAAAAATGCACTAAACACGTTTCGGCTGGTAAATCATTATCAGTGGAGCTTCAAGGCAAAGTGATTCTAGTATGATATCTGGATTTTGTGTATCTATTATGTAAATAGTTCACGGTTCCAATTTCCCAAAGAGTCGATTCGGTCGCAATTTCAAAGAAAATATAAGGGTGCATTTAACTATAAAATAATAGGAAAACTTGATGTTTTTTGTAAAATCGATGCTTGTGATAAATATCACGGTACCATCAGTTAACGAACAAGGTGAGTCAAGAAACATTCAAATCACCTACAATAAAATTGATTGTGCCTTCCATTACGCTTTCTCTTAAGAGGTCAATTGCTTAGTTGATAAATTTTTCTAGCGATCTTTAATACAATGACTTCAAATGAAGGACCTGGCGGTCCATTTTATAGTTACGTGATAATTTTTAAGTCCCCAAGATGTAAGATATCGGACATTTGACAATCCTTCAATAGACTCTTTCCATCTCAGGTGGTTTTAAGACCAAACACGCAACAAACGATGATATTGGTATTTTCAAACAATCAATTGGATTGCATTTACTTAAACCACAGTTAGCTAGTTGTTACTTCTATTCTAATATTGTTCTGCACGAGCATGGACGGAGCTTAGCGAATTGGAAGTTTGTTGGAGATTTTATACAGGCGAGTTCCACTGTGGTGTATCACGTGGTACGCAAATGATATGTTCCACGTGATACGCCACAGTGGAGTTCTATAGTACATATAGTACATATAGGGAGAAAATCTCAAGTCATGCTAGTATTAATCCTAAACTTGTCCTTACCTTTCTATAACGTTCTACAAAAAAGGTGAACATCTTTTTAACAGATCATTAAAATGGCACAAATATCATAAAGACATTTTAGCAATAGGAAATGACATGTCAGGAACTAGGTTAATGTATTACTAGGAATCATTTCTCTCTTGATAAGTAATAAACATCAAAGAGGTACCTAACCGTTATTCAGTCTCAAAGTCGAAAAGGCAAAGCAAAATCGTGAGAATTCTCATCGAAACGGTTGCGAACCCCGGAATGAACAACATTCCGAGGTAAGAAGAACAAGATCCGGTTTCAGCACCAACAGCAAAACGCCCCAAGTGAAAACACATAGAAGACATATACATTCAGAGACACAAAGGGGACAAGGAACACCAAACACAGATACATCGGTGCCAACATAGGACGGCCTTGTGCTACGTTAGTAACAGATGATGTAGTTATTCGCATTGCGTGTGCACAACCCTCCCACTTTTCCGTTTACCCAGAGATCTCAAAGAACGAACAAATGTAGTATGCAAAAACCTCCTCACTGTAAGATGACCCCACAAACAAGACAACAAAACGCAGGGGGCGTGCAACTCTAAGATGAATATGTAGTACGTGACATTCGAATTCTTAATCTTATTCTCTTTGATACACATGTACACGATTTTGTAAAGAAGAGATTTAGGTATAATTGCTGTATGATTTGAACCATATTTTACAATTTGTTAATATATATGTAATTGAATCACGACACTGACATAAGCATTACTGTACAAATATGTTATACACAAATTGTACTCCACCGGCATTCCAAAATGAAGTACAAACACAAAGCAATGCGAAGCCGGGGAGAGTAAGCTCTTGTTTCGACAACATAGTGAAAGAACAATTTGAGTGGACGCTGGCTGTCCTATGGTCTCGCTGAAGTTTTTGAAGTTGTCTATGTTTTGATATTACCTGTTAGGGTTGTGTGTCAGGATTATTAAATCCTATTAAAACCCTTTACTGCATATTCTTAAATGTTGTATTTTGGCCCACTGTGAAGACGTACTTCATGGCCAGTCGTGTTGAAAAATTATTGGAGAAGAATTAGCATATAAGACCTGTCTTTTTTTCGAAAATCTGAGAAATTTGAATACTTTTGCAATGAGACTTCATTGAAAATACTGTAGCGAAACACTTTAAAAACAAGCGTGATAATTCAGTAAAAGAAAACAATTAAACGGCATGTTTGCTTACTAATAATACTTGAAGATAACATTATCTATAACTGTAGATGAGATTGTGCAACAAAAGTGAGGATGATAAGATCTACAAATAAACTTAAAACATGTCATTGAGGAGAAAGGAAGTGCGCAGACCAATAACTAAGGGGGTCACCAAGAACAAAAAAATGTAATTTACGATTAAATCAAATGAAATAAGTGTTTATAAAGAATTCAAAATAAGGGATCTTAGGGGTGGTGCTCCTTGTGTTAAACAAACCAAAAAAAAAAAACAAAAAACAAAAAAGAAAGAAAAACCCCAGACTATTGAACAAGATACATTGTAAGAGAGCGAAGCAAAACAATACCGAGAAAGCGGATGTTTATAATCATAATTTTAAATACTAGTATGCCATTCCTTGTTTCAAGGCCTAAAGTCCCCCCATTTGAGGATTTCGGGAATGAAACAAAAAGAAAGTTCGAACTCTGCTAGCATTTTCAGTACACCAGATATGATTGTTTCGGATTTTCAGTCCCATCTATGGTATTCCTTTGAATTTGAAGACGTTTAACATTTAAACTACTTGGTGAGTGTCACTGCTGGTGGATCAGGAGTCCCCGAGGGCACATGTAGCCAAGTTCGATCAACTTCGGTTGAGCGTCTGTCTCTTCAACGCATTTGAAATTTTCTTGTACTAAAATACTTGAAATTTCTAAAACGTGGGTCCTGTAGCATCATATCCCACCCATCCTTCTACATCTTTCGGTACATTTTTGACAAAATACTTTTCATCCTCTTTGGCCATATTTCATTGTTTAGATTGAGGATCACTGACGGGGGTTGAGTACCCGAAACGTGCATGTCTGGTCCATGCTGCAAATTTATCTGTTTATAAATGATGCTATTGAATTTGAAGACGTTTAACATTACAGTATCACAATACAAAAAATAATTGACAGACATAAGAAAACGGGATAAGAGTTAATCTCCAACATAACTCAAAGACATCCTGCTATAATCACAGCAAGACACATTAACACTTATGACATACAAGTACAACAAATTTTCAGGCACTGATAAAACAAATGAGCTTCAGGTACAACAATGACTTATTTTTAAAATGTTCAGAATGACAAGAAATGATGTTAAAAAGAAGACAAATGCTTACGAAAAAGAAAAGCTGATGGAAGCAGTAGACATGGTTCAAAGAAGAAAATCGATAAGGGGAACTGCAAGACAACTTTGAAATTTTCCAAAATCTACCATCGCAGACGCAGTAAAGGGTAAATACAAGCATCCCGGGGAGCCGCGGGCACGAATGGTGAATCCAGCAATATTAAATTATTATTTTTGATGAACTGAATCGTATATTTGAGAATACAGGATGAGGAAGGTTGCCAACTAGGATATGGAATGGCGACGAAACGGGTAAACAGTTTGAGCATGATCCGGTAAAGGTAATTGCAAAGAAAAGCTTCAGAAATGTACTTGGGACGAAAATCATAACATTTAATTTCTCTGGCCTAATATGATATTACAGATGTGTTCAGCAACACAGTACTGTTTCAATGTATGGATAATCATTTCCACTCTGACTTGTCTTGTTCTCTTTAGCTAACAAAATAAATCACACAAACTCCTTTTCCAGGAAAATGAAATTGGTACCCCAAAATTTTGGAACACTGTACAGTTGAATGTTGCGACAGAGATGATGTGCAGACTAATCATGCCAAAAAGTCTCATGTACATACACTTTTGTACTTTTCATTTTGTACTGCACATCAAAGAAAAATAGAACCGTCATCTTATTCACAAAGAAATACCATTCACTAAACCACTTACCTAACCCCAATGCCCCGCCCTGCTCTTTTATGAGTTATAAAATGTAAAAATTGAATAATGCACAAAACTTACTTTTTTTTTACTTGTGGTAGATAATAATGCTGAACAGGCTTCGAGTAATTACAAAGAAGAACCTCTCAGTTATTCAGTCTCAAGATCGAGAAGACAAGACAAAAATCATTCGAATGTCCATTGAAACAGTTGCGAATAGTGAGACCAGGTACCCTAAATGATAAATGATATCACATCAAGGGTAGTACTCTTTCTCTTATTATAGACGAATTTTGTTCTTGTTTCTTTACATAAATTTTTAGTAAGAATTAAAATTCACTTTATATTTGAGACAAAGAAAATAAAACAATAGTAATAAATCAAATACAATGATTATTGATGATGTGCTATTAAACGAAGTAAAATAGAAGCTACCGAGTCTCAGTTTAAAAGAAATACATATTTATACCGAAATGATATAAAATGTAAAACCAGATTGGCATTCCTGTTTACATGACAAATATGGATAATGACCATATCCCTGTATACAGCACAAAATCAATAATTCAGAAAATCAGAAACTGAAGGCATACAAAATCGGGACAAAATAGGAACCAAAGCAAACAAACAAAAACCTCCACCACATGAAAAGAAGCGAACTCCCGATATGGAAGTGAGACCAGGTGCACAGGAAGAGTAAGCTTCTCCTGCTTGCATGCAACACCCGCCGCTTCAAGTCGGTAGAACTGTCATATCAGGGAAGATGTTGGAAAATTCAGCAAATTGCTTAATCTTAGCAAAAGAGTGAAAATCGGAATATAAAGTAATAAACAATAGTGTTACTTATATACATTAAAGCATTTTATTTAAAGAAGAAATAAAAATTCATAGAAAAACCATATTAGAATAAGTTTCAACCCTGGAAAACAATGGAGTTCAAAGCCCGCAATAAAAGACGAGCCTCAATGAAATAATAGATAGAGTAAATGTATTTGCATCTAAACTTAAAAAATGAATGGTCATTTATTTGTGCAAATCTAAGTGGTAGAATATTAACAATTATTATAAACGGAAGATAATCTACAAGATCATGTTGCAGGGGCAACTGTGAAACATACTCGCTCAGGATCGGACAACACTTTAAAAATCAATAATACTAACAAACAGTAAGATACAATGATACTTTCGAAAATATTTTACATCAAAAGGGTCAAGAAAAAAGAACCCAAACTAAGGCACCCTTTGAACATGGAAGAAAAATGCATGAAAAATGGAAGACACATTTTAGTAGTACGCATTTATATCTAGCATATTATACTAGTATATTACATAAAATATCGGCTAGTGTTTGGTATTTCATGATCATATACATGATTTCGAGCACCCTGAAGTGGAACCAAGATATCCTTCATAGAAAAATAAAAAGAAATCAATATGAAGAAAATTATGTAGACATAGTAGAGTTTATTTGTCATAAGCAATACTACTTACAGACATTACATATAAGACATATCATAACTTATATATAAACACAATGGTATATGAAAATAACATGACAAGTATAATAAAGATTACAATGAAGATACAAATTTTAAAGCGTTATTGATAAATTATTCAAGATTACAAAGCTCTGTAACATTTTCGGTACTTAAAAGTTAAATTAATTTAAAGATAGGGTCGTTCATAGTACGTATTTCTTCTCATCTCATTATTGCCCATCTGGTTCTGACTGTCTAAAATATATGATATGATATTGCAGCAAGCTATTCCGGTCCTGTAATGTAAACGTCTTCAAATCGATTAGCATCATTTAAGAACAGATAAATTGGCAACGTGGACCAGACAAGCACGTTTCGGGTACATAACCCTCATCAGTGATCCTAAATCTAAACAATGTAATATGCCAAAAAAGTATGAAAGTTACTATGTCGAAAAAGTGTACCGAAAGACGTAGCAGGATGGGTGGGATATGATGCTACAGGACCCACTTTTTAGAAATTTCAAGAAATTTTGATAACAGAAATTTAGAATGCGTTGAAGAAACGATCAACCGAAATAGATCGAACTTGGCTACATATTTACATGTAGGATGAACAGTCGTACATTCTCAGAGCTTGTGGAATTCATGGACTCTAAGTAGTTTTGAATCGTATAAATATAATAAGGCGTCCGTCATTTATTCCATACAATTGACAAAAGGGATACAATATAGTACTAGGCATATAACATTCTATTATAAAGTAATAAAATGTATATAAAATATATTACCTTAGTGGTATTGGGTGACAGTTTTAAGTTATAATTGATATCTGGTCTAATTTCGTTCCTTAGAGCTTTTCAAGAATATGATGTATCCTTCGTTTGATGTCTTTGACACTGTCTCTTTGTAAGATAAGATCTGCAGCTTTTTCTCCGATCATGATGGCGGGGGCATTGGTGTTACCTGATGTTATAGTCCTCATCACAGAACAGTCAGCGACTCGTATATTCTCTATTCCCCGAACTCTGAAATTCAATTTAGACGAGGTTAAAGAAAGAAAAAAGGAGTACATCTACATTATGTACCCCTGCTGAATTATTATTGATTTAAGGTAAGCGTATTGACTACAAGGTTATTACATGTAACAGAACAAATCATCGAACCGTTCGTTGTTTTCATTAATAAACTCCGTTTCTGTGATTCTTAAATGTCTGCTCCAATACGGTTTGAGGAATATAAAATTTTCAAATAAATGAAATTTCATAAAAGATTTTTTAAATCTTCCTCTTATATGCAATGGATGCTATTGTTCATTGCTGTAGTTTAGTTTGAAATAAGAATAAGCTGCACCTGAGCCTAGGGTCTACCACGGCGTTTGAATCATCCTCACTTCCCATGGCACACGTGGATGTGGGGTGGTAGACAGTAAATGTCAGATGACGTACATACTCCTCCCAGTATGCATCCGTGCCATATGTGTACTTCTTCAATGCGGGAATGTCAACGTCTGGTTGGTTAGCATCTAAACCATGCTTTTTCAAAATGGAGGTGTTTGCAAGTTGTAGTGCCAGTTTTATACCTTAATGTATAGAAATTTAAAAGGTACTATGCTTTTAACTGGAAGTGACAATTGATAAAATAAAACTATACGAATCAGTGAATGAAAGTAAAACAGAAAATCCGAAATAATATTCCAAAAATCCCAGTCTTAAGGTTTACAAAAAAGTTTTTAAATATCAAACAGAACTTTCTCATGAGAAAACAAAAAGTAGAGAAACAGACGGAGACAATAATTCATTTCAATAGAAATATAAAAGACAACTTTATCTTTGTATTTTCAGAAAAAAAAATGCTTAAAGCTTTTATCGATAAGCTGTTACATGTATATCATTCTACAGTATCGTTTTTTTTTCAGAAATAACAAATACAACAAAACTAGTCATTAGCTATGATAATAATATATTAGCATTAGAAAGGATATAAAACCTACATGTAACTAGCTGTGGTTTATTGCCCAATACTTCCCCTTGTCGCATTAACCAAACAAGTGATCACTTCGCTGCTTTTGCTCGGTCGTGATTAAATTTATTCATGCAACTCAGGGAATTACTGAAAAATAAACCTCGTCTAGGAAGTTTTTATTTCCATTCTAATATTCTTCTATCGTACAAAACGACAAGTATTGTTGATACAGTAGTTTTAAGAAAATAAATTGGATAACAAGAGTGATTCTAAGAGGAAATTGATTGAAGAACAATCACTTGTGGAGCTCTGTAACACATTTTCAGAGAAATTCTGAAGTCATACTAGAATGCTTACTGTAAACTGTTTGCTCGTGGGGTAATTTTCGCATTTTCACGCATCAAATAGACTTCACGAAAAGTCCCCTCTCGTGAATATAACCTTGATACATCCTTACAAAGGTAGAGACGTTTACATCGCGAACATATTTCCCAAGGGTAATGTCTAATCGCGACCCCCGGCGAAAATAATCATATTTACAGTAATTATTACCTCTTATCATGGATTCTACATCCTCGTATTCACTCAAGTAACACGGATCAATAACTGGATGGTCAAACGGATCGCTGCTACTTAACCTGATTGTTCCACGACTCTTTGGGTGTAGTAGAATTGGTAAGATAAGAAACTTCTCTTTCGGCTGTTTTTCAGTTGGCGATATACATTCTGCAAACTTGTTATAAATAAAGAAGAATTTCATTTGAATAAAACGTTCTTCCGTTAACCCCCCAAATCTGCCAAATCAATAAAATCGCATTTTTTCTTTCCTATTTCTCTATTTTTCATACTACGGCGAATAAACTATAGCTAGCATAGCAGAATATCACACTTTCCTTTTTCACATGCTATTATTATTTTCACGAAAGAGTATGTGATGCAGGAAAATCATGTTAAACGTTTTCAAATACAATAATATCATTTCAGAACAGATAAAGTTTCGGGTACTAAACACTCGTCAGTAATCCTCAATCTAATCAGTATAATGTGGCCAAAGAGTGTGAAGGCTATTTTGTTCCAAAATGTACCGAAAGACGTAGCAGGATGGGTGGGATATGATGCTACAGGAGAAATTTTGATAACAGAAATTTTCGAATGCCTTGATGAAACGATCAACCGAAGTTGATCGAACACATCTTTTAAAACTGTTAGTTGTTTTCAAAAGAGAGAAATACTAAGTAACATCGGTTTTAATCTACAAAAAAGATTGGGAAGTTACGAGTAGAGTAAAATGAAAACGCCTATTGCTTTTGTACATCATAGAAAGTGAAAAATACTCTTGTGTTGTCTTAACTCTGCATCAGATTTAGATCTCATGTTATCTTTTGACGACAAAATTCTTCAATATAGGACAAAAATGTGACTACCATATTAAATCATAACAAAGTTCCCTGTCCTAAGTTGTACTATTCCTATGAGTAAAAGAAGATCCTGACGATAATCTCAACATCACTCACAATAGAGCACCGAATTGAGCATCGACGGACCCCTAGCAAGCTAAAGGTGGGATCAGGTACCCGGGAGGAGTAAGCATCCCCTGTTGGCTAGCCGCACCCGCCGACGATGTTCATGCACGGAAATGAAAACAATATATACGAATACATGCACTGTCTGTGGTTTCGTCTATATAGAAAGTGCTATGGCGACCATGTCAGGGAAAAATATTCAAAACACTTACTGTCAAATCCCTCGCGGGAAACTTTTTTAAGAGCTCCACATGGCAAAGGGCATAAGTGTGACACAAATGAATAAAAGAAGATCCTGACGATAATCTCAACAGCACTCACAATAGAGCACCGAATTGAGCATCGACGGACCCCTAGCAAGCTAAAGGTGGGATCAGGTGCCCGGGAGAAGTAAGCATCCCCTGTTGGCTAGCCGCACCCGCCGACGATGTTCATGCACGGAAATGAAAACAATATATACGAATACATGCACTGTCTGTGGTTTCGTCTATATAGAAAGTGCTATGGTGACCATGTCAGGGAAAAATATTCAAAACACTTACTGTCAAACCCCTCTCGGGGAACTTTTTTAAGAGCTCCACACGGCAAAGGGCTATAGTGTATTCATATTACAATTGAAACGCTAATCATTTAATTTCCATTGTTATTTTCAAGAAACGATGATTCTGATTGACATTTTGTTGATATCAAAATTTTTGCACGCATTTTCTATTTTTAGCGATAATTTTAGAACCAGGGAATCCCTCAATATGCTCAAACACGAATAAACTGGTAGCTGAAAATATAATTTATTGATACTTTCTTTTCAAGGGTACCATTTCTTTTCTACTTACTAAAGATTAACTTGCATGTAGGATTTTCTCAAACTATTCCTAAATTCAAAAATATAAAGAGACGATCGTTCGCCGTTTGAATGATGGCGGCTGCCATAACTTGTCTACGTCTTGGGAGGCAGTTGCATCACTGCGCAACCACCTATAACTTACAAAATATAGTGCAGGGATTGTTATTAGATCCAAGAATAAAGTCTGCTTTGAATAAGTAGGGATAATAAAGGGTAAGCTTCGCGCATTGATGCAGTTTTCCGTCCAATTTTTCGGATGATACCTGCATTAACAGAAAAATGAGTTAAAGAAGATCCTGACAAATCTCATCAGCATTCTCAATAGAGCACAAAATTGATAATCGAAAGACCCCTAGCAAGCTAGAGGTGGGACCAGGTGCCCGGGAGGAGTATGTATCCCCTGTTTTGCTAGCCGCGCCCGACATCGATGTTCACGCACGAAAAGGAAAAACATATCCAAAATACATGTACTGTCTGAGGTTATGTCTATATGTATAAAGTTCTATGGCGACCATGACAGGGAAAAATATTCAAAACAATTACTGTCAAACGTCTCGCGGGGAACTTTTTACGAGCTCCACACGGCAAAGCGCATAAAAGTGTGAATTGAAGTCAAATACAAAATTTGAACTGAACTTATTTATATACAACACGGGAATATGACAGTGCCGTCTACAGTAAATTTCGTTCATGCACTCGACTCTGATGATTGATGTTAATCATCTATTTTCGTTCATGCACTCGACTCTGATGATTGTTGTTAATCATCTACGCCCTCTTTTTATATCCATTGATATATTCATCTGTGTTGCCCCTGCGTTTTGCGGTCTTGTTTGTGTGTGGTCATCTGTCTTTGAGGATGTTGTTTTACGCCATAATTGTACGTTCTTCGAGACCTCGGGGTTATCGGAAAAGTGGGAGGGTTGTGCGCACGTAATCCATGATAACCACACCTGCTATTTCCGTGGCAGATGGCAATCCTAAGTCGGCCCATTGGTCTCGTTGGTTTATGTGTAGTCCTTTGTGTTTGATGTTTCTGTGTTGTACGTTGACATTCCTTGTCCTTTCTGCATCTCTTTCTGTCTTGTCTGCTCTGTGTTTCTGCATTTGGTGTTTTGGGGTTTTACTGTAGGTGCTGCAATCTGGTGTTGTTGGAGATCCCCTCCTTTGTTTTGTCCTACGTGTTGCCATGGTCCTGTGTTATTGTCTCTGTCTGTCTGTCCGCTTTGTTCTTTCTCGTGAGAACAAAATGTTCTGTCATACGTTTATAAAAGAATTTGTGGGCTTATTGATTGTCATTTTTGAATTCTAATTTTGGGTTTCATTAACCTATTTGATACAATTCATAGCTAAGCCAGTGTTACACTGCATCACATTCCCCTTTTTCAGTTTGATGCAATGGTCTTTATTTAACGAAAACATAGAAAAAGTATAACGTTCTGCATTGCAAGATTACCCAAATCCTAATCTTGTATTCTATCAACGAAATTGAAGAGGGAATAAGTAATGACCTTCTATACTATACATGTAATACATTATATAGTATTTTCTTTCTACACGAAAGTTTGTGAAACTTCTAAAAATCATTCTTTAGATCGTTTACAATTTGAACAACATACTTGACTTAAGCGATGCTTTCTGTTATAAATACCCATGCAATAAGTAGTACCTCTGACTTTAGATTGACACGAGTTATTGCTGGATCAATGTCATCTTTAGTACCGCAAACTGTAGCTATATGGAGCTGAGTATCAGGGTAATCATATGAAGAATTCTTTTTTGTTTTCATAAAAACATTGCCCTCCAATCCACTTATACTGAGATATCCTGAAACGATGATTACTAATAATAAATTTACAAACCCTTCTTTATAAATAAAAGCCTTTTTGTTAGAAAATTGAAAGGTTTATGTCTTCCGTATTCTTAAATAAGCAAGCTTAATTACAAGTATTATCGTATAATTTACGATTTGATAATAGTTGCAAAACAGTTTGTTACATGTAATAGTGCTTTGGGTTTTGATACAATTGGCTCAAAAATCAATTGAATACAAACTGAAAATGTTGTATTACTATTGTATTTGTAAAATATTCTAGCCATTCTAAAAATCATAAGAATATTTTTTTTCAATACCTTTTCCTCGAAAAAGCCAGTTGCATATTGACTTCAGACTCATCATTTTTGCAGGTGTAACCAGTATGGATTGATTTGGAAAGAATGGAAGTGTAGTGTAAAGATGATCTTGGAGATTTTCACCAACAGGCAAATTTGCATGGACTTTTATCTACAAGATATTATGCAAATTAAATTTGAAGGCACGATCGTTTTATACAACTTTTAAACGCCTCTGTGAGAAAATTAATTATCAATTTAGGAATTTAAAATACAAACACGAAATTCTTAGTTTTGAGAGACGTGGTCTTGTCTTCTTTTCATTACATATTGTTATGCTGAGGAATCGCGACACTCAAGTCAAGAGTGCTTACGAGAGCAATTTCTGACGACAGTCTCAGGTGAAGAGTCATACAAATTACTGATGACCATTTATTCATTTTTGCAAATCTTGTTTACTCAGGAACGCTCAACTCGACTCTTCACTTTATTTAAGCAAAGCGAAGACTTTGAAAAAAAAAATTTATAGAAAAAGATTGTAAGATCAAAACTTGACAACTTGTCAGCAAGATTATTCATTAAATCTTAGAGGGTTGCGACCATAAATTTATATTTTTAAATACATTATTTTATTGAATCAGAATTCCGTCGTCATCTTCAAATATGAGAAAATTTTCTTCAGATTTTCAATCTCAGTCTGAGCAGAAATCACTATCATGTCATGATTGAGATACGTGAAAGAATTAAACTTTTTTTGTTTTCCTTACCTTATGTTCATTAAGATGTTTCTCTGGACCCACTCCTGATAACATAAGTATCTGGGGAGTTCCTATTGAGCCAGCAGATAAGATGACCTCCTTATTACATTTAATGGTTTGCTTCACTCCGTCTTTGATTAGCTGCACTCCTACTGCCTTCTTGTTTTCAATGATAACCTTCGGACAATTCAACGGCAAATTACAAATCGACAATAAAGAATTGTATACAGGAAAGCAATCTTCTTATGTGATATTTTAATGTGCTTCTGCATTGACTCGAAATGAATTTCTTCTTTTCTAAAAAAAGTACAGGGCCTCACAGTCTTTATAAATATCTTATGCCAAATTTGATAAATTATTCTGAACTAAAAAGTAACTCCTTCATGGCGTAGCTAAGTCTGTGCCTGGCTCTTTGGCCTTTATTTTCGTCATATTTAGAATTCCGCTCTTCATAAATTCAATTTTTGGATTTCCTCTCTTTCGGCCAGGAGTATCACTGATGATGTGTTGCGAGGAAAATACATTATCTTTTTTGCTACAGATATAAACAACGACATAAAAAGACCATAAAACCTAATTACCTGAATATCCGACAAAAAAAAATATTGATTTATTTTAAAAGTATTCGAAAAATAGTTTCTCGGATGCGAGCTCAAAAAGAATATGTTGAAATATCCTACACGACTACATTGTACCTTTTAAGAATAATTCTAAAATGAGGAACGCGTGTTCTCTCATAATTATAAACTAATGAAAAAGTTTGTGAATACCTTGGTTACTAGAGTATTAATGCTGACATGTAAGTTTTTCCTTGACATTGCTGGTATCAAAAAGGCTTTCGCAGTGCTACACCTCACTCCGTTTTTTGTTGTTTGCTGTACTTTAGAATAGCCTAAAATATTAAAAAGAATTTGTGGCAATTTAAAAATGTCAAAATGCATTCGGATTACATGTCATAAATGTTATCATGCATTTAAACATAATATGCAAAAAGGAAACGAGACTAATTGCTAACGAAACACCAAGCATCTGTTCTTGCAATGTTAAGTTAACGGGATCAAAGGTAGAAAAACCTAATGAAAACTTATGGCACCACAAATTTCAAATTTGAAATAAATGTTATCTTACGTGTAAATGGGTCGAAATTCTAACTGTATATATATATAAAATGTCAAAGTAAAAAAAATTGAAGGTTTTTAATGTACATATGAAATAAATATGTCCGATCTAAAAAAGAAGTACAGATAGATTTTGCTTTCAATAAAAATTGAACTTAAAGAATATCAAACTCATAAGTCAGAAGTGTGAAGGTAAAAAATATACTGTTGCGGTCGGTGCAAGGTGGTCTTACTGCAGATCCCTTCTATATTGCCATAATTTATGTACATGAAAAAAGTTTCAAAAGTTCTAATTGCGAGTTATTTTGCATTATAATTTTATGAATACGTATTTTTAGATGCTGAAGTTTTTCATACGAAATTACATTGGGTTACCTAGACGTTATAGTACCAAATATATATGTATAGGTGCGAAGACTGATTGATTTGTTGTATGCCTCGGTTTTCTGGGATGCAGATGGTAAAAAAAGGACATACAATCAATCGGGAAAATATTTAACTTAAGTGCTGCGGAAAGCTCCCTAGTTAAAAGTGTGTTGTTCCATGAGGAAAATGCTGCTGTTCACAAGTCTGTCACTGCAATGGATGACATTCATGATTTTGGCTTTAATTTGATTGAGCATCCGCCTTATTAATCTGATCTTGCTCCATCAGACTTCCATCTATTCCATAAACAGAAAGCAACTATTTCCGGCACCCACTTTCAGTCTGATGATGACGTCATACTTGCAGTGGATGGCTTTTTGACCAGTCAAGATAAGGAGAGTTATTTAAAAGTGGTATTGAGGCCCTTAAACACCTGTTTAAAAAGTGAATAAATACCGAAGGGGATTGTGTAGAAAAATAATGCAAAATTTCTGATCAGATTCAAATTCTTCCATACGAGGCTCACAGCATATCTTTCGGTACATTTCTTGATATAATTTTTACTCGTTGGCCACATTACATTGTTTAGATCGAGGATCACTGACGAGTTGTAAGTACCCGAAACGTGCATGTCTGATCCATGCTGCAAATTGATCTGTTCTTAAGTGATGCTATTGAATTTGAAGACGTTTAACATGACATTGTATACTTTGTTTTTCAAAAGACTTAAGTTTGTTTTAGACGGTATGATATTTAACTTAGTTTCAAATCCCGTTAGCACACAAATCTCATCATAAATTTCATTATTAAGAACAATTACGCAAAAGCTAAAAATATAAAGCTTTATTGAATACCTATCATGTCTTCTCCATTGCTATCTACAACCTTGTAACCTAATTCTTGCATTGCGTCGCCGTAAAGGTCAGCAAGCAACGAGGCGTTTCCAGGACTGACGTATAAAGGTCCATCCGTGCCATGGTAATCTGAAAAGAAGGACTCATACTTGCATATATTATTGGAAAAGCAAGTGGATAAGTAATTGGAATAACAAGCTATACTGTTGCCTTAGTCTGTTTGTCCTATTTTCTTTTAGAAAAGAAACCTAACCCAAACATTAGAAACGAAAATAGATTCTGAAAATAAGTACACTGAAACAGATATTATTCAGATGTTAAACTTTTTGATCGACAACATTTTTGAGATGTTTGGAGGAAAGGTCTTCCAGCAAATTGTCGGAATTTCAATGGGGACCAATTGTGCCCCACTCCTTGCCGACATTTTCCTTTACTCGTACGAAGCTGAATTCATTCAATCTTTGGTCTCTGAAGGGAAAAGATACTTAGCTTCTGACTTCAACTTCACTTACAGATACATAGACGATGTGTTGTCCATCAATAATCCAAAATTCGCGGATTATCTGAGCAGTATCTATCCTTCAGAGCTTGAAGTCAAAGAAACTACAGAGACAAATAATTCAGCATCCCATTTGAATATAATGTTGTCCTACGACAATGATGGTCACATGAATACCTCACTCTATGACAAACGTGACGACTTCAATTTCACCATTACAAACTTTCCCTTTTTGAGTAGCAACATCCCTTCATCGCCAGCTTATGGTGTGTTCATATCTCAGTTGATACGCTATGCCAAAGCAAGTACCAAATATACGGATTTTGTTCTGAGAGCTAGGCGTCTTTCAGATAAGCTTCTCAGTCAGGGATATGTTTGTGACCGACTAACATCGTCACTGAGGAAGTTCTACGGTAGATATGGGGAACTCGTCATACACTATGATGTCCCACTCTCCAGAATGGTGGATGATATTCTGTCATAGACCATTTGAACCATCCAACCAAAGATTGTACTCTATGTCTTCCGAAATGGAAGTAACCGGATGTGACATTTCTACCGAATTGAAGCGGCGGGTGTTGCATGGAAGCAGGAGATGCTTACTCTTCCTGGGCACCTGGTCTCACTCCCATATCGGGAGTTCGCTTCTATTCATATGGTAGAGGTTTTTGTTTGTTTGCTTTGGTTCCTGTTTTATCCTGATTTTGTATGCCTTCGGTTTCTGATTTTCTGAATTATCGATTTTGTGCTTTATACAGGATATGGTCATTATCCATATTTGTCATAGAACAAACAGACAAAGACAATAATGAGTTAAAGAAGATACTGACGACAATCTCAACAGCACTCACAATAGAGCACAAAATTGAGCATCGACGGATCTCTAGCAAGCTAAAGGTGCCCGGGAGGAGTAAGCATCCCCTGTTTGGCTAGCCACATCCGCCGTCGATGTTCACACACGAACATGAAAATATCTAAAATACATGCACTGTCCTAGGTTATGTCTATATAGAAAGTGCTATGGCGAAAAAGTCAGGGAAATATATTCAAAACACTTACTGACTAACCCCTCGCGGGGAGATTTTTATACAAGCTCCACACGGCAAAGGTCATAAGTGTGACACAAATGAGTTAAAGAAATCCTGACGATAATCTTTACAGCACTTACAATAGAGCACAAACTTGAGCATCGGCGGACCCTTACCAAGCTCCAGGTTTGGACCAGGTGCCCGGGAGGAGTAAGTAAACTCATGTTCATAGTAACACGAATGGTAACTTAATCTAATGAACGATTTTCAGAGTAGAATGCATGTGTAGGTGGCGCTTTTTTTAAAACATAGTACCTTGTTTATCATTACATATTATAATAAACATATTCAAATATCACAAGAATCATGTAACATGTATGGTGCAAGCAGGACCCAAAAGGAAGCTTAAATGTTATCTAAATATCTCTCTTTGTGTATTATTTCAAATATTGGGGGATCTTCGCTCATTAGCCCCGTATGAGAACCTAGAAGAAGAAGATTACCAAACATGATTGTACGCAGCGCCACCCTTGATAAATTCGATGAAAAAAATTGATGTACACTTTAATTAAAAGTGCAATTCAATTTATTTAATAAGCTGTTAAATAGAATAAGAAAACAAATTTCAGACTAATCAGATGAAAGTTAGATCTATAGCAGATTACATTGATGCGGCTAACAACAAATGAATTTTGACAAACTAAGGAAAAGGATAACTCAGAATGAAAAAAGGAGAAATTTTGGTATATAATGATACTGTCATTAAGGAAGATTCTTTTTTAAATTAATCTATCATTCCTTGCTCATTTTTGGGTTATGTATTGTATGAAGGTTCTCTCAGTATCTTTAACATTCTGAATAGCTGTAGAGCAGTCATGGTTGCACTACATGAGTTAAAGAAGATCCTGACGATAATCTCAACAGCACTCACAATAGAGCACCAAATTGAGCATCGACGGACCCCTAGCAATGACAAATATGAATAATGACCATATCCGTATATACAGGACAATGCAACACCAAGCTAGAGGTGGGATCATGTCACATGTCACGTCGCACTCAATCGTTCTAAATGTAGATATATACAATATCTTCTAGTTCTGTTGTTGTAATGTCTTCCTGGTTTAGAGCAAGTGACCATATTTCGCCGCATTTTTCGTATATTTTGTAGGAATTTTCAATACTTGGTGGCCGATTCAATTATTGGTTTTGCTAAAATTTAATTTAACTCCATTCTCGATCGAAATACTACAAAAATGATTTATTTTTCTCGGTTCATTGTTTCCTTATAAACGACAAAATATTTCGTTTCCATGTTTACGGGGGTGACCATATTTCGCCGTTTTTGTTGATAAATATCCATTTTGCGCTCAAAACGGACAAAATTGTGATTTTCTTTTCCTTGTTTTCTGGAAATATTTCGTCGCCACTAAGTCTACGAGATGATGCCAAGTGAAATGTTTTCTTTGTTTGGTTTTTGTAAAAAAAATTGGATGTTTACGTCTAAAATTAAGTGATTTCGTCGATTTTTCCTCCTTTTGTGGTATTTATCGTCACATTTGAGTTCAGGAGATGTCACAATATATCAAAACATGACTGTTACGGTCATATTTGATAGGATATAGAAAAATAAACTTGACAAACAATTCCGATAACCAACGAGAAGCTATGAAACGGCGAAATATGGTCACCGGCGAAATATGGTTCCTCGCGCTATATATTTTTCACTCTCATTCGACCATTGATGATTACAAAAACCACTGGCGATATATTTCAAAGCATAAAAAGGCCAGAGATACTGTCACTCAAGAAGAGTTAAAGGAGCAAATAAACATGAACATCGTGGATAACACATAGAAATGTAATAAGGATTTTGGCAGGTAACAGAAATACGAACGAGCCCGACTTTCTTTTATAAACCCTTTTCTCATAACTGCGTGCCTATCATTTTGTGGACGGCAAGTACCGACTTTCATGACGTCACAATTAAAAAGTGATTGTCCAAGACGTCATATTGCGGGAACTGATCTTATTTTATCGTCCAAAACAGCTGTACCGCAGTTATGTGAAAAAGGCTTATTATAGCAATGACAATCTCATTCTTGATTTTAGCAAAAATATACCCGAGTCTTTCATATCTGGGATTTGAATATTTTCAGATTTTATAAAGTATGGTAGCACGTCTTTATAGCTCCACCCTTCACATCCATTGGCTTCCCAATCATCGTAGTCATGACGACTGCCTCTGACGTAAACCATGCCGTTCATGCAGCTTGACCCTCCAAGTACACGACCTCTAGGCCAGTAACTTTTCTGTTGTTACATTGCAAAAAAATATGACAAAAATAAGACAATGCTCATGAGAGTTTTTACTTTTCTGAAATCCTTTACCATAACATGCATACGGTTTCAATGACATTTGAGAAAAAATTCTATCGACATTCCATATATCCCTTATTCCAGCTGATGCCATTAAAAAGTATGTTTCAATGCTACAATTTAGTATATTTACTCCTTCGTACATTTATTTCAACATGTATAGATGTAGGTTTCTCGTTTTCATTTTCGAATCTTGTTTTTCTTCCTTTATTTCTGTAACGAGTTGCAATTACTTTTTCCCCCGAAAAAGGAAGTAGACAAACGAAATATATTTCTGACGTGTTATTGCAAATATCGAAAAATCAATTTGAGTTTATGAACATAAAATTTGAACACACATATTATCGTATATTGCATTGTCTAATCTAATTAATTGAAATACTTTACATATTCACAGTAAGGAATTTCAAATTATTTCTGAAAATTTGGAAATGATTTGGGTAACTCTTGTACCTGATCTCTCATTCCTTTACATGCATGCTTTTGGGGCACAGTGTGGAATTTCCAGTCATACTTTGATTTGTAAAGATTCCAATGATACATGGGAATTGTAATAGGTAGGCTCCATTCTCCTGATTCGCCTGCCTCTACCACCAGTACGGAGACAGACGGATCCTCGGATAGGCGATTGGCTACGACGGCTCCCGACGATCCTGAACCAACTGTCATGTTCATTTAGAAAAAAATTACTCACATAAAAAGCATCATTCCGTATATACTGTAAATAATATAGCATATCAAATATTACAGCAGCTTGGCATTTGGTTTGCTATGGATTTGGTAAAGTCTCTGTCACTTGAAAGGTTGGATATTTATGTTATCTTCTACAAACATTCGCTTTATTAGAAATAAAGTTTGAGAGGAATCCTGTTTCATAGCTTTCCAGAATTAAATGTTCTACTAACCACAAATTCTTTCTTCTTTTTAGTGAACAAGTTGTACTTTATCCATTAATAATTCATTCAATAATAATTCTGTTACTTTTGAAAATGTGCATAATATTTTATATTGGTTGGTACTATCAGTACCCGATGATAATTTACGTAGTGTCACCAAATTACAAATTATTTTTACACTAAGTGGTTTCTCTTTGAAGTCATAACTCTGTTCTCAGCTGGAATATTGAATTTGAAGACGTTAAAAATCATAGGACATATTGTATCATTAGAATTTCGCTCTTCATATCGGACATTATTCAAGTTGACGTACTTCGGACTTTGAACTCCGGACTTCGCACTTTAGGGGTCATATAAAAGGAATAAGTTGCGATTGAAAACGTAAAATCTGAAAATACACCGGAGAGCTTTAAATATACATTTCACACATGAACACAAATAAATTCTTCATACAAAGTATTATAAGCTCATTGGAATAGATCAACATTTTGCTTTTGTGACACAGTCCCTTCTAAGCGCGGTGTCCGAAGTGCGAAGTCCGCGAACATGAAAAATGTCCTGTAAGCATTATTTGGATTTTCTATGTTTGCCCCGATCATTATTGATGATACGTAGTCTGTTGATATGTGCACATTGAACACTTGAATTATTATATGAATTATTACTGTAAACATGGTCATTTTCGCGTAGGGGTAATTTTCGCGTTTTTCGCGAATCAAGTGACGTCGCAAAAATTTTCCCCACGCGAAAATATCCCCGCTCCATTCTTACAATGGGAAAGACATTTTTATCGCGAATATTTCCCCCACGCGAAACGGCTTGATGTTATGATCGCGAAATTTTCCACCTTCGAAAATAACCACATTTACAGTATATATTATTACAATAAAACACATATTTCAACATTGACAACTTGAGTATCACAATATTTTTCTTACCTATGATATAATCGTATGCTTTGTTAAGGTGTTTAACGGGTTTTGGCCTAGCCCACCAGAAATGCAAGGCATAACTTAACACTCCAATCAAACTGAGCAGAACTAGATGCAACAGTCTCTCTAAAATGGAAAGAAAGTTAGTCGTAAAAACGAGATAGATATTTTTTCACAATGTCCAATCTATGCTTCCATATTTTTCGTCCAACTTACTTTGATACTTTAACTTGCATTATATACTAACGGAAAAAAGAAACTGTGTTACCAAAAGTTTAGGATAAAAGAAAGAAATGATGTATGAAAGAAATAATTCCGAGTATATTTATGATTTACTTCCATGCTTAGCTTGTTAAATATCGATGTCGCTCGATTTCCGTCTGCACGCTGTTTTAAATTTTCGAGCCTGCGTCTTACGCAATGAATTTTCAATGAAAGTGTTTAGGAAAAACATTCTTTGGTTTCAGGAAATATTATTTTAAGATTGTTACAAACAAGAATAAAATATTGATTTCTTGCATTCGGGAAGCTTCGTTCTCAGATGCCTCGAGACAACGTGACAAGGCAAATTTGAATCAATTATTCTTAGGTAAATGCTTATATGGGATGTTTTTAACATATTGGCGACATTCGGGAACACAAACGGACATCCCATATAAGCATTTACCTAAGAATAATTGATTCAAATTTGCCTTATCACGTCATCTCGAGGCATCTGAGAACGAAGCTTCCCGAATGCAAGAAATCAATATTTTATTCTTATTTGTAACAATCTTAAAATAAGGCAAAATATGAAAATGAGGACTTCACGCCCGTTTGACCTTCTTTTGTCAACTTTTTTTGAATTCATAAACAACCCAGTTTATAGACAGCTAAGTTTCAGAAACCGTGAAGAAAAATATTGACCGGTTTGTCTGTCCGTAACTCTGAGTTCGGCTAGTCCATTTCCGTTAGCGTCAGGATAACACACATGCGTACACTTCGTCAGCTATTGATATTCAAATATGAATTTTGCTATTCTTACCAATATTAGTGACATATTTTTTTTTCTAAAAAGGCATTTTGGCATGAATTTACTCGGTTTTACGTCAAACACTTTAAGTGAACGTTTCGCATGGTATGTTGTACTGAACCCTGACAGAACAATGCAAGCGCTTTAGCGTTTATATCGCCTCAGATGTGAATTTTTCAAAGTTTCAAGTCATTGTCATAATGTCACATCAGATTACCTGACATGTGAATCTTGTTCTGCATTCCCTTCCTTTGATAAATTAGATTGTCAAAAACTCTGCACCAAATGAGTAACTATAATTGATATTTGAAATATATATAAATATACACAACAAAATACGAACAAGTTTGTTTCAACGCAGTTCCTTTTTTTCGCTAGTATATATGTCACTCTAAAACGATGCAAAACACCTATTTAGAATTGTTCATGTCTATTTCCTAAGTCGAGAAGGCAAGGCAAAATATTAGAATTTCCATTGGGACGGCTGTGAACCTCAGAATGAATAAGATTCCGAAGTGAGACTCGTCTTCTCCTGATTGCATGCAACACCCGTCGCAACAGCTCCATGAACACTTGTCAGATTCGATGATTTTTCGATGTACATACATTATGTATTAATGCGCATATAAGGTAGATATTTGTTGTTTGCTAATGTTGAAAGCCTCTCAATCGCAATCCAGAATGTCACTGATCATTCTTGAAAGGGGGATTTGATATGCTTTTATTATATCCCCGTAGCGACCGGAGAACTTCCTCAATGATGATTTCAGCTGAACAAGTAGCTTACTTGCAACACGTCTGGCTCTAACGATGTAATTTAATTTGGAACATGCCCTGACGTACCGTATCAGCTGAGAAACAAAAACGCCATAAGTAGGAGAAGACGGAATGTTGCTACTCATGAAAGGGAAGTTAGTTATGTGGAAGCTGAAATCATCACGCTTGTCATACAGTGAGATGTTAAAATGGCCGTTTGTGTCGAAAGATAGAAGTGTTTCGAAGTACGAAGCGGATATATCCCTCTCGGCTGTTTCCTTGATCTCTAGCTCATGAGGATAGATTTCATGTAGATAATCCTTAAAGTTCGGTTATTGATGGACAACACGTCGTCTATGTATCTGAAGGTAGAATTGAACTGAGATGCGAGGTGCTTTTGTCCAGCCGATAGCAAGGTCTGGATGAAGTCAGCAACAATTTTAATGCACCAGACACGGGTTTCGGATATTAAATCTTCATCAGTGATGCTTCCATCTAACTTGTTTTTAGATACTGCCAAAATTCATTTTTAAAAAGCATCCTCTGGTTATACTTGTGCAATTTGCAGAGAGTGCGCGACCAAATTTCCTGTAGGGTCGATTTCAGTAGCATATCCAAATAAAATCTATGTTCAAAATGGCATTGGAGGGATGGTGCTGAGAAGTTAACCTCCTTTAATTTCGATGGTATTTTTGAATGAAATGACAAGTTTCCGAAATAGTCAAATAATATGTATGATGTCAAATTGATAAAGTTCCAAAACCAATCTTCTTTCATGCGACAGAACTGGAAAGAAGTAATGTATACACTTGACAAACGAGTTTAACTGATTCAAACTTCAACAGGAAATAAGTGTTTATTTAATAATACGGAAGCGTCCCAACTCTTTACCTTCCCGAAGAAAATTTCAACTTGATTTTCACATCCTTGAGACAATGTTTGTTAGAGGTGGCGCTGTGTATAAGCTTCATATAAGATTTAATTTTCCATGATGATATCTAATTCTAGTAAATGTTTTAATGAAAGAAAACAAACTGGAAGCATCAATGATGAGGATTGTTCTATCCGAAACACGTGTCTGGTGCATTAATATTTGTATCAAATTTTCTTCAAGATAAAAAGTGGGAAAACTTCCGTATTATTCCTAATGTGTGCTTAAATATTATATTATTGTCCCCCGCTTTCGCGAAAGCGCGGGGACATTAAAACCGGTTCGTCTGTCCGTCTGTCCGTCAGTCACAAAAACTTTTGAATGGTAAGTGATAGGGCTTTGGTATTTCACATGTGTATTCCTTGTGACAAGACCGTTCCATGGCTACAAAAATTTTTGACCTTGTGACCTTGACCTTTGACCTACTTATTAAAATTTTTAACCTTGCCCATTACTTTTGAATGGAAAGTAATAGGGCTTTCATATTACACATGTGTATTCCTTGTGATAAGACCTTTCCATGTATACCAAAAGTTTTGACCTTGACCTTGGACTTTGACTTACTTATCAAGAACTTTAACCTTGACCATAACTTATGAATGGAAAGTGATAGGGCTTTCATATTACACATGTGTATTCCTTTTGACAAGACCTTTCCATGGATACCAAAATGTTTTACCTTGTGACCTTGACCTTTGACTTTGACCTACTTTTGTGACCTTAACCTTGAACGTTGACTTACTTATTAAAAACTATAACCTTGACCGTAACTTTTGATTGCAAAGTGATAGGGCTTTCATATTACACATGTGTATTCCTTGTGATAAGACCTTTCCATGGATACCGAAATTTTTTACCTTTTGACCTTGACCTTGGACTTTGACCTACTTATCAAAAATTTTAATCTTGCCCATTACTTTTGAATGGGAAGTGATAGGGCTTTCATATTACACATGTGTATTCCTTGTGATAAGACCTTTCCATGGATACCAAATTTTTTGACCTTTTGACCTTGACCTCCGACTTTGATCTATTTATCAAAAACTTTAACCTTGACCATTACTTTTGAATGGAAAGTGATAGGGCTTTCATATTACACATGTGTATTCCTTTTGACAAGACTTTTCCATGGATACCAAAATTTTTGACCTTTTGAACTTGAACTTGGACTTTGACCTACTTTTGTGACCTTGACCTACTTATTAAAACTATAACCTTGACCGTAACTTTTAATTGCAAAGTGATAGGGCTTTCATATTACACATGTGTATTTCTTGTGACAAGACCTTTCCATGGATACCAAAATTTTTGACCTTGTGACCTTAACCTTCCACTTTGACCTACTATTCAAAAACATTGACCTTGACCATAACTTTTGAATGGAAAGTGATAGGGTTTTCATATTACACATGTGTATTCCTTGTGACAAGACCTTTCCATGGATACCAAAAATTTTTGACCTTGTGACCTTAACCTTCGACTTTGACCTTCTATTAAAAAACTTTAACCTTGACCATTACTTTTGAATGGAAAGTGATAGGGCTTTCATATTACACATGTGTATTCCTTGTGACAAGCCCTTGTCATGGATACCAAAATTTTGACCTTGTGACCTTGACCTTGGACTTTGACCTACTTTTCAAAAAATTATAACCTTGTCCATAACTTTTTAATGGAAAGTGATAGGGCTTTGATATTTCACATGTGTATTTCTTGTGAAAAGTTCTTTCCAAAATTTTGGACCTTGTGACCTTGACATTGGAGTTTGACATACTTTTCAAAAACTTTAACCTTGACCATTACTTTTGAACGGAAAGTGATGGGGCTTTCACATTTCACATATGTATTCCTTGTGACCTTGTGTCATCGTGCTTGGATGTTGACCCACATTATAAAACTTCAACCTCGACCATACTTTTTGGATGGTACTTTAAATGATAGGACTTTAATATTTCACATGTGCATACTAATTACTTTTCATAAGCCCTGTCCCTTGGTAACAAAACAAAAGTTTGGACCCTTTGACCTTTACTTGGAGTTTAATCTTTCATATTTAGAATGTTGATAATATATGAGATATATTATGAAAACTTAAGAAGGGAGGGGGGGGGGGGTCTGTAATCATTCTCTAAAGACAAACACCCAAAAGCGGGGGACCACAATTCCTTGAATTTGATTTTTAAATCCAAAAATAATGCTTTTCTTTCTATTCATTGTTTTTAATTTGTTATTTCTGGCAGACAAGTAAATAGTCTTATGAAACAGAAATCCAATAGATTTTTACTAAATGTTCACATTAAAAAAATAATCGCTAATTTGTCTCAATAAATGATTTGCTAAAATTACATATCCCATATATATTAATTATTACATTGTCTAAATAGTAAACTTTGTAGATACATCGCAAATGAAAGACTTTAAACTTGTTTGTTAATAGAAAATTATTAATTTTTTTTTCCAAATAATTGGCCATTTTAGATCAACATTGAGACTTTTCTCCCATTTAATTTGAGATTTTGGTGAGTCATTTTCGTTTTTAACTAATTCTTCTAAAATACTTATTGTTTGTAGTCTTACATCAATAACCCCCCCCCCCCCCGTTTTTCGAATCTCTTATCATAGTTTTACAGTCCCTTCAACTAGTCCCCTTTTATTATTCTTAAAGAAATGCTATATAAGTTTATTTATTTCATTGATATGTTTATACGGAATTTCTCTTATTTCAAGATCCTATTCATATCCTATTTTCGAGATTATGAATGACTGGATAACTCAGTTTTTATCCTTTAAGGTATCCGTTGTACAAATAAATATCAAGTGTATTATAAAGTTAGAATCATGGCATATTTTTACCTAAATATACCTAATACAACATAAATAATGGTTTCTAACATCAGAGGTCAGCATGCCGACCGTCGCTCAAGCCACGGAAACTATCGAGACACTGCCGAAGATTACCGAGATCATTTTAACAGTTTAAATGGACGAGACGTCCGCGAGATCTTCATTTGTACATTGGATACGTTAATATATAGTCCTATTTTCCAGATTTGTAAACATATTTATATTATAAATGATTTCTGAAAATTCAGGGTCTTTTCCTACCCAGCCTCCAATGTATAAATCAGTAGTTTTTTTTAGATAAAATTTCGATTCCGAAGCGTTTTCGAAAATTCTTTAAACGTCAATATCAATCTTCAAAGAGTTTTGATACATGTTTTTGCATCTTTTTGTAATACGGAAGAGTTCCAACTCTATACCCTCTTGAAGAAAATTTGAAACAATTCATTATGCACCGGACACGTGTTTCGGTTTTTAAAGCCTCATCAGTGATGCTTCCAGCCAAAGTGATTTAAGTAACATTTTCACCCATTTCCTGGATTTGTCTCCAAAGTTATACTTTTCCAAACATTTATCTAACCGACCCCTTTCTATCCTATCGAAAGCATTTACCTGATAAAAAAAATAGAAACATTCATTTTCTCAACTTTTACGTATTTAATATTGTCTTGTATTAATCTGCTTGCTTCCTGCATATTAAATGTACGTCATGGAATATTCATGTTGTTCGCAATATCAGTCTGATAACATAACTTCAAATAGCATAATAAGAAATATTTAGTCATTGAATTCTTACCAGGCAAGTATAGCAGAAGCCAGATCGACACAGCCAACCAGCCAACAAGAACTACTGTTATATTCATGTTCGACTTTGAATGTGGCGTTTTCCTTGATTCACCTATATGTATTCCACACGACACGATTTTTTCAAGTATCAACGTTTTAGTTGCGTAATAGTGCGCACTTCTTAAGATAACGGCACAGGGGAAAATATGGAATGAAGGTAGGAGATCGCCAACAAGACCCCGTTGCAGCATCAACAGCAAAACACCCGAAGCAAAAACACAAAAGACGAGTACGGCACGAGACGGAAAAGAGACACACGACATGAAAACATCAAAGACAAAAGATTACACATAAACCGACGAGACCAATTGGCAACCGGTGCCGACTTTGGACGGCCATTTGTCACGCAAGAAGCAAATGGTGTGGTTATCCTGGATTACGTCCGCACAACCCTCTCACTTCTCCAATTACCCAGAGGTCTCGAAGAACGTACAATTGTGGTGTAAAACAACCTCCTCATTGTGAGATGACATCACACAAACAAGACCGCGAAACGTAGATGCCCCAGAAACACAGATGAATATGTAAATGGATATAAAAAGAGGGCATGCGTAATACAGTCCGTGCTCTGCCGGCTGTAGCGAGCTCATGTATGTAATCACCCGAGGAGTCATTCAGAGAGGACAGGTGGTCGGGACCCTGTCTTCTCTAAAGAGGTTTGGACAGGCCCGTCATGGAGTCCCGTCGTCACAGTCAGTCAGAGTGCAAGTCTCAATGATGCGCTTGTACAAGACTGTAGATTGGTTAAGTACCAAGCCTAGTGTCCGTCTGGTGACATTAGGATCATATCCACGGTATAAAAGGCGTTTGATGATTCTGACGCATTTTCGATGGTTATGCTGCCTACCTTTGATCCTTCTTATTTTGTTTATCATATCACCATAAAAGACAGGTTGTGTAATACTCAAAGAAATGTACTGTGTTGCGTGTATAGATCCGAATTTTAAAAGAAGTTGACTGTAATTTTTGTAAAATTTCCATAAAGTCTTAACTAGTTAATGAAAGCGGAAACCTTGACCAAAAAGTTTTTTGGGTAATTTGTAAATTTCTGCTGTGAAAATCTAAAATATCAGTACATGCTCTAGCGTACCGGATGAACTGTGATATGTAAATGCCGTATGACGGTAATCTTGGAACATCACCGTCAAGCCAGGGGAAATTTACTATGTTGAATCCAAAATCATCCCTTTTGTCATATACACTTGTATGAATCTTTCCGTTTACAATTTTGATATTTAGGTCCAAAAACGGTGTTTCTGTATTTGAAAGGTTTGCCCTGTTAAGTGTTAATTCTTGTGGATAAATTTCATTCTCATATAATTCAACAGCAGGATTTTCAATGGTTTGAATATTATCCAGATACCTAGAAGTATTATTGAAACATTTCAGATCATCAAATTTTCTTTGCATTTGAAGATTTTGGATAATTTTTTTTTCAGAAGTGTATAAAAATAAATCTGCAACAAGAGGCGCACAGTTAGTACCCATAGGAATTCCTACAACCTGCTAGTATAGATCCTCACCAAATCTAATATAAATATTGTCCAAGAGGAAGGACAAGGCATTACACAGGTCACTACATGTCCATGATATGTATGATTTGTAGTCTGTCGAGGAAAAGAAACCCTTCGATTCAGATTCGCTCTCGATCAAAACACCATTTAATGAGATTAGATAATCGATCATTAATTTTGTCATGAGGAAGTGTGGTGTACATATTAGAGAGGTCGTATGAAGAAATCGTATTGGCTTGGAAACTTCCAGATTTCATTTGTCAATCACATCCCCTGAATTCTTAATAGACCAAAATAAATTTACATCGTTCCTGTTTAGAACCGTTTCACAATATCTAGTTATGTGTTCTTTAATAGCAGTAAGTGCTGACGTCAGATTTCTAGAAAAATTATAGTGGAGCAGTTACTAGAATAAGCAATAAATCGAAATTTGTAAGGAGACTTGTGCAGTTTCGGTATGCAATATAGTGTTGGGAGATCCAATTTAGAAATAGAGATATTGAATGAAGACAGTTCACTGTTATGCTTGCTTAAAATGTTAGATGCACTTTCATTGCTTTTGATATATGTATTAGTAGACGAAAGTTCCGACACCAAAGTTGATATGTAGAACGTTTTCAAATGATAATGGTGTTGTTGGCTGCTTTATCAGCTGGTGCAAAGACATATTTTTCATGTAATTAACTTAGTTTGGATTTGAAACGTGGATTTTGAAAAAGATGAGGGTTTTTATGGAAGTTATCTATTCGAATATCCGTTATATCTAAAATGAGGTTTTTCCAGTCATTCAGAGCATGCGGTTCGACTCCTTCTGATTTACACCATCTTTTCGTATAATTATCTAAGGCTTCCGTAAGCACCTCACGGCATTTGACAAAATCTATCTTGGATGGGATTTTATACTTAGGTCATTTTTTAAGAAGACCACGGAGCTGCCTATCTTGGATAATTGAAAAGTCACCTGTAACAACATGGCCAGCTGGTTTGTAGAGATATTTAGAAGTTGCACATTCTCAAGAAGCAGGACACGTTTCAAGTTTGTGAATGTGAGAATTGAAATGAAAATGGTGAAATGAAAACTTAATCAGAAAAAAAGAATCAGCATTTTGATGTACATGCTACATGTATTTATCAATGAAGGTTTCAAATATGGGTTAAATACACTGTTTACTACACAATATATTTCATCGGTTTTTTTTTGCAACGCTCGGTTGAAGTAGGTTTGTTATCATTATGTAAATAACGATCATCTCATGCCTTGTGTGTATTTTTATGCTTTAAAGTTTATGTGAATGTCGTACGTGCAGGTGATAGACATACATGAAATAGGAGGTACATGTTAACATGCTAGCACTTTCCTTTCAATGAATTGTTGCTACACATTTTATCAAATGATGCTTCGGAATACTGTTTATTCCGGGGTTGGCAACTGTTCAAATGTAAATTGAAATGATTTTGCCTTGCCTTGTCGACTTTGAGACTGAATAACTGATGAGTACTTGTTCGATGTTTACTTTAATGGTAGAGCGACCAAATTGAAAAAGGGGCTTAGTTTTCGAGTTTAATCAACACCCCTAACACAGGCCTGAATTTGGTCTTAACTTTTAGCTGAATACCTCTGCTTTCAAGAACAGCTGTCGTAAAGAATACATCATGGTCAGAATTTGTTTAAATTGGGTAAAAAGTGATAAAACCGTGAAAAATAAAAACGAAATATTTATCGGTTACATCCTCTGTATTCCTATATTTGTCTCTGTTTTGTACAGAGAGTCATTGCAATTCTTGCATTAGATATATAAATATGATATAGAGTTGTTTTGGAGGTAGAATATTTTCTCCTCTCTCGAAAAATGGCAGTTTTATGCAAATTTTTATGAAATATGAAGAATCCGTGTTAATATATTATCTAAGGCCCCGAGACTGAATTTTTGTCTCGAAACATATCGACAAATATATGTATATTATTTCTGAGGCCTTTTTATCGTTAATTTTTCTAGAGGCTTATAAATAAATATAAAAAACTATTGCGTATACACTTTAAAGTTAAGCGTCATTTCCTAAAGAAGATTCCGTAGATTAAGATTCGGTTGACCACGTGTTACAGTTTTTATCAAATCGTACTTTTTTGTCGGTATATATACGTATGTTTGATAAAAGTAACTGCCGAAAGAGGAATTATGTCATCCTGTTAACAAGTTCATGAAAAATACCTTATCTTAATATGCCGTGTGAAGATTGCGTATGGAGACCCGTTTGTGACAAGTTGTAATGAAAATACGTGAATTTCAAAACTTCGCATGAAGTTTCTATTAAATGATAAAAAGTATCTTACGACGTTCATTTTAGAACTACAGTGATGTAAATATATTTCCAAGTACATTGGTCAGAGTTTGGACTTTTGTTTTAAACATTGAAATATGCCTTTCGTTAACGTTGTGCAATTTTTCAATTTTATCATCCGTACTTACCCTCATTCAGATTCGTAGCTGTTACAAATTAAGTGGATGCTTTTCATGATGCATTGGGTCAGAGAACCTCCCTTAAGGCGCCCAGGGGATCTCATGGAAAGTCCTAAAGTGTCACAGAATTGGGGGGCTGTGTTTTGTGATGCTGTACATAGCACAAACACCACATAATCATACGTAATATTGGTAACGTAATTGAGCAATCCTACATTAATGAGGACTATATACATACTTCTACAATAAAACAAATAAATAGCTATATATTTCGGAGAGGAAATGCAGAAAAATGTGTGTTATGGTCTGTTGACAACTGAAAGTTTGATCGACAGGAGCCTGGAATTTTGAAGCGTCGATGGCCGTTTTTCCCGAAGCGCTCCGAATAAAATAAAAAGTATGAAAAAAGGTATGACTGAAGTCAGTGCAATGTATCCAAGTTCCGATTTTCAACTACGAATATTCAAGAGTCCAAGATACGATACAACAATATTAGACTTTTATAACGACGAGACTGGTGTTGTCAGCTCAGCGTTAGTACCAAAAAGAAGATCAACAAGAAAGTTTCAGTGAATAAACACGGTTAAAATGTAATTGATAAAATGAATAGCAGATTACAAAAATCATATCAGAAGTCCAAATTTATTATGTTACATGTATAGCTACAACAATTCGATTGCATCATGAGACAAGTGTAATATATAAATTATCCGCAATTTTAGGTGCCTAATATTGAGTAATTTGAATGTCCTATTTCAAACTGTAATACTGGAACCGACTGAAAAGCTATTTTGCACCTGGCTACACTCATTTATTATTTTGAAGTGTTCTTTTTTTTTGTCGAGCAATTCAATTTTTCAAATCAGAAATAATAGTCGGGCGTTATATACGAAAATGTGAGAGGAAGTATTTCGGATAAGAACACCATTTACTATGTGCACAGTAGGTGACATACTATAGAGCATCCTTTAATGTATGGTCATTTCTATTTCAATATCGATGAAGCATGGAAAATGATGAACAGACAGTCAAAACTCTCTAAAAAATGCATACAAAGTCATATTTTTCGTACGCGGTCAATGTCGTATAATGTCCAACAACGATCAGCCAATCAGAAACAAGAGAACCAGAAATCAGAGTTTATCTCCATTATCATCTACATCTACATGTAGTACAAATGCATTTAAGTTACGTTTTAGCGACAAGTGTTTTATCACCGTCAAACGGAGGAAGAAAATGCAAAAATTGTCTTGAATGTGAAGGAGTCGTATAGGCAGCTACGCTGCTTATCTAACTTGAAGCTCGTGGAAGTAAAACACAAGGCGCATTTCCGTCTTGTTGATCGCAAAATCTTTGTTTTACTAAATTATTTCTATAATTGGGCGGACAAAAAGCTTCCATATTAAATGTTTGAAATCATCAGAATAGAGATAGTACAGAAAGACAAAAAGCTTTATTTTCAAAATTATTGATGTAAATTTGTCGTCTACTTTAAAATAAAACAATGCTTCTATTCATATTTATATGTTAAAATTAGACTTTGCTGTAATTATGTGGTGTTTAACTCCGTAACAGTATCGAGGAATCATCTAGTTTATTTTGTAGTGATTGTTATTAACAATGTTATGGGGAGGGGCAGTTTAATTGCCTGTAACTCTAAAGTTTGTAAATCGATCTCTATCAAACTTTCCAAAAAAACACATTCACATACCAAAATATCGTTTCTTTTTGGTCATTTTTATTTTTGAATCAACATTCTCAAAATTCAAGTGAAAGAATTGAATTTTTCCATTTTACCTATTTATCTTAGAATGTGTGCTCATTCATCCATAAAGTTGGAATTAGAAAAATCAATTTAATCCAAAAAGTTTCTTTTGACTTCAATAAGCATAATGACATTTATTTTGGTCACATGGACTTTCCATTTGTAAAAAGAAGTAAGTTTTTGTTAAAAAATCTATGAATTTTAATTTTACTAATTTTCCGCTTTTCTGTGAAATTACAGAAATTCTGACCATACGAATTTGTTTACGACACCTCAAACGCATGGCCCACCTTATATACTTTCGTTTGATATGAAATTTAGCCCTGTGTTAGGGATGTTGATTAAAATTTCAAATTCAGCGACTTGGTAGCTTTAGGTGCAAAAGCGATGTATAATATCATCGCTTTAGTGCAAACGGTAATGTTCACGGGAAGGTTAGCGCAGACGTGTATGTGCGCAAGAATATTTGAATATGAATATTTCAATACATCTCATTTGTTTCAAGACTACTCTCTTATAAACTTACCATACCCTAGGTATAGGTACGTTTTCCTTTTAAGGTCTTAACAGTTGTACATTCATGCATAGTCCCATGCCTAAACAGACATTTCTGTTTCTAAAGAACCGGGACTAAAACAAATGTGATTGGATGTACATGTTTTAAGACCTTATGTAAAATTATCCATGCCTAGGTTATGCTAGGTGCATAAGAGAGTCGTCTTGAAAATGTGATGTATTAAGGTTTTCATACAGCAATTTTTTTTCATATAACAAATATTTTTGCGCACATACACGTCTACGCTCACCTTTCCGTGAACAATACCGTTTGCACTAAAGCGATGATATTATACATCGCTTTTGCATCTAAAGCTAGCGACTTGGTTGCTCTACTATAAAGGAAACGGGGCAGTAACTAAAGCCGCCCTAAATAAATTCCACGGTTAACGTGCACGTTCAATCTTCCAACCTACGAGGAAGAAAAAAAAATGACAACAAACAAACAAACAAGCGAAATTTTAAAGCCTTACTTCAATAGAAATTGATAATAAGGACATCACATTTACCGATACACGTTCCCCAGAATACAGACTACAAGGAGTCATCTTGGACATTTCTACTTTTCGTTTATTTCAAGCAGTTAGATCAGATAAATCAGAGGAGAAAACAAATCGTCCTTTCATTAAAGTAAAATTTGCAAACAAAGGTATTGATAAATTGAATCTTGGTCAAATTTTGAATCACAAAACTGTCACAGAAAAAAAAAATACCACAATATTTCAAAAGAGTAGAAACTCCTTGTATTTCCTATAGCTACACACCAACAGTTGCATCTAAAATTTACAATTACAAACGATTCCTGCAGTGTATTGATTTAAGTAATCCCTCACTACATCCACTTCCTTGCGAATGTTCTTCATCGGATTTCAACTACTCTCCCTGTGGACACGTTATTACTGGTGACCTTAGTATAGTCAAGAACGACAAGTTGAGAGAATTGTTAAAAAAGGGTCCCAAATACATAGAAAGTATGTCCTTTACATGGAACCAAAATGTCAAAATTATTATGGACTCTTGTGAGGAATATGCAAGACGTTGGGCAAAGAAAGAGGATGTACAGCTCGACACCCTTTCGGAATGGATAAAATCCATCAGAGGGTTACTTTTATCTAGAATTAACCGATTAAAATCAACTGTGAACACCAGATTCGAGTCTATATTTAAAGACCCTGATGTTATCACAGAGCTTACCAACCTCCAAGAACATTATGTCATCACACCAGCGGACAAAGCCTCAAATAATTACACAATCACTTGCAAAAAATACTATTTCGACAGTCTAGTTAAAGAGTTGGGTTTAAATTCGACACATGGAAATCCCACTTACACCCCAACAAACCTTTCTGCCTCTGAAATAATAGATAACCACAAATCAGCTCTTGCTTCCTTTTGCTTCAACACTAACAATTTAGAGTTGCCATACTTATATTGCATACCTTAAATGCATAAGAATCCGTACAAACAACGTTTCATCGCTGGTTCCTCAAAATGTTCTACCAAATCTGTATCGATCTTACTCGCCAAAGTTTTATCTGAAATCAAATCTAGGCTTTAAAATATTGTTTGACAGTATATTCTCGCAGTGGTATCAACAAGATGTGGATCTTAAAGAACTCGAAGGAACTTTTAGAACATCTGAAATCCACTCATTTTAGTAGAGTCCATTCGATCAAAGCCTTTGATTTTTCGACACTTTACACTACAATTCCACATTCTAAATTGAAAGAAAGACTCGCAAAAATTTTAAGTAATGCGTTTACAAGTAAGAACGGTAATCGCAAATACAAATTTATTGTTGTTAACTATGTCAAAACCTACTTTGTGAAAGAAAAGTCCAATTGTGAAAATAAGTACACTGAAACTGATATTATTCAGATGTTAAACTTTCTGATAGACAACATTTTTGTGGTGTTTGGAGGAAAAGTCTTCCAGCAAATTGTCGGAATTCCAATGGGGACCAATTGTACCCCACTCCTTGCCGGCATTTTCCTTTACTCGTGCGAAGCTGAATTCATTCAATCTCTGGTCTCTGAAGGGAAAAGATACTTAGCTTCTGACTTCAACTTCACTTACAGATACATAGACGATGTCCATCAATAATCCAAAATTCGCGGATTACCTCAGCAGTGTCTATCCCTCAGAGCTTGAAGTCAAAGAAACTACAGAGACAAATAATTCAGCATCCAATTTGGACATAATGTTGTCCTACGACACTGATGGTCACATGAACACCTCACGCTATGACAAACGTGACGACTTCAATTTCAGCATTACAAACTTTCCTTTTCTGAGTAGCAACATCCCTTCATCGCCTGCTTATGGCGTGTTTCATATCTCAGTTGATACGCTATGCCAGAGCAAGTACCAAATATACAGATTTTGTTCTGAGAGCTAGGCGTCTTTCATATAAGCTTCTCAGTCAGGGATATGTTTGTGACCGACTAACATCGTCACTGAGGAAGTTCTACGGTCGATATGGGGAACTCGTCATACGCTATGATGTCCCACTCTCCAGAATGGTGGATGATATTCTGTCATAGACCATTTGAACCATCCAACCAAAGATTGTACTCTATATCTTCCGAAATGGAAGTTACCGGATGTGATAGTTCTTCCTAATTGAAGTGGCGGGTGTTGCATGCAAACAGGAGATGCTTACCCTTCCTGGGCACCTGGTCTCACTCCCATATCGGGAGTTCGCTTCTTTTCATATGGTGGAGGTTTTGTTTGTTTGCTTTGGTTCCTGTTTTATCCTGATTTTGTATGCCTTCGGTTCTGATTTTCTAATTAAAGATTTTGTGTTGTATACATGGATATGGTCATTATCCATATTTGTCATGAAATGATTAAAAATGCACGAAATCTCATAGGCAGTATATATAAAGATAATTATGCGGAATAAGGCTCAGACAGACGGAAACTTGCCCATCCTCTCATAAGCATCACAGAAACAAAGGAAGCGGCTTTTAAAAAAAATTGGATCAAATATGAAGGTCACGTCGCTTGATTCAAAATTATTGTTAAAAGTGTTGTCAAATGAAATTCACATGTGAAATATCATACCGCTTACTCAACGATTAAAAGATATGGTATTTAAAGATAATTATGTTGGATAGACAGACAGACGGAAACTTGCACATTCACTCATAAGCATCATGTGTGTTCCACAATAAATAGCAAACCAAGGAATGCTTGTGTCGCCTGCGAAGCGGCTTTTTTAAATGTAGGCCAAAGTCACTTGGTTCTAACTTATTGATATCAGTAGAAAAGTGTTGTCAAATGAAATTCACATGTTAAATATTATAACTCTTACTCAACGATTAAAACAAAGGAGGGGATAAAAAACAACACCAGGTTACAGCACCCACAGCAAACCTCCAAAACACCCTATGCAAAAACACAGAGCAGATAAGCACAGAAAGAGACGTAAAAGGGAGAATGAACGTCAACGCACAACACAAAAGATATGGTCAATCTCAAATTTTCAGAAAAGAGGGCCAATCATCACTACTTGAAAATTTTGGTTACAACAGAAAGGTCTCAGAAAGACAAGAAAGATGTTTAAACTCCCCTGATGTTCCTTTATGGAACACAAAAAGGGAATGTAACATAAAGAATATTCACGGTTACGAAAATCTGGATAGTACAAGTAGGGACTTTCAATTTTTTTTTAATTTGGAAAATTTTCCAAATCCTACGTGCGCGGTGGAGGTTAAATATAGGTTAAACATAGAACTTAGGATGGCCTTAATATTGAATTCATTTTAGATACAAGCTTTGAATCATTGAAATATAAATGTTTGAGGATTAATAATACATATCGACAAAAGTACCACTGATAAGGCTTAAATATCTGAAACTTGCTGTTTATGTCCCATCCCTTATTGCATATGGTGCATGTGACCATGTATTAGATGTAAACGTCTTCAAATTGCATAGCATCATTTAAGAACAGATGTTATTGTCTCTGTCTGTTTGTCCCTTTTCCCTCTTCTCGCGAAAGTATATTTGTATTGTTTTATGTTTTTCAAGGTGCTGGTGATGTTTCGATTCCAATTTTGCGTTTCTTGTTTGACTTTTATTCACTGATGCACATCTTTTGAAAGATTTTTTTTTGTTAAGGAGGTCCAGGACAGCCAGACTGAAATAAAGATCTTATCATTTAATTTTCGTAAAAATTACAAATGTTCATAATTGAAAACATACTTTTTCTACATGCAAAGTTTCATAAATTGTTTTACTGTTAGTTTTGAAGCTACGAACGTACATGTATACCCATTGAAAGATCCAAAATTGGCCGTAAATGTGACGTAAAAATAAACACACTTTAGGTAATGAAAAACAGGTACGAATCTTCTGTAGAGGCAGAATATTAACAAGTTCTGTATTTTTCAATTAGAAATGATGTGGGCAATCGGAGGATATGTTTAGAATTAAAATGATCATTAAGACATCTAAAAGAAATTGTCGAAAGGAGATAAATTTTTGTCTCTTTTCAGAACATCTTAGAGTTGTTAATTTTTGATAATAAAGTCCGTTTATCTAATAAAGTCCGTTTATCTAATAAAGTCCGTTTATCTGAAACCCTATCATTTATTTTCCGTAAAAACTTGATATTATCTCCTTCATATGTCAAGTGAAACACCGATGAGTTCCTACGGAAATTTGACCGTCAGCTTTTAAGTTATAATGATTTTGTTACCCCCTCCCCTTATTTTTACGTTACCTGATGCTGACGTCAAGCGCGGATCCAGAGGGGGGGGGGGGGGTTCGGACCCCCTAGAATTTTTAAAGCACACTTAATTTTTTTCAATTAATATACTTATTTCATAAGATTAAATCCAAAATACCTTTACTTGTCATAATATTTGAAACATATATCATGAATTTTGAATTAGAAATCTTTCATTTTGATAATATTTGACGTCAGCATTTCAAAAATTTTCTTTAGCTCAATTTCGCTTGCAAGAATTATTACATAAATGTACGTTATTTTCAAATGATGCTGCGCTTTCTTATATACATAACATATACATTACACCTAGGTCAATAAACAAGGGCATTAAGAAAACGAAAAGAAACTGAAGAAGACACGAATAGTGGATTTTATTCCAATTCTCGGAATTTTTTTTCGCTGGCTCGCTATCGCTCGTCATTTGTTGTATTTACATCTTGAAACTGACAATCAATAATCAAGTACTATGATGTGAAAATTCAAGATTTTAAGCTTTTTGCTCGCCATTGCTCTCCAGTTACCTGTTTTGTTAATAATAAGAAACAGAACTGGCGAACCCATGGCAACTCCTTCCTAAACCTCGTTCAAGAAAACATGGCTCCGACCACCTCTCATTTCTGAATATCAGTCGTACTCCTTGGTTACATGCATTAGCTCCCTGCAGCTGACAGAAGATGGACTGTGTACCTTGGTTCCTGCCTTTTACTGTCTTGTTAGGGTGATCATCTTACAATAAGGATACTTTTCTACACTACGATTGTTCGTTCCTCGAGGTCCATTGGTAACCTGTAAAGTGGAAAGGTTAACGTTGTGAGATCGTAATTCAGAAAACCACATGAATTAATAATCATGTGGCTAATGGCTGTCGTTAGTCGGTTGCCCATTGGTCTTGTTAGTGTTTGTGTAGATTTTTTTTGTTTTGTGGTTAGACGCCATATTTGATTTTCTTTCTCACTTTTGCGTCTTGTGATTTGTTTGTCTACTCCGTGTTTCAACCCAGTCTTGTTCCCTCCTTTCTTTTGTTTATAACAATCACGTGAACATATATGCGATCTGTACGGGTGAATAATTCCTTCACTAAATCTTATCTACTCGAAAATATATTCAAGAATTTAGATAATTAAATTTCATAATTGTTATTCCATCCTTTCCTTCGTGTTTTTCATTATGCCTTCAATCTAATGTTCTTTTATATTTCGTCAACACGAGCATAAATTATGTCAATTGAGTGTATTTCCCATCCCTAAGTATCATTGTATTCGCTTAATCATTTAAACATACTTTGTGAATCTTCAATAGAAGGGAGGGGATCTCCAACAAGACCATGTTGCAGCACCAACAGCAAAACACCAAAACACCTGATGCAAAAACACAAAAGACGAGCATACTATGAGACGGAAAAGAGACATTCTACATTTAAACATCAAACACAAAAGACTACACATAAACCGACGAGAAAAATAAATACATTGTACATATATATTTAATGTAGAGTATTTTTGTGTTATTCCCAGATCTTCATTGTATGTTTACATAATGAAAAGAAATGACCAAGTAGAATGTAACTGCTCTCTAAAAAGCAAAGTAATCATCAATCAACGTAGAATCGCAAACATCAATCTGGATCCTTGTACTAACACAGGTAGTGCACCTGCCGACTATACACAAGGGCGCGGATTTAACCAAGTCAAAGAAGAATAGTCATGGAAACCTGAAACCTCTAATGGTTAACTTTTCGGACCAAAGTACATATTTTCATGGTTATCGACAGAGCAGGAATTATCAATATTGAAATATATGTTCTTTCATAAGAATTACAGTGAACCATATGCGCATTTCAACAAATTATGTACCATCAGTGATGCTCGAGGCCAAAAAAGGAGGAAATTCATATACTAAATCAATCTGCACACATCGGTATTTTCCGATTCCGTGCGGGACTTCATCTGGAAAAGTACCTCTGCCGTCAGCCGAACTACTTTTCTGCAAGAATCTTGCAATAACTTTCAGGAACGGAGATACATCAATAAAGATATTCCTTTTAGATTTTCTTTTCTATTATAATCCAATTCAAGACTGTTTCAGTGAAGATAAAACGCTTACAGTCATTATAAATTTTGTAAATTTTCTCGTAGCGAACACACATATCTTTCGTAAACAGGCACTTTCAGTACTAAAGACACCGTAACGGCCTTTTGATACGTAGCGCGTCTATGACGTCATAGACTAAAGTCCGCGTAAGAGAATATAGCTGCAGGCAAGGATACTTTGCTTGTCTACTTTGATTCCTTGCGTGCGAGATGATACTAAATACATGTAATATGGGATTATGAAGAACAAAAATTTAAACTTGACCTAAAATGCCTGCCAAAGAACCTGCTTAGGAGAGAGCTATGACATCAGGGAGATGTAAAACGTCTTCAGATTCAATAGATGTTAGTTTTAGAAAAAAATCATAAGATTTTGTGACGGAGAACCCAGTGCCGAAACACTGTGAAACACCGTGGGACTAATCACTTTACTAGCAGAGACACCAACCTAGTGCTTGAAATTGGTCAATATCAATATGTTCTATTAAATTTATTTCTCGGAGGTCCTTGATGTTTCAAAAAATAATTTGCTCGCATAAATAATAATCGTTAACTTTGTATCTGTCCTTGTGTTTTATCGTCTGATTTATATTGGTTGGTATCTCTGCTGGTGAAATGTTAAGTCCTCGAGGATATGGAAATCCTAGTTTCACAGTGTCTCGGCACTTAACTTGCAATATATTTGAAAATTTTCCGTCATAAAGGTTTATGAAAATTTTCTTTAAGCTAAGGGATATCTCCCTCATGACATAGCTGTGTCCTAAGCAGGTTCGGTGACGGGAATTTAACGTCAAAATTAGAATTTTGTTCTCCATAATCCTATGCATGTATTATTTGGATTACCCTTTTTACGGCTTCGAGCATCTAGAATGCGCATATTGTTGTAATGCGCATATGGACACTGAAGTTTTATAAAAGAACATATATTTCAATAAAGTGTGTTCCCACATTGCTATATATTTCCTCAATTAGAGTTATTTCCCTCCTTTGATTACAACTCTCGGACTTTATCTATTTATTTGAACACACTTTCTGATGTTTTCCCATCGTATAAATCAATGTTATGACAAATATGGATAATGACCATATCCCTGTATACAGCACAAAATCGATAATTCAGAAAATCAGAAACCGAGGGCATACAAAATCAGGATAAAACAGGAACCAAAGCAAACAAACAAAAACCTCCACCATATGAAAAGAAGCGAACTCCCGATATGGGAGTGAGACCAGGTGCCCAGGAAGAGTGAGCATCTCCTGCTTGCACGAACACCTGCCGCTTCGATTCGGTAGAACTGTCACATCCGGTAACTTCCATTTTGGAAGATATAGAGTATAATCTTTGGATGGTTGGTTCAAATGGTCTATGACAGAATATCATCCACCATTCTGGAGAGTGGGACATCATAGTGTATGACGAGTGCCCCATATCGACCGTAGATACTTCCTCAGTGACGATGTTAGTAGGTCACAAACATATCCCTGACTGAGAAGCTTAACTGAAAGACGCCAAGCTCTCAGAACAAAATCCGTATATTTCGTACTTGCTCTGACATAGCGTGTCAACTGAGATATGAACACACCATAAGCAGGCGATGAAGGGATATTGCTACTCAGAAAAGGAAAGTTTGTAATGCTGAAATTGAAGTAATCATGTTTGTCATAGAGTGAGGTGTTCATGTGACCATCAGTGTCGTAGGACAACATTATGTCCAAAAAGGATGCTGAATTATTTGTCTCTGTAGTTTCTTTGACTTCAAGCTCTGAAGGATAGACACTGCTCAGGTAATCCGCGAATTTTGGATTATTGATGGACAACACATCGTCTATGTATCTGTAAGTGAAGTTGAAGTCAGAAGCTAAGTATTTTTTTCCTTCAGAGACCAGAGATTGAATGGAGACCAGAGATTGAATGAATTCAGCATCGTACGAGTAAAGGAAAATGTCGGCAAGGAGTGGGGCACAATTGGTCCCCATTGGAATTCCGACAATTTGATGGAAGAGCCACAAAAATGTTGTCGATCAGAAAGTTTAACATCTGATGATGAGAATTACAAACAACAAGATATTTCTAAAGAATAGTCAGGTTAGACATGAAATCTCTTCTGAAAATTTATTTATAAACTTTTTAATCTCAACATGTTGCATGGTAGAAATGGTTAAAGTCCGAGAGTTGTAATCCAATATGGCGGCTGCTTTGGAGGTATGACATCATCATGGGAACATTCAATTGACAATTATATCCTCAATATCAAACATTTTATTTCTCTTTATCATCCTTTTTCGTATGAACATTGCTTTTGAAATCTATTTACATAGCTTTCCCCTTGAAATACTGAGAGTTAGACTGCATTTACCCGAGTAAAATGGTGGTCATAACCCGCTAACGTGCAAGTATGTGCTGTCTACGTGCAAAAACGTAGGCACATTTTGGGGATCCGCACGGAGTCTGTGCATAATCCGTACGTGATCCGTACACGCAAACAGGACATAGAAGTTTTAGTGCATGCAGAAATTTCGCTGCGTCCTGTCTGCATTCGTTCTACGGATTCATCAAGAAGTAGGACGCGCACGTTGTGAGTACGTTGTAAGTACTTGCAACGTACTTGTCGCGTAAGGGAGTGAGGAACCCGTGCGTTAGCAGTACGTGTAGTACAATACTCAAACAATAACGCGAAAGACGAACGGAGATCGTACGTTGTAAGTAAGTTACACGCACGTTGTCTGCACGTACGATGTACTTGCCACGTGCGAGGCATACGATGAATGTGTTAAACGTCTTTAAATTCAATTGCATCATTTAAAACCTGATAAATTTACAGCATGGACCAGACATTCGGTTTCGGGTACTAAACCCTCGTCAGTGATCCTCAGTCTAAACAATGTAATATGACCAAAAAGTATGAAAATTATGATGTCCGAAAAATGTACCACAAGACGTAGCAGAATAGGTGGGATATGATGCTACAGGACCCACGTTGTAATCTCTCCGTGTAACCGTACGTGCGACGTTCGATGACGCACTCTTGCCACTTCCTTCCGTCCGTCTTCAGAAAAACGTAGCACACGTAGCATCTCCAGACACGTATAAAAAACGTGCGCACGGCGGGTTGTGACGAGGGCTTTAGTGGAATGGATATACGTACGTAACCCGCAATTTCACACCTTTCGCTGTCATATGGCGGGTGCACATTTTGTTATTCAATTTATGTATTATCAATCATGCACATATGCTTCTATTGTTTTGGACCGTTGTTTATGAATGTTGTTGTATGTTTCGTTGTCTTCTGTTGTTTGTTGAAGATGTTATGTCTGCATCTCGTTTCATCTTGCGGATGTGTTCAATTGTGGTAACTGTAGAGTGGTTTCACAGGATATCTCTTCCACATTCTTAGATTAATGTTCTTAGTAGTCTCTTTCAATTGCCAATTCACTTTTCTTTTCAAACATGTTGAAACCATTTTTATATACATGTATTCTCAAATCATTATGTTGTGCTTGGTAAATTAATGGCGATGCATATTGAAATAAATTGCACATAGGCATAATGGCAAAATATTTCTTGAATTTGGTTTAGGGAGTTCTTTTTAAGAAAGTGTAAACTGGGCGACCGGACAATTGAAATAGATATAATTTGTTTACAAATTTAAGATTGCATATAAACTATCAATTTAACGAGGCCGAGTTCGGTACGAGTTATCGCGCATTGCGCATGGTTACGCGCATGGCGATCTAATACAGTTGTCGACAAGTTTGGTATCCATGACACCAGAAAATTATCATCTACAATCCTATACGTTTCTCTATCATTATTCCTAATTTCACACTGTTTCGACACAACACTGACTTTTTATGAATGTAAACGTTATTATTGCAAAAAAGCAATGTTTAGCTTGGAAATGACATTGACCCTTGATTACTGGCCTTGGTCCTGAAGGGGCTATCCTAAAAATTGACTGAAGGATCTATGATGATATTCTTATAAGCAGCCTATAGATTTCTATATATATATACACTGTATATCAATAAACAGTCAATAAGTCTCTTCGCAAGTTTCAATATATTGAAAAGATAACAAACGCCGAATTAGAACTCAACCGGTTTCATTGGTATCATCCTGATAATACCAATGAAACCGGTTGAGTTTTAATTCGGCGTTTGTTATTTTTCCAATATACACTGTATATATACTCACCTGGAGTAACGTGTACCCCCCCCCCCCCCCTTTGACGAAACGAAATGAAAAATCTTGAAACCCATAATATATGAAAGATTATGCATTATTGTATCATTGTACAAAATTTCAGACCATTTGATTTTTAATTAATTAAAAAATATTTTTATTGCAAGAAAAGCTATTTTTTAGCCTGGAAATGACCTTGAATATTGCTGATTGATCTTATGTGACTTTTGTCCTAAAGGATCCATCCTTAGGAACATTTGTTTGAAATATAATCAAATTTTAATGTAGGATTTAGGAGAAATGAGCTCGGCCGGCCGGACAGACAGACAGACAGACAGACACGACGGCGACTACATGCTACCGTAAAATTTTTCGGGGAGCATAAAAATCGTTGACCTAAATTAGTTGCATGTGAACATAAAATAATCTTATCTTGACATTATTTTAACATTGTGAATCGAAATAAGGAGGCAATATACCACAACTGTTTCAATCATGACTAGTACCTCGCCAAATAACAAATACCTCCTCTTTTTGTCCAGTTATTACCCGAGTTGCATGAACAAATCAAATTACTATCGGGCCGCGAACCATGGCTAGGTACTTGATATTTCTATTCTATCAACAACAAATATTATTGCTATAGTAGTTTTCAGAAAATGGCTGGTTTTCAGAAAATTAATTGTATTTTAGATGTACCATATCCGAGAGGGATTGTATTTGAGAATAATCACAGGGCGAGCTCAATAGCAAATAATTGGGACGAACAATTATCTACCATCTCACAAATACTACATAAGTTTGAACAATTTGAAAGAACATAAATATAAAATAATCAGCACATGTTCAGTCATTTTCACAGATTTTTGCCACATTTCATTGTTTAGATAAAGGATCATTGACGAGGGTTAAATACCCGAAACGTGCATGTCTGGTACATGCTATAAATTTATTAGTACTAAAATGATGCTAATGAATTTGAAGACGTTAAACATACATTGAATGTCTTTTGTTGAAATATATCATTGAAAACATCCATGTGCTGGGAGCATATTTCTCACCCATCTAAAATACTTTTAAAATCTTTTCATTTGATAGAACTAACATATATCTTTGTTGAGTCAATAAACGAAGGATACATGTATATATATTTACATGTTTTCCAAGTTATATTACACATAGCTTAAACTGTTATTCCTCAAACTTTATCCAGAATATGTCGGATTCTCTGTTTTATGTCTTTTACACTGTCTCTTTGTAAGATAAGATCTGCAGCTTTCTCTCCAATCATGATGGCGGGGGCATTGGTGTTACCTGATGTTATATTCCTCATCACCGAACAGTCTGCGACTCGCAAATTCTCTATTCCTCGCACTCTGAAATTTTTATTTGAAAATAAAAATTTAACAGGTTTTATCGACAAATCTATTTGAATGAAAGACATTAAGATATTTTTGATATATTTAACTTACCCCTTTTCCGGTAAAAGAAGGCCAACTCACGGAAAAAAAAATCTCGATCGGATCGGGGCTTAACATAAATCCTTTATCTTCCAAACTAACCCTTTCGATAGTTCATTTTACTTTGGTCATATTTCTTAAAGACAAGACTAGTCTTAACAGATAACAGAAACACTACTCAAATTCCGATAACAAAAGAAATGAACCTTAGGTTTGGATCCACAACAGCTTCGGGATCATCCTCCCTTCCCATGGCACATGTACAAGATGGATGGTACACGGTAAATGTAAGATGACGTACATACTCTTCCCAATATGCATCGGTACCATACTTGTATCTCCTCCATGATGGCATATCAAAGTGTGGGTGAGTATCATCTATTCCAAATTTGTTGAAAACAGAAGTATTTGCTACTCTAAGGGCAAAACGAATACCTAATATTCGGAATAAAGGAAAGTTGATTAAGGTACATATTATCGAACAAATTGATACTCTTTGGATAATGACGATAAAAAGTTTATAATTATTTGTTTTTAGATTTACACTATTTCAAAAATATATGTATATCTATAACCTTGTCCTCAAATAAAGAAATGCAAAAATCACATTTCTTGTTACGTTTTGAATAAGTTCACTACCTTTTAGAAAACGTTTCCAAACATCGTTGTTCTTTTTTTCGAATTTACCTCTGATCATTGTTTCCACATCTTCAGATTCGCTTAGGTAATTTGGGTCAATGATAGGATGGTCAAAAGGATCAGTGCTTCTCAACTTGATTGTTCCCCGACTTTTAGGATGCAATAAGATCACAAAGATTTGAAACCTCTCCTTCGATAGATTCTCAGTTGATGTTACAACTGTGGCATACTTGTGAAAAGATGAAAATGTGATTTATTTATAGAAATGTAATTCCACAAACCCAAGCATAATCTAAAAATCATAATCAACCCCAACTCTTCTATTTTACGGGCCTTCACGCAGGTATCTGATGTAAACACATTGTGACGTCATACAAGTCTTTTTTTAATGTCATATTTGTAAACTGGCTTTCATGTTGGTCTCATAGAATGCAGACTTTTTACATCAGATACCTGCACAAACAAGTCAATCTGTATTTCGAAAAGACAGAATGGACTACAAAACAATGTAAATGGAAAACTGACAGGTGAATTCCCGATGGAAGTGAGATAAGGTGCTAGCGTAGAGTAAGTTTATCATGTTAAACGTCTTTAAATTCAATAGCATTATTTAAAACTTGATAAATTTACAGCATGGACCAGACATACACTTTTCGGGTACTAAACCCTCGTCAGTGATCCTCAGTCTGAACAATGTAATATGGCAAAAAAGTATGAAAATTATTATGTCTAAAAATGTACCAAAAGACGTAGCAGAATGGATGGGATATGATGCTACAGGACCCACGTTTTAGAAAATTCAAGAAATTTTGTCACAGAAAATTTCAAATGCATTGAAGAGACAGACGATCAACCAAAGTTGATGCTAGATTCCGATAAGTCGGAAATTTGGTATTAAGTTTTAAAATATGTTAAAAACAAACAGAATGTTTAAGTTGATTGTATTATTTGTCGGTTAAATATTTTCTAACAATATTTTGTAATAGCAGATTCCATAAGAAATTATTCTATCGACAGGCTTATGGATCAACATAATTGCATTTTTCAGTTATAGCGTACATCTAATTTCTTCATCGAATTAACTCAGAGTTGAGCTGCTTACGATCACTTTTTTTAATTTTCTTGTTCTAGGTTCTCATACCGCGGCCAAAGAGTGAATCCCCCCTTGTTTTTTAATTCAGCGAAGAGAGAAATTTAAATAAGCTTTCAGCTTTTGACACTGCTTAATTGGATACAATAACTTGCTCCAAATGTATAGTACGACTCATCTATATTAGCAAGGCACCACATTTATAGCACCAATTACAATGAATTCCGTACTTTCATCGGATTCTGTTTATTAGATTCTCCGTCTGTTCATCCTATTTTCTTATGTTGTGAGTATATATTTTCAAGGATTTGTAAGCCTTTTGATTGTGATTTTTGGCATTTTATTTCCGGATTAGTGTTCGACTTTGGATCTATTTGGTTATTTCATGATCACTGACGAGGGTTAAGTACCCGAAACGTGCATGTCTAGTCCATGCTACAAAACTCTTCTTAAATGATGCTATTGAATTTAAAGACGTTTAATATTTGTACCACTTGGTGAGTGTCACTTCTGGTGGACCAGGAGTCCCCGAGGACACAGGTAGCCAGGTTCGATCAATTTCGGTTGATCGTTTCTTCAACGCATTCGACAATTTCTGTTATAAACATTCTTTAAAATTTCTAAAACGTGGGTCCTGTAGCATTATATCCCACCCATCCTGCCACGTCTTTCGGTACATTTTTGTACAAAATAACGTTCACACACTTTGGCCATATTACATTGTTTAAATTGAGGATCACTGACGAGAGTTAAGTACCCGAAACGAGCATGTCTGGTTCATGCTGCAAATTTATCTGTTCGTTAATCACTGCTAGCTAAAAATTATTGCAATTTTACTGTTCAGAATATGACAAAATCGGCGAATGTATCATATTGGGAAAAATATGTACATGTATCAAATTATAATATAAAAATGACATAGAAAAAGAGACATCATTTATATATCAAATATTGTCCGACAGTATATTCTCGCAGTGGTATCAACCAGATGTTGATTTTAAAGAATTCGAAGGAACTTTTAGAACATCTGAAATCCACTCATTTTAGTAGAGTCCATTCGATCAAAGCCTTTGATTTTTCGACACTTTACACTACAATTCCACATTCTAAATTGAAAGAAAGACTCGCAAAAATTATAAGTAATGAAAGTAAGAACGGTAATCGCAAATGCAAATTTATTGTTGTAAACTATGACAAAACCTACTTTGTAAAAGAAAAGTCCGATTCTGAAAATAAGTACACTGAAACAGACATTATTCAGATGTTAAACTTTCTTATCGTTTGGAGGAAAGGTCTTCCAGCAAATTGTCGGAATTCCAATGGGGACCAATTGTGCCCCACTCCTTGCCGACATTTTCCTTTACTCGTACGAAGCTGAATTCATTCAATCTTAGGTCTCTGAAGGGAAAAGATACTTAGCTTCTGACTTCAACTTCACTTACAGATACATAGACGATGTGTTGTCCATCAATAATCCAAAATTCGCGGATTACCTGAGCAGTATCTATCCTTCGGAGCTTGAAGTCAAAGAAACTACAGAGACAAATAATTCAGCATCCTATTTGGACATAATGTTGTCCTACGACACTGATGGTCACATGAACACCTCACACTATGACAAACGTGACGACTTCAATTTCAGCATTACAAACTTTCCTTTTCTGAGTAGCAACACCCCTTCATCGCCTGCTTATGGCGTCTTCATATCTCAGTTGATACGCTATGCCAGAGCAAGTATCAAATATACGGATTTTGTTCTGAGAGCTAGGTGTCTTTCAGATAAGCTTCTCAGTCAGGGATATGTTTGTGACCGACTAACATCGTCACTGAGGAAGTTCTACGGTCGATATGGGGAACTCGTCTTACACTATGATGTCCCACTTTCCAGAATGGTGGATGATATTCTGTCATAGACCGTTTGAACCATCCAACCAAAGATTGTACTCTATATCTTCCAAAATGGAAGTAACCGGATGTGACAGTTCTACCGAATTGAAGCGACGGGTGTTGCATGCAAGCAGGAGATGCTTACTCTTCCTGGGCACATGGTCTCACTCTCACATCGGGAGTTCGCTTCTTTTCATATGGTGGAGGTTTTTGTTTGTTTGCTTTGGTTTCTGTTTTATCCTGATTTTGTATGCCTTCGGTTTCTGATTTTCTGGGTTATCGATTTCGTGCTGTAAACAAGGATATGGTCATTCTCCATATTTGTCATTTATAAAGAAGAAGAGGAAAGTAATATTTATCATGGCCATATTTCACCCGAAATATTCATGCAATTCTAGGACTTAACAAGTATTTGCATTAAGGCTATCAATCTTTGATGAGTATTAGAGGTGCTTGAATTCATAATATTCTTACGTGATCCTGTGTCACAAATATTTACATTATTATTTTCCTTTTAATTCAAACCATGATATAATTATGTAAAAGTAGAACCATACCTCAGGTTTAAGGTTTACTACTTCTAAGGCACGATCACAAGCTTGTTTCGACATCGAGACCGAGTATAAATGCATTTGTATATCAGGGTAATTGTATGAGTCGTTTGCGTTAGTTTTCACAAATGTATTTCCTTCCAGTCCACTGATACTTAAATATCCTGAAAAAATTAATGAATTAACCATTTTCTTTTCGTTTAAGCTATTTTCCTTTCTTATATTTGTCTGCTGATTAACACACCCCTACAGCTATATTTTTTTAGAAACAAATTCAAGAAAATATGAAGAAATTTAAAAGAAAAGAAAAATGTCATTCGTACCTGTTCCCTGTACAATCCACTCGAGTATCGAAATTGGATTCAGAAGTTTAGCTGTTGTAACTGATAGCGACTCGTTTGGAAAGAACGATAAAGGTGTAAAAAGATGATCTTGTAGATTTTGCCCAACCGGCAAATCTGCCTGTACAGATATCTACATGGAATAGAATCATTCGGTAAAAAAAAATTTCCGACGTATTGATAAGAGTGTAAGCCAGTCAAGGTTTTCGCTTTCACAAACTAGTAATTTGAAATCCTTTCTGGAGATTTTACGAAAATAATAGTCATTTTCTTATGAAATTCGGATCCATACAAGCAACAGGGTATATTACTTAGGGTATTTTACAGCCTGCATTTTATGGTGACAAAATTAACAAAATAAAAAGGATCAAAGGTATACAGAATTACCATCAAAATTGTGTTAGAATCATCAAACGCCTTGTATACCGTGGATACGATCCTTCTGTCACCAGACGGACATTTAGCTTTGTACTGGAACAACCTACAACCTTGTACCAGCGCATTCTTAAGAATTGCACTCTAACTGACTGTCTTTAGAGTCTCTTCAGAGAAGACAGGGCTCCGACCACCTGTCCTCTCTGAATGTCAGTCGGACTCCTTTGGGTGATCACATGCATGAGCTCGCTACAGCCGGCAGAGCACGGACTGAACTTTATTATATCTTATATATTACTTTTTTATATCCATTTACATATCCATCTGTGTGTTTCTTGGGCCCCTGTCTTACAGTGAGGAGGTTATTTTACACAACAATTGTGCGTTCTTTGAGACCTCTGGTTAATCGGAAAAATTGGAGGGTTGTGCGCACGTAATCCAGATAAGCACACGGTCTGCTACTTGTGTGGCAGATTGCCGTCCTAAGTCGGCACCGGTGCCTTTGGGTCTCGTTGGTTTACATAATGTATGTGTGGTCTTATGTGTTTCATGTTTCTATGGTGAATTCTGTTTCTTGTCCCTCTTGTGTCTCTTTCTTTAAATGTGCCTGTACTGTGTTTTTGAAATGGGTGTTTTGTGGTTTTGCTGTGGGTGCTGCCGTCGAGTGTTGCTGGAGATCCCCTCCTTTCTTCCATATATATGGTAAGTTAAAATAAGTGTTACTCTTTTTTGTTTTAATTTTTTCGATATTGAATTGATAGAAAAAAATGAATGCTAAATTAAGAGTTTACAATGTAAGTAGTTAAGTTTTACCCTTAGTTCATTAAGATGTTCTGCCGGGCCAATTCCTGAAAGCAAAAGTATTTGTGGTGTTCCTATTGAGCCAGCAGACAAGATGACCTCCTTGTTGCATCTTATGACATGTTCCACTCCGTCTTTAATAACCTTTATTCCTACTGCTCTTCCGTTTTCAATAATTACCTAAAGAAATAAAATTTTACGAAGCAAATAAATTATAATGATTCTCATGTATTCTTCTAAAATCTGGTTTAAACACAGGTGTATGGCCACGAAAGCCTTAAATCGACGCTACAATTTTAGTTAGAATGAAATTTCTCATGGAATACTTGATATCTCTAATGAAAAGTCATAAATGTTACTGACGTCAAATAAAAACACAAACACTCAAATTCTCTGTCCCTTGGCCTTTATCAAGTGTAAAACGACGATCTATAACAATTCTAAGTAAAATCCATCCTTGCTTTTCTGGCGTTCATTGAAATGAAATGCAATGAACGCCAGAGAAAAAGGATTGATTTTACTTAGAATTTAGAGAGATCGTCGTTTTTACACTTGATTCAGGCCAAGGGACCGAGAATTTGTATTTGAGTGTTTGTATCTGTAACATCCTTTCCCTCTGGAAGAAATAAGTTAATCTAATGCAATGTTACTGACGTCATTTTAACGTTATTTATAAGGAATGCTTATAAAATTCTTTTTGGTTATGGGAAATAACCGCAAATATCCGCTGCACAAATGGTATAATTCCCGTAGCAATGTTTAACGTCTTCAAATTCATTAGCATCATTTTAGAGCAGATAAATTTACAGCATGGACCAGACATGCACTTTTCGGATATTTAATCCTCGTCAGCGATCCTCGATCTAAATAATGTAATATGGCCAAAATTTGTGAAAATTATGACCTAAAAATGCCGAAAGTCGTAGCAAGATGGCTGGGATATCATACTACAGGACCCAGGTTTTAGAAATTTGAGAAAATTTATACCACGTTTGTGCATCGGCTTTTTGAGGTTATTTTCTTATAACAAAAATAATTTTAGAAACATTCCTAAAAAAATTCCAACGTAACCCTACCCTTTATTATCGAGTTGAAGTTGTGATTGTCTCTTCATTCTTCATTTAATTTAAGCAAATTAAAGAAATCGATCTCAATGCGCTGTAAACAGACAAAATTGAATATAAATACATTTGTTTACCTTACTGACGATTGTGTTTATGCTGACATGTAGATTCGGCCTTGACATTGCTGGACGTAAGAAAGCTTTAGCAGTGTCGCATCTTACTCCATTCTTAGTTGTAAGCTGAGTTTTCGAATAACCTACAATTCAGTGGTAATTGATAATGTATTGTCTTAAAACGTGGCACGAGATCCCAAGTATTATACGAACTTGTCACATGCAAGTATTCTCAGGCGAGTATGTTGCGTGCGAAATTGTTTTACTGAGAGTATTCCTGTAACCGTCATATGTATGTCTATATCACAGGAGCTCGATGCCAACAACCCTCAATGACATCGGCCCCTTCCCATCTCTCTCTGGTCAAAGTTCAAGGAAAATCACGATTCATTTCGGAAATATAGTGGCCAACTTGATCGATATGATAACACAAATTAAATAAACTTTGCAAAAGAAATCGTATTTGCTATATCCTTTCTTATCTTTAACATTTCCAAAAATGTATAAAACTTCTAAATATTCCATCGCAAACAAGCTATTAAACGTGATCGATTGACAGAATGGACTCATCTTTTTCGTTTGCAACGTCGAGGTAGACCGGAAATACGGAATGTAACTAGGAACGCTTTTCTCTGATTGGTCAAGAATATGTAGGAAGCGGCAAATTTAGAATAGAAAATGTCAATACATGAGACATGTCAATGAACGGCATATTTTTGGGTGAGAAATGTTTTTAGTAGATCGATTTTTTTACAATTCCTAAACAAAGAATATGGACCTTATCGTAGAAAAGAATATATAACAAAAAGATAATCGATTCAAGATAGGGAAATCCCCTCTGTGTATCTATTTCTAAACTTCCGGTCTACTTTGACGTTGCAGAGAAGAACATGGCATGTTTTACAGAGTTTTAGGGTATATAGCGTTGATATATTTAAAAAGTTTTATAACTTATCGGGTAGTTTTATCATAATAAGAAACACTACAAGCACAAATTTATTTGCAAAATAGATTTATTACGAGACATTCGATGTTCAAGCGAGGCTGTTAGATTTCATTCAATATGGATAATGAATGTCCTTTATATATAAGAAAAGTAGTGGCGGATATTCTCGCGGATCGTTGGCATCGAGCTCCTGTGGTCTATATAAAAAAATTGACACGGACTTCAGCAGGAGAAAGGTTCAACACGAATAAAAAGAAGTACAGAACTGTGCGAGTAAGCTTGCTTACCAGCCACTCGTCTTAAGAATATAATTATTTAGAATTTTATTTTCTTCAGGTCGACGTCAAGCGTGAAATTCGTGAAAAATTGTGCGAAATTATTTTGAAACAAAACCGTACTAGATAAGTAAGCTGCATTACCCATCTAAGGTAAAGGCGAGGTCACTAATGAGTAACTATTTGTTTAAATGTACATGGTTTACTATTTATTTAAAAGGAAACAAGTGATTCAAAACTGATAATTATAAATGAAAAGACTGGATTACCAATCATATCTTCTCCGTTTGTATCCACAGTTCTGTATCCCATTTCCTCCATGGCATCTCCAAATATATCTGCAAGTCGGGTAGCATTTCCAGAGCTTACATGCAACGGACCGTCTTTTCCATGATAGTCTTATGAGAGATAATATCAATTTACAAATTGCATGCAATTTGATGTTTATCGGGAAATCCTTTTTTTTCACAAGACAGTAGTTAAAAAAGAGAGATTCTTGAATCCCCCCCCCCCAAAAAAAGACTCTCCATTAAGATAATTTAATGGTAGGTTATGCCAAACCTGTACATTGAGTTTGTTAAACCAGTTATTAGACTCCCCCCCCCCCCCCCCCCCACAATTTAAGTCAATGATTGATGAATTGTTAATGCAAATATGCTATGCAATTATTGAAACTTGAAAAAGAATAGTTTAACATTGACACATGCCCGACGAAAGTTCACCTGAATTTTTACAATCCGAAATTTGAATATTTTCAGACTTAATGAAATATGGAAGGACATCCTTGTAGCTCCACCCCTGACATCCATTGGCTGCCCAGTCATCAAAGTCATGACGACTGCCTCTGACGTATACCATACCATTCATACTACTTGATCCACCAAGAACACGACCTCTTGGCCAATAACTTCTCTGTATGAAAGTTTGAAAATAAATTAAAAATCTATGACACGACATTACCGTGATATCAGTTCAACACACACGCATTATACAACAAAATGAGATAGAATTCATATAGGAAGTATGATAAAGCCTGTGTTTGTGAAACACGAATGCCCCCGGTGGCATCTTTGTTAGTATGAACACTATTTTCTGTTAAGTACATGTATGCGAGGTCACTGGGTTAAAAGGTCAAAGGTCAAGGTCACGAGGTCAAAAATTTTGGTATCAATAAAAAGGTCTTGTCACAAGGAATATACATGTGAAATATGAAAGCCCTATCATTTACCATTCAAAAGTTATGCCCAATGTTATAGTTTTTGAAAAGTAGGTCAAAGGTCAAGGTCAAGGTCATGAGGTCAAAAATTTTGGTATCAATGGAAAGGTCTTGTCACAAGAAATACACATGTGAAATATGAAAGCCCTATCACTTCCCATTCAAAAGTTATGCCCAATGTTAAAGTTTTTGAAAAGTAGGTCAAAGGTCAAGGTCAAGGTCACGAGGTCAAAAATATTGGTATCAATTGAAAAGTCTTGTCACAAGGAATACACATGTGAAATATGAAAGCCCTATCACTTCCCATTCAAAAGTTATGCCCAATGTTAAAGTTTTTGAAAAGTAGGTCAAAGGTAAAGGTCAAGGTCATGAGGTCTAAAATTTTGGTATCAATGGAAAGGTCTTGTCACAAGGAATACACATGTGAAATATGAAAGCCCTATCACTTCCCATTCAAAAGTTATGCCCAATGTTAAAGTTCCTATATAAAAACAAGGGAGAAGATTCGCTCATTGCCAAACACAATTGTAAGCAGCGCCAACCTTATTATATTCTATGACAAAGCTAGGTGTAAATCTACACTTGAATTGAAAAATGTAATTCTGTAAATCCAAAAAGCCCGCCAAATTTAATAATCTCTCGTGGAATCTACTATTACAAAATATCCACAACAAATAACACAGTCATATATTATAGTGTTGTCTTCATGATTTAAGATATTATGATATTGTTCTCATGGTTTCCCTCTGTGTCTTTCTTTTTACCCGTCTAATCTATTCAGGGTTTTTTTGCTGTGATGACTGTAACCTTGCATCATTGTGTTGATGAAGTTCTCCTTATCAAGAATAATGATTTGAAGACGTATAAATAACATTAGTAATGCACATCCTTTATATATTCCACTAAACGTTCACTCTTATTTTTGCAATAATGTGCAGATAAGGATCTATGGAATATTCTCAGGCAGGTATTTACTTCATTGATTGTTTCGAAAGCAATATTTATAGATATTTGATATTTAATCGGAATCATATACAGATCTGGTTTCATCAGATCCTACATTGCACGTTCAAGGTTTTAAAGAAATTTCTGATAACAATTCTAAATACCTGATCTTTTAATCCTTTACAAGCAAACTTCTGTGATTCCGTTTTATAACCCCAGTCATGTTTCGACTGTAAAACCAACCCTTGAAGAAATGGAATTGCAATAGAAAAGCTCCATTCTCCTGACCCTCCAGCCTCAACCACTAGAACTGAGTTTGATGGGTCCTCTGACAGACGATTGGCTAAAACTGATCCAGACGAACCGGCACCAACTGAAAGATGAATATATATATATACAATGTACAAGTTAGGACGACAGTGTTGTAACACTTCGTTTTTTCATATTTTGGATAGAAATATTTATGATTCACTTAATTTCAAGTCTAAGTTCTCGAAAGATATAAGGTTGACACCCATGGATGAAATTAACATTTTTAACCATAATAACTTTCACACGTTTTGGCCATATAACATTGTTTGGATTCAGGATCAAGACGAGGGTTAAGTACCCGAAACGTGAATATCTGGTCCATGGTGCAAGTTTATCTGCTCTTAAATGATGCCATTGAATTTTGAAAACGTTTAACATTTGCACACTTGGTGAGTGTCATTGCTGGTGGATCAGGATTTCCCCGAGGGCACATGTAGCCAAGTTCGATCAACTTCAGTTGATCTTTTCTTCAACGCATCCGAAAATTTCTGTTATCAAACTTTCTTTGAATTTCTAAAACGTGGGACCTGTAGCATCATATCCCACCCATCCTGCTACGTCTTTCGGTACATTTTTAGACATAATAACGTTCACAATTTTTGGCCATATTACATTGTTTGGATTCAGGATCACTTACGGGGATTAAGTACCCAAAACGTGCATGTCTGGTCCATGCTGCAAATTTATCTTATCTTAAATGATGCTATTGAATTTTGAAGACGTTTAACATTGATCGATTGCTTTTTTATTCCCTTGATGACTCTTTAAAAGTATCATTTTTCATTCATGCATCCTATACAGAGAAAAAGGTCGTAATCATCTATTTAAAGAAGTGAAGTATATGACCTCTCGGGGAAATACCATGCCATAAGAGTGCTCAAGAAATCTTTGACTGAATCGAGTGATACCAACAGTAGAGTATGAGCAGTTATCGGCGTTTTACGTTGGTTGCTGCAACCAAATCCTGTTGGTGACTCCCTTGTTACTTTTCTTCATCATTATAATTCATTCTGTTTGATTCACGCATTCATATTGGTCCATGGCATTTCCACAAGCAGGTATAACGACGATGTCCAATGTCGCAAACGGATTCACTTGATATACTTTAAAATGTATTTCTACGTAAATGTGATAACGCAGTTTATTCGTATAACGACATCATTCGAATTCTCTGAGATCTTTAGAACAAATGACGTCATCGATTGACGTATAGCTAAAGTTATGAACTTGTTAACAGCGTTCTACAACTATAAACAACATAACAAGTAAGTTCTGCTAAAACTTTCAGGTTTATTATTTGTTTGTGATTCCTCGCCATTGTAATAAACATGAAGCAGATATGCATTTTAGATTTTAGAGCGCAGTGATTAATATTGGTCGTTGTTACTCCTCCTTAGCAACGTAACTTCTAGATAAAATAGATAACGTCCACAAACATCCTCATCTTTTTGAAAATAAAACTTCTAAATCTGAAAGATATTTCGAATCCAAGTTACGTGATCTACATATCAACTTTAGTGTCGGTACTTTCGTCTACAGATACTTATATCGAAAACAAAGTGTCTTGTCTTGAGTAAACATAACAGTGAAATTTCTTAATTTAAAATCCCTATTTCTAAATTGGATCTCCCTACAATATACTGCATTCCAAAACTTCACAAGTCTGCTTGCAAATTTCGATACATCGCTTATTCTAGTAACTGCTCAACTACAATTTTGTGTCTAGAAATCTGGTGATATTCGGATCATATCCACGGTATAAAAGGCGTTTGATGATTCTGACGCATTTTCGATGGTTATGCTGTCTACCTGTGATCCTTCTTATTTTGTTTGTTAATTATGTCACCATAAAATGCAGGTTGTCAAATACCCAAAGTAATATACCCTGTTAAAATTTAAAAGGAGTTGACAATATTTTTTGTAAAATTTCCAGAAAGTCTTTACTAGTTTGTGAAAGCGAAAAACTTAACCTAAAAGTTTCTTCGTAATTTGTAAAATCCAAATGTATGCTCTAGCATACCGGATCAGCTATGAAATGTAGATACCGTATGACGGTAATCTAGGAACATCAAGGTCAAACCAGGGAAAATTTATTATGTTGAATCCAAAATCATCTCTTTTGTCATACACAATCTCTCCATTAAAAATTTTGATATTTAGGTCCAAAAACGGTGTTTCTGTGTTTGTATCGTTTGCATTGTTTAGAGTCAATTCTTGTGGATAAATAACATTTTCATACTTTTCAAAAACAGGATTGTCGATAGTAAGAATATTATTCAGGTACATAGAAGTACCCATCATCATGCTTTCTTTGTTTTTGAGGATTTTGGATAAATTCTTTTTCATACATGTATAAAAATAAATCTGCAAAAAGAGGCGCACAATTAGTACCCATATGACCCCTACAACGTGCTTGTAGAGATTCTCACCAAATCTTACATATATATTGTCTAAGAGGATGGACAAAGCAATACACAGGTAACTACATGTCAATGATTTGTATTCTGTTGCGGAAAAGAAACCCTTTTATTCAGATGTTCAAATATAAGTTTCCCCCTCTCGATTAAAGCACCATTTGATTAGTTTGGACAATTGATCATTAATTTTGTTGTGAGGAAGCGTGGTGAACATATTTGTCGTATGAAGAAATCATATTGACTTGAAAATTTCTAGATTTCATTTTGTCAATCACATCCCCTGAAATTTTAATAGACCAAAAGTCATTTACGTAATTCCTGTTTAGAACAGTTTCGCAATATTTTGCTACGTGTTCCTTTGACGTCAGATTTCTAGACAAAATTGGACCTGAGCAGTTGCTAGAAGAAGCAGTGTATCGAAATTTGTAAGGAGAGATGTTTAGTTTTGGTATGCAGTATATTGTAGGAAGATACAATTTAGAAATAGGGATGTTGAATGAAGAAATGTCACTGTTATGTTTGCACAAAATATTGGTTACACTTTCATTGCTTTTGATATAAGTGTTTGTAGACTAAAGTTCCGAAACTAAAGTTGATATATAGTAACGTTTTCAAATGATTATGTTATTATTGGCTGCTTTATCTGCTGGAGCGAATACAAATTTTTCATGTAAATTACGTAATTTTGATTACAATTGTAAACGTCTTCAAATTGAATAGCATCATTTAAGAACAGATAAATTGGCAACGTGGACCAGACATGCACGTTTCGGGTACTTAACCCTCATCAGTGATCCTAAATCTAAACAATGTAATATGTCAAAAAAGTATGAAAGTTACTATGTCGAAAAAGTGTACCGAAATACGTAGCAGGATGGGTGGGATATGATGCTACAGGACCCACTTTTTAGAAATTTTAAGAAATTTTGATAACAGAAATTTAGAATGCGTTGAAGGAACGATCAACCGAAATTGATCGAACTTGGCTACATGTGCCCTCGGGAACTCCTGGTCCACCAGCAGTGACACTCACCAAGTGGTATAAATGTAAACGTCTTCAAATTGAATCGCATCATTTAAGAACAGATAAATTGGCAACGTGGACCAGACATGCACGTTTCGGGTACTTAACCCTCATCAGTGATCCTAAATCTAAACAATGTAATATGACAAAAAAGTATGAAAGTTACTATGTCGAAAAAGTGTACCGAAATACGTATCAGGATGGGTGGGATATGATGCTACAGGACCCACTTTTTAGAAATTTCAAGAAATTTTGATAACAGAAATTTAGAATGCGTTGAAGGAACGATCAACCGAAATTGATCGAACTTGGCTACATGTGCCCTCGGGGACTCCTGGTCCACCAGCAGTGACACTCACCAAGTGGTATAAATATAAACGTCTTCAAATTGAATAGCATCATTTAAGAACAGATAAATTGGCAACGTGGACCAGACATGCACGTTTCGGGTACTTAACCCTCATCAGTGATCCTAAATCTAAACAATGTAATATGTCAAAAAAGTATGAAAGTTACTATGTCGAAAAAGTGTACCGAAATACGTAGCAGGATGGGTGGGATATGATGCTACAGGACCCACTTTTTAGAAATTTCAAGAAATTTTGATAACAGAAATTTAGAATGCGTTAAATATCTTTCAGATTTTGAAATTTGATTTTCAAACAGACGAGGAAGGATACTTTTGAAAATACAGTTATACCGTTAGGGCTTGCCCGAATTGTATTATATTCTTCTTACCAACTATGTAGTCATATGATTCGTTAAGAACCTTAACAGGTTGCGGTCTCCTCCTCCAGCTTACCGTCTTCCAGCATACAAATACCAATGCACTGGCTAGACTAATTGGACAAAGTATGCCTGAAAATAAGATGCAAATAATCTGCTTAGACCCAGCATAAGATATTTGATACAGCTTATTCGTCAACGACTTAAAATTTTGAAGATTAAATGTGGGTAGCTCAGGATCAGTGTATCTGCAGCGTTGTCAAGCAGGCTTATCTGTGTAAGACAGTGAAACTGTTTAAGGATACATGATAACTATCATTGATATACAATGTATATATGCACATTTATTGTGCTAAGGTTGGAGAGATGGTAGATCTGTATAATACGTAATAAATCGTATCACGATGATCCATACATTTTGATATCTAGAATTTAGAATATCTTTTCAGACCATATTTTTATAAGGCGATGTCCTTTGCCAGTTTACTTGAGGGTTAAATATTTTATTGTCTTGATATATCTACACAAAATCGTGTCCAATTCAGCTACCAAGGAGCAGTCTTCTTGACAGAATCTTTTTCATGCAGAGTGGCATCCCCTCGTTTTATTTCGAAAAATGTGGCCAAATCATAGGAAGCAAATATAAACAAAAACGACACAAGGTCAACTCTTTTTTTAAATAATTAATTTCAGTCATCAAGGTCTTGATGAACTGCAATAGTAGACATCTAGGACACGATGTCGATTGAACCTATATAAAAGAAAGAAGGGGATCTCACACACAACTCACTATCCAAAATCCGATCCATTGGCATACATCATACATTGTAGCCATACATAAAACTGATTGACAAAATGAAACAACTGTTAGAACAACAATTGAGAAAAAGTGATGAAGTCAAGGGTCTGGAGAAAGTAAGCATCTTCTGCTTACTGGCAATATTTGTAAGGTATACCGGGATATAAAGAAAAAAAAATCATCATATTTCACCAACATGAGAAAAAATGTTTTCACAAACTTTTAAAGTGCTGGATATAATATAAGTTGTTTGTCTATATGCCAATATAAAAATAATTTACACTTGGTGGTGATTAAGAAAGAAGAAATGCTACTGACTTAACGATTATATTTTCAGAGCACAAATAAAATTGTGTGTATTGTCAATATTGAAATATATGTTCTATAGTACCAATTTTGTTGTACTAGACACGTGTTTCGGGTTTAAACCCTCGTCAGTAGTACTTCATGCCTAACAGTTTAAATTTTCCTGGCGCCATCTACATTACAGGGCTTTAATTTCCTCTTGTCAAAATGAGCGGCTTTTGTGAAAAATATGGCCAAAAATCGTTGGAGGGTAGGCGCAAGGAGCTTAATTCTAAATATGAACGAAAAAAAAAAATTATGCCGAAACCCAGCTAAGGACAGAGCTATGCAATGAGGGAGATACCCCTTAGTTTTAGAAATTTAGGTCTAATTTGATGACAGGAAATTTGCAGAATAATTCACACGCTTCAAGTAAGATTCGAGGAATTTCTGTTTTTACTGGATTGATAGTTGATGAACAATCGTACACAAATCTTCATAGTAACTGCTGCTTCGGCAATGGAGGATGAATTATAAAAAACAGTCTGTCCTACTTTTTGATGGCAGACATTCACACTGAATATACAAACATGTTTTGTGTAGTTCTCATATTTCTACAAAACACACTTTTATATAACATGCAATATTATGTAAACCTATTACATGTATCAAGATAAAAAAAATTAAAAACCGTAGACAAAAGCAGGTAACAAAAGATAATGAAACTTCAACTGTTTATCCTTTTTCGACAAAGGGAAGTTACTTAAACAGAAAAGTGGGACAAATTTGATCGTATATCTCTAAAAATATGTTTACGTCAGCATGACAGACAAATTTACAAAAACAGAAATGTGATAAATATTTTGAAAAATTAAATAAATCTCATCGGCGAATCCATCTTAAATTTATTACAACACTGCCAAGGGATGTATTATTCTGTAAATGTTTCTGAAATGTCAGGTACATAATTACAATGTCTGAAAAACACGAAAAGGGTATAAAAAGATATTGCATTGAAAACATGAAAAATATAAAAACATTACTGTCACAAATAATGGAATTCCATCCGCTTGTCTGTCCGGTTGTCCGTCCGTCTTTTTCTTTTCTCGTAAGAAGACGTTGAGTTTGTGATCTCCTTATTTTGTTTATTTAATGTATTTTCCTAGAACGTGTATGCTTATTTATCTAATTTTTTTGTTTCTGACATTAATGTTTGACTTTCATTAAATAAAAATACAACATTTATTCAAATTCAAACAAGAAGATGAAAATCGTCGTTAAAAGCCGACAGGGGACAATATAAGGGGACAGGTAAACTTCCTGTCATTTCCTCACTGACCGCTTTAGGGATAACATCTCTAATTGGTATCTGATTGGTTACTTTTTATACCTTTACCCCTTTCGATTTTTGATTGACAGCTTAAAACAGATGAGACTCGGGTATCATAAAGGATTACTTGTCGATATGTCTTTGATGTAACACGCCGCTCGCAAACGGCGTTATCTTCAAAGACGGTATACCACGCCTACCAAGCCTATGTCACTCAGGTATGCATATTAATGACCCGGTGGTTGCCAACGTCGGCCTTTAAGCACTAACAAAAATATCAAAGTGCTGCAGAAGCAATGAGATAAAGAAGATCCTGACGACAATCTCAAGAACACTCACAACAGCAGCAAATGGAGCATCGACGGACCCCCAGCAAGCTAGAGGTCGGACCAAGTACCCGGGAGGAGTAAGCATCCCCTGTTTGGCTAGCCGCGCCCGCCGTCGATGTTCGTGCACGGAAAATGAAAACAATATCTAAAACATGCACTGTCTGAGGTAATGTCTATATAGAAAGTGCCATAACGACCAGGTCAGGGAAAATATTTAAAACGCTTACTGTGAAACCCCTCGCGGGGAACTTTTTTAAGAGCTCCACACGGCAAAGGGAATAAGTGTTACTGATATAACATTATACTAATGCAATACCTAAGGGAGGGTATACAATAAAACTAGAAGACTAAGGTCTGTAGGACAGAAAGGTAAAGAAGACTAAGGTCTGTAGAGGCATAACGTAAAGAAGATTAAGGTCTGTAGGGCAGAATCGTAAAGACGACTAAGGTCTGTATGGCAGAATGGTAAAGAAGACTAAGGTCTGTAGGGTCGAATCGTTAAGAAGACTTAGGTCTGTAGGGCAGAATCGTAAAGAAGATTACGTTCAGTAGGGCAGAATCGTAAAGAAGACTTAGGTCTGTAGGGCAGAATCGTAAAAAAGACTAAGGTCTGTAGGACAGACTCGTGAAGAACACTAAGGTTTGTAGGGCAGAATCGTAAAGAAGACCAAGGTTTGCAGGGCAGAATCTTAAAGAAGAGTAAGGTATGTAGGGAAGAATCGTAAAGAAGACTAAGTTCTGTAGGGCAGAAAGGTAAAGAGGACTAAGGTCTGCAGGGCAGAATCGTTAAGAAGACTAAGGTCTGTAGGGCAGAATGCTTAAAAGACTAAGGTCTGTAGGGTCGAAAGGTAAGAAGAGTAAGGTATGTAGGGCAGAATCGTAAAGAAGACTAAGTTCTGTTGGGCAGAAAGGTAAAGAAGACTAAGGTCTGTAGGGCAGAATGCTTAAAAGAAAACTGAGGTCTGTAGGACAGAATCGTAAAAAAGACTAAGGTCTGTGGGGTTGAATCGTAAAGAAGCTTATGTAACTATGTGAAATAATTTTCTTTATCATCATCCAGAGCAATATGATTCTAAGGGAACCAAAGTTTTCCCAGTATATCAAATTGTACCTAAATAGTTCACAGCGCAACAGATACCTACTACAACAAAGACAAAATCGAAATAAAGAGTATTATTCCGGAGTCAAATCAATACAACCATACTTTGATTTTAGTTTTTCAAATTATCTTTCGCTTTAAGGGAAAAATAAAGAGTTGTTACAAAAACATAATCTACATTCTCAAAGTAGATAATTAAAATGTATGCTTAGAATCAGCAAAGGACAAAGCTATGTATTTGGATAATACGTTTGAATAGTGAAATAATTAACCATTTTTGGTGTCAGAGGAGGTATCAGGCTTAAATTCTCCGTCATTAAGTTTGACTTAAATTCTACTATTCCGAAAATAGTTCCAACAATCACATGCTTAATTTTGCTAAGAATCGAAAAATATCCAATATCTTGCTTATACGTAATGTGAAAATTATTTTTCTTGTAGATTTATAAATTATAGAAAACATGGACGAACTAATTATTAAAAGACTTTGATAGTGGTTGACACTTCTTAAACATACTAAATCATATTTACACGTTTAAACTATATAAATCTATAATCAATCCTTACCATGTAAATAAGTCAGGAACACATCCCCAATTCCTTGGATGTAAATGCAAATAGTTTTATTCATTTGTAGTAGTCGAAATGTTGCCCTTAACTGATAATGTAAACCTTTATAAAGATGCTTCAAACTACCCATGAATTTATATGATTTAGAGCTAATGACGTAAGTTTAGAACAGCAACAGTAGTTTTGAAAATATACTCTCCAATGAAATCAAATAGCAAGCTTGAATACATCACTGAAAGTACAATTCAAATAGGGCATAGGGTAGCCATCGTGTGTTTGGTGACTTTGACATATAATACTGTAATGACAAATATGGAAAATTACCATATCCCTGTATACAGCACAAAATCGATAAATCAGAAACCGAAGGCATACAAAATCTGGATAAAACAGGAACCTAAGCAAGCAAACAAAAACCTCCACCACATGAAAAGAAGCCGATATAGGAGTGAGAATAGGTGCCCAGGAAGAGTAAGCATGGTTCAAATGGTCTATGACAAAATATCATCCACCATTGTGTAGTGTATGACGAGTTCGCCATATCGACAGTAGAACTTCCTCAGTGACGATGTTAGTCGGTCACAAACATATCCCTGACTGAAAAGCTTATCTGAAAGACGCCAAGCTCTCACAAAATTCGTATATTTGATACTTGCGTGAGGTGAATTACGTGAGGACGTCAAACAATAGATCTGCACACAAAAGCAAGAATTTGTGTGACCCACTTTTATATTTGAGGGTTCATGATGTTTTTTCTTTCACGCTTCTTTGTCAAGAGGTATGATGATGAACCTGTAAATTTCACAATTTTTTCATGGTCATTACGGGACATCGAACAATAAATCTACAGACAAAAGCAGGAATTTGTATGACCCACTTTAATATTGGAGGGTTCATGATGATTTTTTCCCTTCAAGCCTCTTTGTCAAGAGGTATGATGTTAAACGTCTTCAAATTCAATAGCATCATTTAAGAACATATAAAGGACTAGGTGCGCTAGCCCCTTATATCGGCCCTATAATTTCGACGAAAATGCTTTTGATGATCGAACCATTAATTATCACTTTTTGCAGTGTTGAATGTTTGAGAAAATATGGCGTCATAAGTCTGAGCCCTCGTAACCTCACGTGCGTGATGTATGACGTCATGTGACTTCATTTGCCCTGAATGACGCAAAACAAAGGATAAACATCGTATTTTACATACAAATCTTCAAAATTAATCTTTCATCCAGGCCTCGCCCACGATATTTTTCATGCAAACCTAAAGGCCGATCCATCGATTGGTACAAAAATTATTAAAGGCAAGGCCTGGATCGATATTTAATTTCATAAATTTCTATCGAAATTTCGCGCACCATACATTTGACATTTTATAAACTAGGATATTATGGATATATGAACAACTTTGAAAATAGGGCCGATACGGCAGGTTACCGCACCTACTTCTTTCCAACATGGACCAGACATGCACGTTTCGGGTACTGAACCCTCGACAGTGATCCTCAATCTAAACAATGTAATATGGCCAAAGAGTGTGAAAGTATACACTATGATGTCCCAGTCTCCAGAGTGGTGGATGATATTCTGTCATAGACCATTTGAACAATCCAACCAAAAATTGTACTCTATGTCTTTCGAAATGGAAGTAACCGGATGTTACAGTTCTACCGAATTGAAGCGGAGGGTGTTGCATGCAAGCAAGAGATGCTTACTCTTCCTGGGCACCTGGTCTCACTCCCATATCGGGAGTTCGCTTCTTTTCATATGGTGGAGGTTTTTTGTTTGTTTGCGTTGGTTCCTGTTTTATCCTGATCTTGTATGCCTTCGGTTTCTGATTTTCTGAATTCTCGATTTTATGCTGTATACAGGGATATGGTCATTATCCTTATTTGATTGAATGCCGTAGTGATTTTCATAAAATGTATTTTATTTGCGCCCTCTTGTGCATTTTGCTGCGCGGCTTCAGATTTCCTGTAGGGTCGACTGAGTAGCATAGTGAAATGAAATCAATGTCAAAAATAACATGGGAAGGATGGTGCTAGAATGTGAACCTCCTATTATTTCGATGATATTTTGGATGAAATGACAAGTGACCGAAATAGCAAAGTAACATATGATGTCCAACTAATAAAGGGCCAAAACCAAGCTTCTTTCAGGCGACATAGCTCGTAAGAAGTTATTATTACACTGTAAACATCCAATCACGGGGAAGAAGTTTAACACTGCAAAAGGAAATAATTGTTTATCATAGTAAAATTGACATTTTCCAACTATTTACTTTCATTAAGAAAAACAAAACCAATTCTGAAGTAGAACTTCTTTCCTTGTGAATTGTAAGAAAAAGCATATTTGGTTTACTGAAGTTTTGAAAATTCTCGAATTGAAACACTTTATTTAGCATAGGAAAAAAAACGGCATAAGGCGACGCATACCTATAGATAGAGATGTCTAAACCTACCTTTGAATGCTTAATGAAAAGATAAAAGTCATAAATAATCTTATATTATAACCCAATATCTTTCTAAGAAATTCCCTAGACTGAAAGCCAAATTCATTCTAACTTTTTGGGCGCCATTTTTAAAAGTAAACAGTCTAAATGAAGCGAGCAAGCGGGCCCCGAAGGCCATGATGAACTGCAATAGTAGATCTCTAGGACACGATGTCGACTGAACCTATATCTAAAAAAAAAGGGGTCTCACACACAAATCAGTATAGAAAATCCGATCCATTGGCATACATCATCATTGTAGCCATACAACTGCCAGACAAAATGAAATAATTGTAAGAACAACAGTTGAGAAGAAATGATGAAGTCTTGGGAAAGTAAGCATCTTCTGCATACTGGCAATATTTGTAAGGTTTGCCGGGATATAAAAAATCATCATCTTTCAACAACATGAGACAAAATGTTTTCACAATTTTTTAGAGTACTAGATACTTTCCCTTTGGTAAGCTTTAATATAAGTTGTTTGTCTATATGCCAATATAAAAATGATTTACACTTGGTGGTGATTAAGAAAGAAGAAATGCTACTGACTTTACGATTATATTTTTAGATCATAAATAAAAGATGTGTATCATACGTTTCAAGTAAGATTCGAGGAATTTCTGTTTTTACTGGATTAATAGTTGATGAACAATCGTACACAAATCTTCATAGTAACTGCTGCTTCGGGAATGGAGCATAGATTATAATAAACAGTCTGTCCTACTTTTTGATGGCAGACACTCACACTAAATATACAAACATGTTTTGTGTCGTTCTCATATTTCTAAAAAAAACACACTTTTTTATAACATGCAATATTATGTAAACCTATTACATGAATCAAAAGAAGGGAGGAGATCTCCAACAAGACAAGATACAAAAATTAAAAAACTGTGGACAAACGCAGGTAACAATAGATAATGAAACTTCAACAGTGTATCTTTTTTTCGACAAGGGAAACTTAAACAGAGAAGTGGGACAATTTTTATGCTATATCTATAAAAATGTATTTACGTCAGCATGACAGACAAGGTCACAAAAACAGAAATGTGATAAATATTTTGAAAAATTAAATAAATCTCATTGGCGAATCCTCCTAAAATTTATTACAACTTTGTCAAGGGATGTATTATTCTGCAAGTGTTTGTGAAATGTCAGGTACACAATTACAATGTCTGAAAAATACGAAAAGAGTATAAAAAGATATTGTATTGAAAACATGAAAAATATAAACACAAGACTAACAAATAACGAAAGTCTGTCCGGTTGTCCGTCCGTCTTTTTCTTTTCTGGTAAGAAGACGTTGAGTTTGTGATCTTCTTATTTTCTTTATTTAATGTACTTTCCTAGAACGTGTATGCTTATTTATCTGATATTTTGATTATGACATTAATGTTTGACTTTCATTGAATAAAAATACAACATTTATTCAAATCTAACCAAGAAGATGAAAATCGTCGTTAAATGCTGACGGGGGATTATATACGGGTACAGGTAAACTTTCTGTCATTTCCTCACTGACCGCTTTGGGGTTAACATTGGTATCTGATTGGTTCCTTTTACCCCTAACGATTTTTGATTGACAGCTTAAAACAGATGAGACTCAGGTATCATAAAGGATTACCTGTCGGTATGTCTTTGATGTAACATGCCGCTCGCAAACGGCGTTATCTTCAAAGACGGTATACCACGCCTACCAAGCCTATGTCACTCAGGTATGCATATTAATGACCCGGTGGTTGCCAACGTCGGCCTTTAAGCACTAACAAAAAATATCAAAGTGCTGCAGAAGCAATGAGATAAAGAAGATCCTGACGACAATCTCAACGACACTCTCAATAGAGCAGCAAATGGAGTATCGACGGAACCCTAGTAAGCTAGAAGTGGAACGAAGTACCCGGGAGGAGTAAGCATCCCCTGTTTGGCTAGCCGCACGCGCCGTCGATGCTCATGCAGGGAAAAATGAAAACATTATCTAAAACATGCACTGTCTGAGGTAATGTCTATATAGAAAGTACCATGGCGACCAGGTCAGGGAAAATATTTAAAACACTTACTGTGAAATCCTTCGCGGGGAGTTTTTTAAGAGCTCCACACGGCAAAGGGCATAAGTGTGACTGATATAACATAATACGAATGCAATACATAAGGGAGGGTATACAATAATATTAGAAGACTAAGATCTGTAGGGCAGAAAATTAAAGAAGACGTAGGCCAGTAGGCTCGTAATGTAAAGAAGACTAAGGTCTGTAGGGAAGAATTGTCAAGAAGACTATTGTCTGTATGGCAGAATCGTTAAGAAGACTGAGGTCTGTAGGGTCGAATTGTTAAGAAGACTTAGGTATGTAGGGCAGAAAGGTAAAGAAGACGAAGGTCTGTAGGGCAGAATCGTAAAGAAGACTAAGGTCTGTAGGGCAAAATCGTAAAAGACTAAGTTCTGTAGTGTCGAAAGGTAATAAGAATAAGGTTTGTAGGGTAGAATGATAATAAGAATACGGTATGTAGGTTCGAAAGGTAAGAAGACTAAGGTCTGTAGGGCAGAATCGTAAAGAAGACTTAAGTCTGTATGGCAGAACGGTAAAAAAACTAAGATCTGTAGGGCAAAATCGTTAAGAAGACTTAGGTCTGTAGGGTCGAATCGTAAAGAATGTTAAACGTCTTCTAATTCAATAGCATCATTTAAGACCTGATAAATACAATAATATTAGAAGACTAAGATCTGTAGAGCAGAAAATTAAAGAAGACTAAGGCCAGTAGGGTCGTAACGTAAAGAAGATTAAGGTCTGTAGGGCAGAATTGTAAAGAAGACTGGTCTGTATGGCAGAATCGTTAAGAAGACTAAGGTCTGTAGTGTCGAATTGTTAAGAAGACTAAGGTATGTAGGGCAGAAAGGTAAAGAAGACGAAGGCCTGTAGGGCAGAATCGTAAAGAAGACTAAGGTCTGTAGGGTCGAATCGTTAATAAGACTAAGGTCTGTAGGGCAGAATCGTAAGGAAGACTTTGGGTTGTGGGGCAGAATCGAAAAAGAAGACTAAGGTCTGTAGGGCAGAATCGTAAAGAAGACTAAGGTATGAAGGTCGGAATCGTAAAGAAGACTAAGGTCTGTAGGGCAAAATCGTAAAAGACTAAGTTATGTAGTGTCGAAAGGTAATAAGAATAAGGTTTGTAGGGCAGAATGATAAAAAGACTAAGGTCTGTAGGGTTGAAAGGTAAGAAGACTAAGGTCTGTAGGGCAGAATCGTAAAGAAGACTTAAGTCTGTATGGCAGAATGGTAAAGAAAACTAAGATCTGTAGGGCAAAATCGTTAAGAAGACTAAGATCTGTAGGGTCGAATCGTAAAGAATGTTAAACGTCTTCAAATTCAATAGCATCATTTAAGACCTGATAAAATTACAGCATGGACCAGACATGCACGTTTTGGGTACTAAATCCTCGTCAGTGATCCTCAGTCTAAATAATGTAAAATGGCCAAAAAGTATGAAAATTATTTCCAAAAATGTACCAAGAGACGTAGCAGAATGGGTGGGATATGATGCTACAGGACCCACTGTTTAGAAATTTCAAGATATTTTGTCACAGAAAATTTCAAATGTGTTAAAGAGACAGACGATCAACTGAAGTTGATCGAACTTGGCTACATGTGCCTTCGGGGAATCTTGGTCCACCAGCAGTGACACTCACCAAGTAGTTCAAATGTTAAACGTCTTCAAATTCAATAGCATCATTAAAGACCTGATACATTTACAGCATGGACCAGACATGTACGTTTCGGGTACTAAACCCTCGTCCGTGATCTTCAGTCTAAATAATGTAAAATGGCCAAACAGTATGAAAATTATGTCCAAAAATGTACCAAAAGACGCAGCAGAATGGGTGGGATATGATGCTACACTACCCACTGTTTAGAAATTTCAAGATATTTTGTCACAGAAAATTTCAAATGCGTTAAAGAGACAGCCGATCAACTTAGCTACATGTGCCCTCGGGGACTCTTGGTCCAACAGCAGTGACACTCGCCAAGTAGTTCAAATGTTAAACGTCTTCAAATTCAATAGCATCATTTAAGACCTGATAAAATTACAGCATGGAACAGACATGTACGTTTCGGTTACTAAACCCTCGTCAGTGATCCTCAGTCTAAATAATGTAAAATGGCCAAAAAGTATGAAAATTATGTCCAAAAATGTACCAAAAGACGTAGCAGAATGGATGGGATATAATGCTACAGGACCCACTGTTTAGAAATTTCAAGATATTTGGTGAAGCTAATGTAACTATGTGAAATCGTTTTCTTTATCATCATTCAGAGCAATATTATTCTTAGGGAACCAAACATTTCCCAATATATCAAATTGTACCTAAATAGTTCACAGCGCAACAGATACCTAATACAACAAAGACAAAATCGAGATAAAGAGTATTAATCCGAAGCCAAATAAATACAACCATACTTTGATTTAAGTTTTTCAAATTATCGTTCGCTTTACGAGAAAATAAAGAGTTCTTACAAAAACAAAATCTAACATTCTTAAAGTGGATAATTAAAACGTATGCTTAAAATCAGCAAAGAACAAAGCTATGCATTTGGGAAGATACTTTTAAATAGTGAAATAATTAATCATATTTGGTGTCAGAGGAGATATCAGGCTTAAATTCTCCGTCACCAAGTTTGAATTAAATTCTACTATTCCGTTAATAGTTCCAACAATTACATGCATAATTTTGCTAAGAATCGAAAAATATTTAATCTCTTGCTTATACGTAATGTGACAATAATTGTTCTAACTTGTAGATTTATAAATAAAAGAAAACATGGACAAGCTATTCATTAAAAGACTTTGATAGTGGTTGACACTTCTTAAACATACTAAATCATATTTACACGTTTAAATTATATAATCCTATAATCAATCCTTACCATGTAAATTAGTCAGGAAGACAACCCCAATTCCTATGATGTAAATGCAAATAGTTTTATTCATTTTGTAGTAGTCGAAATGTTGCCCTTTACTGATAATGTAAACCTTAATAAAGATGGTTCAAACTACCGATGAACTGATATGATTTAGAGCTAATGACATAAGTTTAGAACAGTGAAATCAAATAGCAAGCTTGAATGCATCACTGAAAGTACAATTTAAATAGTGCAAAGGTTAGACATCATGTGTTTGGTAACTTTGACATATAATATTGTAAGTTACGTGAGGACGTAATAGATCTGCACACAAAAGCAAGAATTTGTTTGACCCACTTTAATATTTGTTGTTTTATAATGTTTTTTTCCTTCACGCTTCTTTGTCAAGAGGTATGATGATGCACCTGTAAATGTCACAAAAACTTTTTATGGTCGTTACGGGACATCGAACAATAAATCTATAGACAAAAGCAGGAATTTGTCTGACCCACTGTAATATTTGAGGGTTCATGATGTTTTTTCCCTTCAAGCCTTTGTCAAGAGGTATGATGTTAAACGTTTTTAAATTCAATAATATCATTTAAGAACCAGACATGCACGTTTCGGGTACTGAACCCTCGTCAGTGAACCTCATTCTAAACAATGTAATATGGCCAAAGAGTGTGAAAGTAATTATGTCCAAAAAATGTATAGAAAGACGTTGCAGGATGGCTGGGATATGATGCTACATGACCCATGTTTTAGAAATTTTGATAACAGAAATTATCGAATGCGTTGAAGAAATGATCAACCGAAGCTGATCATACTTGGCTACATGTGCCCTCGGGGACTCCTGGTCTACCAGCAGTGACACTCACCAAATGGTACAAATGTTAAACATCTTCAAATTCAATAGCATGACAAATATGGATAATGACCATATCCCTGTATACAGCACAATATCGATAATTCAGAAAATCAGACACCGAAGGTATACAAAATCAGGATAAAACAGAAACCAAATCAAACAAAACCTCCACCTCATGAAAAGAAGCAAATAATAGCACTTTCAATAGCAATAGCATTTTCAATAGCATCATTTAAGAACAGATAAATTTCGAACATGGACCAGACAAGCACGTAGACATGCATGATGAACCTGTGAAATTCACAAAGACAGTGTTATGGTCGTTACGGGATAATATATCACAGTACGACCAATCGTTATATAACATTTTGAAAAATATTCTGAAATAATAAGGACTTCTTGAATAAATGTTCAAACTAATTTGAACGCACCAGAAACATGTTTCGGATCTTGAATCCTGAACGCCGCAGTGATTTTCAGGAATGTATTTTATTAGCACCCTCTTGTGCATTTTGCTGCGATGCTTCAAATTTCCTGTAGGGTCGACTCAGTAGCATAGTTAAATAAAATCCATGTCAAAAATAACATGGGAGGGATGGTGCTAGAATGTGAAGCTCCTTTTATGTCGATGATATTTTAGATGAAATGACAAGTGTCCGAAAAAGCAAAGTTATATATGATATCAAACTAATAAAGGGCCAAAACCAAGCTTCTTTCAGGCGATATAGCTGGTAAAAATAATTATTACACTTTAAACATCCAATCACGGGGAACAAGTTTAACATAGCAAAAGAAAATAATTGTTTATAATAGTGAAATTGAAATTGTCCAACTATTTACTTTCATTAGGAAATTTTCAAACCAATTCTGAAGTAGAACTTGTTTCCTTGTGAATTGTAAGGAAAACTGAAGTGTTGAAAATGCTCGAATTGAAACAGTTTATTTAGCATAGGAACGGATGTTGATAGCCAGCTTGAGATGATCAGTCTCAAAAAGCATCTGTTATTTTTCACTCACCTTCTTTTGTCGTCCGGCCCTTGGTTTTATTAAGGTATGAATGACGAAAATATTATGTGTTACCATTTTACATGTCCTTTTTACAAAATAAATTCCCTTTTCTATGGAAGCAGCTCTAATAATGCCTGTAAAAGAAAAGTCTAATTCTGAAAATAAGTACACTGAAACAGATATTATTCAGATGTTAAACTTCCTGATCGACAACATTATTGTGGTGTTCGGAGGAAAGGTCTTCCAGCAAATTGTCGGAATTCCAATGGGGACCAATTGGGTCCCACTCCTTGACGACATTTTTCTTTACTCCTACGAAGCTGAATTCATTCAATCTTTGGTCTCTGGAGGGAAAAGATACTCAGCTTCTGACTTCAACTTTACTTACAGATACATAGACGATGTATTGTCCATCAATAGTCCAGAATTCGTGGATTACCTCAGCAGAATCTATCATTCGGAGCTTGAAATCTAAGAAACTACAGAGACATATTATTCAACATCCTATTTGGACATAATGCTGTCCTACGACACAGATGAACACCTCACTCTATGACAAACATGACGACTTCAGAATCGGACTTTTCTTTAACAGGTAGGTTTTGTCATAATTAACATCAATAAACTTTATATTTTTGATTGCCGTTCTTGCTTGTAAACACACATTAATAGAACTTCAGAAATATTCTGAATATTTGGAGCAAAGGGAAAAGTTTTTATCTTGTCGATGAAATTCACCCGTGCAGCTTGACGTGAAAAGGATTTGCAAATATTTCACATGGAAGCTGGATACGTGAACATTGAAGACTTGTGACTATCATCTTATAGATATAGCAGCAAGCAATGGACATACAACCACCACACAAACTAACAGTTACAATGAAATAAGAAAGACGGAGAAATAAGAAATACAAGACGTAGAAGGAGGTAGACCAATGTGCATCAAAGGTGTCTTCAACGCATGATTCATAATATAAGAGTCAAATGTTGGGCACACACGTTCAAAATGGAGGACGAATTATTTACATCGTTGACATCGTTCAAGACAGCTAGAATAAACATTAACTACAAATGAAATCCTATAAACTTACCTGGAAAATCAAAAAAGAGAAAACTTGCAACAGGAGCTAGAATCGGAAAAATGACACCTTGTTTCATGATGTATGTTCAACGTAAAGCAAAACTATTTATGCAATGCAAACAAGAAATAAGTTCTAGTTCTCTTCACAAACTGCCTAGGTCAGGTTACAAATATAAACACAATTTTGCGATGCAGACGAAGTTTATTTGCAAGCATTGGCGCAGTAAGTTTCTTTCTGCATTTAAATAGTAATGTATTGCACAATTTGCACCTTATTGCGCTAAGTTGAAGATCACGTAAATCGTAACCGATATGATGATATTTAAATTTTCTAAACACGTGTTTGGTGCATGAAAATTGGTTTGAAATTTTCTTTAAGAAGGCATAGACTTGGAACACTTCCGTATTATTGTGATGCATGTTATCGAACTCACAAACTCGGTTCCCGTGACATGGATGTTTCTGAAGTGTATTAATTACTTTGCCAGCTTTGTCGCCTGAAAGAAGCTTTGTTTTTGCACTTTATCAAATTGACGTCATAAACATTATTTTGCTATTTCGGAAATTTGTCATTTCATTAAAAATATTATCGAAAATAAAGGAGGTTAACATCTTAGCACCATCCCTCCTATGCTATTTTGATCATAGATTGTATTTCGATATGCAACTGAATCGACCTTACGGGAAATTATGAGCCGCGCACTCTCTGCAAATTGCACAAATTTCATTAAAATAAAATAATTAACCAGAGGGTGCTATTAAATTGATTTTGGCTGTTTCTTAAAGTAACTTTGGATTCAACATAGTAAATTTTCCCTGGCTTGACGGCGATGGTCCAAGGGAGTTAAAGAAGATCCTGACGATAATCTCAACTGCACTCACAATAGAGTACCAAATTGAGCATCGACGGACCTTTAGCAAGCTAGTGGTGGGATCAGGTGCCCGGGAGGAGTAAGCATCCCCTGTTGGCTAGCCGCACCCGCCGTCGATGTTCATGCACGAAAATGAAAACAATAAAAACATGAACTGCACTGTCTGAGGCCATTTTATAAAGGAAGTGCTATGGAGATCATGTCAGGGAAAATATTCAAAACACTTACTGTCAAACCCCTTGCGAGCTCCACACGGCAAAGGGCATAAGTGTGACACAAATGAGTTAAAGAAGATCCTGACGATAATCTCAACAGCACGCACAATAGAGCACCAAACTGAGCAACGACTACCGTCATACCGCATTTACAGCTCACCCAGTACGCTAGAGCATGTACTTATATTTTGGATTTGACTGTAGAAATTTACAAATCACCAAGAAACTTTTAGGTCAAGTTTTTCGCTTTCATAAAGTAGTTAAGACATTCTGGAAATTTTCAAAAATTACGGTCAACTTCTTTTAAAATTCGGATCTCTACATGCAACAGAGAACATTACTTTGGGTATTACACAACCTGCCTTTTATGGTGATATGATAAACAAAATAAGACGGATCAAAGGTAGACAGCATAACCATCGTAGATGCATCAGAATCACCAAACGCCTTTTATTCATCTGCGTTGCATGGGCCCCTGCGTTTTGCGGACTTGTTTGTGTGTGGTCGTCTGACAGTGAGGAGGTTGTTTTACACCACAATTGTACGTTCTTCGAGACCTCTGGGTAATCGGGGAGGGTTGTGCGCACGTAATCCAGGATAACCACACCTTCCGCTATTTTCGTGGCCGATGGCCGTCCTAAGTCGGCACCGGTTGCCCATTGGTCTCGTTGGTTTATGTGTAGTCCTTTGTGTTTGGAGTTTCTGTGTTGTGCGTTTACGTTCCTTGTCCATTTTGCATCTTTTTCTGTGCGTGTCTGCTCTGTGTTTTTGCAATGGGGGTTTTGCTGTGGGTGCTGCAACCTGGCGTTGTTCGAAACCCCCCTTTGTTTTATACCGTGTATATGATCCTAATGTCACCAGACGGACACTAGGCTTTGTACGTGACCAATCTACTGTCTTGTACCAGCGCATTCTTAACACTTGCACTCTGACTTCCTGTGACAACGGGACTCCCTGGTGGGCTCTGTCTAAACCTCTTTAGACAAGACAGGGCCCCGACCACCTGTCCTCTCTGAATGTCAGTCGGACTCGTCGGGTAATTACATACATGGGTTCGTTACAGCCGTCAGAGCAGGGAATGTATTACTTACGCACTTTTTATATCCATTTACATTTTTAGCCGAGTTGCAAAACTCGGCTCTTAATTTGATGTGAGACGGGCGGGCGGGCGGGAGGGCGTCAACAATTGGTTTCCGGACTATAAGTCAACTACGAAAGAGGCTATAACAATGAAACTTCATACACTTACTCACCATTAGTCAAGGATGAGCCCTATTGATTTTGGGGTCAAAAGGTCAAAGGTCAAGGTCACAGGACTCAGATGATTGAAAATGGTTTCCGGACCATATTTCAGCCTGTATTGCACCTATAATCATGAAACTTGCCAGAAATGTTTCTCTTGAATCAAGGATGAGGCCTATTGATTTTGGGGTCAAAAGGTCAAAGGTCAAGGTCACAGGACTCAGATGATTGAAAATGGTTTCCGGATCATATTTCAGCCTGTATTGCACCTATAATCATGAAACTTGCCAGAAATGTTTCCCTTGAATCAAGGATGAGGCCTATTGATTTTGGAGTCAAAAGGTCGAAGGTCAAGGTCACAGGACTCTGTTGATTGAAATTGGTTTTCGGACCATATTTCAGCCTGTATTGCACCTATAATCATGTAACTTGCCAGAAATGTTTCCTGTGAATAGAAAATGACCACTTTTGATTTTGGGGTCCAAAGGTCAAGGTCACAGGACTCTGATGATTAAAAATGGTTTCCTGGCCATATTTCAGCCTGTATTGCACCTAAAGTCATGAAACTTGCCAATAATGATTCCCATGAATCAAGAATGACCCCTATTGATTTTGGGGTCAAAAGGTCAAAGGTCAAGGTCACAGGACTCCGATGATTGAAAGTGGTTTCCGGACCATATTTCAGCCTGTATTGCAATTATAATCATGAAGCTTGCCAGAAATGTTTCCCATGGATCAAGGATGACCACTATCAATTTTGGGGTTAAAAGGTCAATGTCACAGGACTAAGATGATTAAAAATGGTTTCCCGACTGAATTTGAGCCTGTATTGCACCTATAATCATGTTACTTGCCAGAAATGTTTCAAGTGAATAGAAAATGACCACTTTTGATTTAGGGGTCAAAGGGTCAAAGATCAAGGTCACAGGACTTAGGTAATTGAAAATGGTTTCCAGACCATTTTTGAGCCTGTATTGCACCTATAATCATGAAACTTGCCATTAATTTTTGGGTCAAAAGGTCAAAGATCAAGGTCACAGGACTCAGATGATTGAAAATGTTTTCCCAACCATATTTGAGCCTGAAAATCTGTATCCTTGAAAATATATTACACGCTGATATAGAATAAAGAGAAGACCATTTCTTGATCCAGAAATTTTCATTTAGGACCACAAAATGTTGTTACAAACCATACACATTTCATGTTAGTCTGCATATTCATACTTACATTCCAGTTTTGCAACTCGACATTTTGCATCTTCAATGCATTTTGAGCTTATCATCAGTGTTGTTTGGGCCCCTGCGTTTTGCGGTCTTGTTTACGTGTGGTCACCTAACAGTGAGGAGGTTTTTTTACACCACAATTGTACGTTATTCGAGACCTCTGAGTAATAAGAAAAGTGAGATGGTTGGGCGCACGAAATCCAGGAAAACACACAGTTTGCTACTTATGTGGCAAATGGCCATCCAAAGTCCGCATCGGCTGCCCGTTGGTCTCGTTGATTTGTGGGTTTTTTTGTGTTTGATGTTTATATGTCGTACGTCTCTTGGTGTGCTCATCCTTTTGTTTTCGCATCGGTGTTTTGCTTTTGGTGCAACAACAGGGTCTGGTTGGAAATCCCCTCCCTTCGTTTGGATGGAAGCATCACTGATTTGAAGTTAATGTTCAAAAAACCAAGATTCTTATTTTTGGAAAAGGGAGGCAACTCTCAAATCTACATTTTCGTTTTAATAATACGGAAATAGAAATTGTTAAAGACTTCAAATATCTTGGTATCTTTTTCACAAGAAATGATTCATTTTGTTATCATAAAAAGTATGCTGTCCAGAGGGCAACAAGAGTTATGTATGGAATTATAAAGAAGGCAAGAGAATTGAATTTATCTTTAGAATGTCAACTTGGCCTTTTTGATAAAATGATTGTCCCAATACTATTATACGGTTGTGAAGTGTGGGGATATGCAAATGTTGATGTACTTGAAAAACTCCACCTTAAAATTTGCAAAATTATTTTAAATTTGAAATTTTCTACTCCAAATATAATGATTTATGGAGAGCTTCATAAATATCCATTAATTGTTCATATAAAGGTACGAATTATAAAGTTTTGGATAAGATTATTGAACAGTAAGGCCTCAAAATTCTCACATATATTCTACAAATTGTTGTTTTATATGAACTGAAATAACAGTAGCAGAGATTTTAAGTGTTTGAAATTTGTGAAGTCTTTTTTACAAGAATGTGGATTAAATTACATATGGTTATGTACCTTAAGCATGCACAAATACAGACCCCTTGTAAAGCCCATGATAGAAGTCACAACTACAGGGTACGTAGTATCCGTACTAGGTCCCTACCTTGCTGATACTCGGAAGAACGACTCCAGTATTTTGAAGCACATGTTGGCGACAAATGCGGAGGAAACGAAGAACGGGATTCAAGAGGACGATATCTTCGTAGTTGACAGAGGATTCAGAGACTCGGCAGATATACTACAAGAACTTGGCATCAAAATGCAGATGCCATCCTTTTTACAGAAAGGCAGTAAACAACACGAAACTGAGGATTTCAATAATTCTAGACTGGTAACAAAGGTAATAGAGAATATTTATAACCTTATGATCTTGAATATTGACCTTGAATGATAATATCTAATGTGTTGTTGAATGTCACGTCATATTATGATAGAAAATTAAAATGAAAAATTTTACTTGATTGTTGATGATTTTAACATAATGACATACTTCCGTTTATTTGTAAAATATGTACTATCATGATAGTTAAACTAGCTTTTAACAAACAGATCAGATGGGTGGTCGAGTCGGCCAATGGGAGACTGAAGTCGTGGAAATACCTGGACAGAGTCCTACCAAACACTCAGTTGCCGTACATAGGAGATAATGTTCGCATCGTATGTGCTCTTTGCAACCGATATCGGCCCCCATTAAGCAGAGGAGAGGAGGAGTCAGATGTAGTCATGGCTGCTAAAATGAAATATCTCAGTAAACAGAGCAATACTCTCCAACAACGAATTTCAGATGAAGGGTTAGACAAGGCGCAGCCATAAATGGGTAAAGATGAATGAATGCGGGCTTGTCCCAGAATTCCCTACATATACAGAAGACGAAATACGGGAGCTAGCACTTGGCGTATACCAGGTGAAGATGGCCAAATGCTACTCACAGGAACATGTATCTGAGGATGGTGTATACGACATTTTAATTGACAATGTCAATGACGATCTCCTAAGTGCAAAGATACAGTCCCGTCATACTTCGGCCAAACAATACCAGTGTTGGATAGGGTACTTTGACGGAGCCATGCAATCCTGGTATTGCAAGTGTAAAAGTGGCTCAAGAGTTGTTGGGTGCTGTGCCCATATAGCAAGTGTCATATGGTGTATGTCACATGCACGACACTTGCCTGATTTCACAAAGGGTGTTAGGGACTGGGGTGTGGGTATTTTGGATGCCAATAATGTTCCAGATCCAATAGATGAATCTGAGAGTGAGGAGGAAAATGCACACAGTGACATGGAAGAATGAATTTTGTTTAATTGTCTTCTCAGGCGTTACTGAAATAGATTTACAAATTTTAAACGTATACATTTCTGTTACAAAGAATTCTATATTGATTTAATTCATTTAAACATTTTATACTGCTACAAAACGAGGTTGGAAAAGATAGTAACTTCGTCTGGGGTCAGTCTGTCATTCCGTCCGTCTTTCTATTAAATCACTACATCTGCAGATTTTTGTAGTTTCAAAATTCATTTATGGTCACAAATTAATTTTATCACTTGATATATGCGTCATATTTCTATAAGTTATTTAGGGGTTCTTAAACGATGAACCTCAAAATTCAACGTAGATCGGGGTCACGTTAAAGATCTGATTGAAATATAAAAAGTCGTTTTCAGAATCATTAAATACAGTTATACGTACAGCTGGAATATCTACTATAACATTGTTTTGAGTATCTACGTTTTAGATCTCGATCAATATTAGTTACACGTAAGTCACATTTTTTCATCGCAAAGATTGGGTCCCTACCTAACAGGATGTTAGTCCGACCTACAATTTGAAGGAACAAAATTATCACCAAGACTCGGGGATTTTAATACACAACTCGTTTAATTATATATAGTATGAAATGAAAAATCATCTGAGATCCTATATTTATTAAGTATCGTGACAAATATGGATAATGACCATATCCCTGTATACAGCACAAAATCGATAATTCAAAAATCAGAAACCGAAGGCATACAAAATCAGGACAAAACAGGAACCAAAGCAAACAAACAAAAACCTCCACCATATGAAAAGAAGCGAACTCCCGATATGGGAGTGAGACCAGGTGCCCAGGAAGAGTAAGCATCTCCTGCTTGTATGCAACACCCGCCGCTTCAATTCGGTAGAACTGTCACATCCGGTAACTTCCATTTCGGAAGACATAGAGTACAATCTTTGGTTGGATGGTTCAAATGGTCTATGACAGAATATCACCCACCATTCTGGAGAGTGGGACATCATAGTGAATGACGAGTTCCCCGTATCGACCGTAGAAATTCCCGTATCGACCGTAGAAATACGAGTTCCCCGTATCGACCGTATTAATTAGTAAAAACACCGAATTTTGGTAGTTAACATAAATGATACATCCTCGTAGACATGATGGTTGATATATTCATGAAGAAGTTAGATACAAATACCATACCAAAAGAAATACGTACTACGTATACACACAGCAAAATGTACACATGACGTCAAATGACGTCACCAAACCTACGCCGACTTTTAAAGACGAGGGTGTATTCAAACGTTTATTAAAAGGTAAAGAAATGTCCGATTTGAAAAAATGAAACTGATTTTTAATCATGAAATCTAATACTTTAAGGTAACAAAGTTTTAATTAATTTGCTGATAGGGCCGATTTTGGGAAATAACGGACCTACTCCTTTGATATTTTCTACTCCAAATATAATGCTTTATGGAGAGCTTCATAGATGTTAAATGTCTTCAAATTCAATATCCATTAATTGTTCAAATAAAGGTACGGATTATAAAGTTTTGGATAAGATTATTGAACAGTAATTCAAAATTCTCACATATATTCTACAAATTGTTGTTTTATATTAACTTAAATAACAGTAGCAGAGATTTTAAGTGGTTGAAATTTGTGAAGTCTACTTTACAAGAATGTGGATTAAATTACATATGGTTATCACAAATTGTTGAAAATGAAGAATGGTTATAGTAGCTAAAGTTAAAGAGGTTCGAATTCTGCAAGATCAATTTGTACAAACATGGATGTCTCAATGTAATAATACTAGTAAGGGCATTGTTTATAATTTATTTACAAATAATGATTTTATCTGTCGTAATTACTTAGACCTTGATATACCTAAATGTAATATTTTTAAACTGTTGAGATTTAGAACTAGCAATCATAGATGCCTGTGGAAACAGGCAGTTGGCTTAATATCCCAAAAAATGAGAGACTTTGTAATTTATGTGATCTTCCAATAGGTGACAAATTTCATTATATTATGACTTGTAAGGCTTTAGATGCAGAAAGAAATAATTTGATACCCAGACATTTTTACCTTCATCCTAATTCTTTCACATTTTATAATTTATTTTCTTGTCAGGATAAAATAACAGTTATTAATCTTTGTAAATTCATTGATATTCTTTACGAGAGAGTTAACCCTCCAGGTTAGAAACTTATGTATAAATTTAAGTAGTATAGCGCATGCATTAAGTTGATTTGATTTTATATGGTACATATATTTTCACAATATGTTGATGATGAGAAACAAAATAAACTAGTAAACTTGTAAATTGATGAGGATTTAATATTCTAAACGCGTGTCTGAGGCATTATAATTTGCTTTGAATTTTCTTTAGAAGGTATAGAGTTGGAACACTTCCATATCATTAAAAATAATAAAACATTCTGAATATATGAAAGATCATAGTGAAATAAAGGAATTTCATAGAATTGCTTGATCTCGAGACAAAAAAAAAATAACAAACACTTTATTTCTTGGAAAAAAAATGATGCTAGATTAAATTGTATTTATCTAAAACACAATGCATGTGACACAATATAAACGTAATAAGATTGGAAAACAAGTTTGTGAATTCTTCATTCTATCTTTTCATATTAGGCGGGTCACCGTTTCGAGTAAAGCTTAATGTTGTAACATAAAATGTCGAATTTGCAGGTTTATATTCATATATTGTATTATTTATCGATATGAAATCTATGTTCTACTGTAATAATTTCAGTGCACCATATGTGCATTTCAGCAAATTATGTCTTATCAGTGATACTCGAGGCCGTAATAGAGAAAATCAAAACATTAACATATAAAGAACAACATTTTTTTACCCAATTAGCCAGCTAAAGACAGAGCTATGACTTTAGGGAGATGAACCTTAGTTTTAAAATAATTGATCAAATTTGGCGACGGAGTATATAGATTTCTTTAAAACACTGAAACTAGGAGAATGATATCCTCCGATACAAACAGTCAACCAGCATAGATACCAACCTATTATGATGGTGGAAATTATCAATGTAAAATTTCTGCTACCTATATGACGGTGGCCTGTATCTAGAAGACTCCGTTTAACATTATAGAAACAACATGTCCAAACTCCTCTGCCAGAGATTAATCTTCGAAACAAAAATGTATATTTCCGATAAAGAATCATGGCAAGCCAAAACGATTCAATACAATCATGGAATAAAATAATATCTGTTCTTAAATGATGCTATGAATTTGAAGACTGATACTGATAATTTTTGCGAGTCTTTCTTGCAATTTAGAATGTGGGTTTGTAGTGTAAAGTGTGCAAAATCAAAGGCTTTGATGGAATATTTTCTACTACAATAAGTGGATTTCAGATGTTTTAAAAGTTCATTCGAATTCTTAAAAAATCATATCTGGTTTATACCCCTACCGTAACATACTGTCGAAAAATATTTTTGAAGTATAGATTTGATTTCAGATAAATCTTTGGTGAATAAGATCGACACATTTTTAGTAGACCAGTTTTAGGAACCAGCGATGGAACATTGTACGGATTCTTTTGCATTTTAGGTTTGCAGTATAAGTATGGTAAATCTAAATCTAAATTGTTTGTGTCGAAACCAAAGATAGTGAGAGCTGATTTTTGGTTGTCTATTATTTCAGAGGCAGAGATGTCTATTGGGGTGTAAGTGGGATTTCCTGGTGTCGAATTTAAACCCAACTCTTTAACAAGACTGTCGAAATAGTACTTTTTGCAAGTCTAGGATATGTCTCACATGAGTCCATGATAATTTTGAAATTTTGGTTACATGTAAAGGAGTTGCTTTCTCTCTATTTGGGACCCTTGGCCCTTTTCACCTTTAATTTGTATTAATTTGAATAGTCTTGCTCGGTTGTTTGCCGATGACACATCTGTATAAAACTTCTTTTCAAAATGTAACGACCATAACATTTTTTTGTGTTATTTACAGGTTCATCATGCATGTCTACGTGCATGTCTGGTCCATGTTGGAAATTTATTTGTTCTTAAATGATGCTATTGAATTTGAAGACGTTTAACATTTTCACCAGTGAGTGTCACTGCTGGTGGACCAGGAGTCCCCGAGGGCACATGTAGCCAAGTATCATCAACTTCGGTTGATCATTTCTTTAACACACTCGATAATTTCTGTTATCAAAATTTCTTGAAATTTCTAAAACATGGGTCCTGTAGAATCATATCTCAGCCATCCTGCAACGTCTTTCTGTACATTTTTGAACATTACTTTCACACTCTTTGGCCATATTACATTGTTTACATTGAGGATTACTGACGAGAGTTAAGTAACCGAAACGTGTATGTCTGGTCCATGCTGCTAATTGATCTTTTCTTAAATGATTCTTTTGAATTTGAAGACTTTTAACATGCTATTGAATTTGAAAACGTTTAACATTAATTTAAAGACGTTTACCATTTGAACTACTTGGTGAGTGTCACTGCTGGTGGACCAAGAGTCCCCGAGGGCACATGTAGCCAAGTTCGATCAACTTCGGTTGATCGTCTTTCTCTTCAACGCATTTGAAATTTTCTGTTACAAAATTGCTTGAAATTTCTAAAACGTGGGTCCTGTAGCATCATATCCCACTCATTCTGCTACGTCTTTTGGTACATTTTTGGACATAATAATTTTCATACTTTTTGACCATATTACATTGTTTAGACTTAGGATCACTGACGAGGGTTTAGTATCCGAAACGTGCATGTCTGGTCCATGCTGTAAATTTATCAGGTTTAAAATGATGCTATTGAATTTAAAGACGTTTACCATTTGAACTACTTGGTGAGTGTCACTGCTGGTGGACCAAGAGTCCCCGAGGGCACATGTAGCCAAGTTCGATCAACTTCGGTTGATCGTCTTTCTCTTCAACGCATTTGAAATTTTCTGTTACAAAATTGCTTGAAATTTCTAAAACGTGGGTCCTGTAGCATCATATCCCACTCATTCTGCTACGTCTTTTGGTACATTTTTGGACATAATAATTTTCATACTTTTTGACCATATTACATTGTTTAGACTTAGGATCACTGACGAGGGTTTAGTATCCGAAACGTGCATGTCTGGTCCATGCTGTAAATTTATCAGGTTTAAAATGATGCTATTAAATTTAAAGACGTTTACCATTTGAACTACTTGGTGAGTGTCACTGCTGGTGGACCAAGAGTCCCCGAGGGCACATGTAGCCAAGTTCGATCAACTTCGGTTGATCGTCTTTCTCTTCAACGCATTTGAAATTTTCTGTTACAAAATTGCTTGAAATTTCTAAAACGTGGGTCCTGTAGCATCATATCCCACTCATTCTGCTACGTCTTTTGGTACATTTTTGGACATAATAATTTTCATACTTTTTGACCATATTACATTGTTTAGACTTAGGATCACTGACGAGGGTTTAGTATCCGAAACGTGCATGTCTGGTCCATGCTGTAAATTTATCAGGTTTAAAATGATGCTATTAAATTTAAAGACGTTTACCATTTGAACTACTTGGTGAGTGTCACTGCTGGTGGACCAAGAGTCCCCGAGGGCACATGTAGCCAAGTTCGATCAACTTCGGTTGATCGTCTTTCTCTTCAACGCATTTGAAATTTTCTGTTACAAAATTGCTTGAAATTTCTAAAACGTGGGTCCTGTAGCATCATATCCCACTCATTCTGCTACGTCTTTTGGTGCATTTTTGGACATAATAATTTTCATATTTTTTGACCATATTACATTGTTTAGACTTAGGATCACTGACGAGGGTTTAGTATCCGAAACGTGCATGTCTGGTCCATGCTGTAAATTTATCAGGTTTAAAATGATGCTATTGAATTTAAAGACGTTTACCATTTGAACTACTTGGTGAGTGTCACTGCTGGTGGACCAAGAGTCCCCGAGGGCACATGTAGCCAAGTTCGATCAACTTCGGTTGATCGTCTTTCTCTTCAACGCATTTGAAATTTTCTGTTACAAAATTGCTTGAAATTTCTAAAACGTGGGTCCTGTAGCATCATATCCCACTCATTTTGCTACGTCTTTTGGTACATTTTTGGACATAATAATTTTCATACTTTTTGACCATATTACATTGTTTAGACTTAGGATCACTGACGAGGGTTTAGTATCCGAAACGTGCATGTCTGGTCCATGCTGTAAATTTATCAGGTTTAAAATGATGCTATTGAATTTAAAGACGTTTACCATTTGAACTACTTGGTGAGTGTCACTGCTGGTGGACCAAGAGTCCCCGAGGGCACATGTAGCCAAGTTCGATCAACTTCGGTTGATCGTCTTTCTCTTCAACGCATTTGAAATTTTCTGTTACAAAATTGCTTGAAATTTCTAAAACGTGGGTCCTGTAGCATCATATCCCACTCATTCTGCTACGTCTTTTGGTACATTTTTGGACATAATAATTTTCATACTTTTTGACCATATTACATTGTTTAGACTTAGGATCACTGACGAGGGTTTAGTATCCGAAACGTGCATGTCTGGTCCATGCTGTAAATTTATCAGGTTTAAAATGATGCTATTGAATTTAAAGACGTTTACCATTTGAACTACTTGGTGAGTGTCACTGCTGGTGGACCAAGAGTCCCCGAGGGCACATGTAGCCAAGTTCGATCAACTTCGGTTGATCGTCTTTCTCTTCAACGCATTTGAAATTTTCTGTTACAAAATTGCTTGAAATTTCTAAAACGTGGGTCCTGTAGCATCATATCCCACTCATTCTGCTACGTCTTTTGGTACATTTTTGGACATAATAATTTTCATACTTTTTGACCATATTACATTGTTTAGACTTAGGATCACTGACGAGGGTTTAGTATCCGAAACGTGCATGTCTGGTCCATGCTGTAAATTTATCAGGTTTAAAATGATGCTATTGAAATAAAAGACGTTTACCATTTGAACTACTTGGTGAGTGTCACTGCTGGTGGACCAAGAGTCCCCGAGGGCACATGTAGCCAAGTTCGATCAACTTCGGTTGATCGTCTTTCTCTTCAACGCATTTGAAATTTTCTGTTACAAAATTGCTTGAAATTTCTAAAACGTGGGTCCTGTAGCATCATATCCCACTCATTCTGCTACGTCTTTTGGTACATTTTTGGACATAATAATTTTCATACTTTTTGACCATATTACATTGTTTAGACTTAGGATCACTGACGAGGGTTTAGTATCCGAAACGTGCATGTCTGGTCCATGCTGTAAATTTATCAGGTTTAAAATGATGCTATTGAATTTAAAGACGTTTACCATTTGAACTACTTGGTGAGTGTCACTGCTGGTGGACCAAGAGTCCCCGAGGGCACATGTAGCCAAGTTCGATCAACTTCGGTTGATCGTCTTTCTCTTCAACGCATTTGAAATTTTCTGTTACAAAATTGCTTGAAATTTCTAAAACGTGGGTCCTGTAGCATCATATCCCACTCATTCTGCTACGTCTTTTGGTACATTTTTGGACAATATAATTTTCATACTTTTTGACCATATTACATTGTTTAGACTTAGGATCACTGACGAGGGTTTAGTATCCGAAACGTGCATGTCTGGTCCATGCTGTAAATTTATCAGGTTTAAAATGATGCTATTAAATTTAAAGACGTTTACCATTTGAACTACTTGGTGAGTGTCACTGCTGGTGGACCAAGAGTCCCCGAGGGCACATGTAGCCAAGTTCGATCAACTTCGGTTGATCGTCTTTCTCTTCAACGCATTTGAAATTTTCTGTTACAAAATTGCTTGAAATTTCTAAAACGTGGGTCCTGTAGCATCATATCCCACTCATTCTGCTACGTCTTTTGGTGCATTTTTGGACATAATAATTTTCATACTTTTTGACCATATTACATTGTTTAGACTTAGGATCACTGACGAGGGTTTAGTATCCGAAACGTGCATGTCTGGTCCATGCTGTAAATTTATCAGGTTTAAAATGATGCTATTGAATTTAAAGACGTTTACCATTTGAACTACTTGGTGAGTGTCACTGCTGGTGGACCAAGAGTCCCCGAGGGCACATGTAGCCAAGTTCGATCAACTTCGGTTGATCGTCTTTCTCTTCAACGCATTTGAAATTTTCTGTTACAAAATTGCTTGAAATTTCTAAAACGTGGGTCCTGTAGCATCATATCCCACTCATTCTGCTACGTCTTTTGGTACATTTTTGGACATAATAATTTTCATACTTTTTGACCATATTACATTGTTTAGACTTAGGATCACTGACGAGGGTTTAGTATCCGAAACGTGCATGTCTGGTCCATGCTGTAAATTTATCAGGTTTAAAATGATGCTATTGAAATAAAAGACGTTTACCATTTGAACTACTTGGTGAGTGTCACTGCTGGTGGACCAAGAGTCCCCGAGGGCACATGTAGCCAAGTTCGATCAACTTCGGTTGATCGTCTTTCTCTTCAACGCATTTGAAATTTTCTGTTACAAAATTGCTTGAAATTTCTAAAACGTGGGTCCTGTAGCATCATATCCCACTCATTCTGCTACGTCTTTTGGTACATTTTTGGACATAATAATTTTCATACTTTTTGACCATATTACATTGTTTAGACTTAGGATCACTGACGAGGGTTTAGTATCCGAAACGTGCATGTCTGGTCCATGCTGTAAATTTATCAGGTTTAAAATGATGCTATTGAATTTAAAGACGTTTACCATTTGAACTACTTGGTGAGTGTCACTGCTGGTGGACCAAGAGTCCCCGAGGGCACATGTAGCCAAGTTCGATCAACTTCGGTTGATCGTCTTTCTCTTCAACACATTTGAAATTTTCTGTTACAAAATTGCTTGAAATTTCTAAAACGTGGGTCCTGTAGCATCATATCCCACTCATTCTGCTACGTCTTTTGGTACATTTTTGGACATAATAATTTTCATACTTTTTGACCATATTACATTGTTTAGACTTAGGATCACTGACGAGGGTTTAGTATCCGAAACGTGCATGTCTGGTCCAAGCTGTAAATTTATCAGGTTTAAAATGATGCTATTGAATTTAAAGACGTTTACCATTTGAACTACTTGGTGAGTGTCACTGCTGGTGGACCAAGAGTTCCCGAGGGCACATGTAGCCAAGTTCGATCAACTTCGGTTGATCGTCTTTCTCTTCAACGCATTTGAAATTTTCTGTTACAAAATTGCTTGAAATTTCTAAAACGTGGGTCCTGTAGCATCATATCCCACTCATTCTGCTACGTCTTTTGGTACATTTTTGGACATAATAATTTTCATACTTTTTGACCATATTACATTGTTTAGACTTAGGATCACTGACGAGGGTTTAGTATCCGAAACGTGCATGTCTGGTCCATGCTGTAAATTTATCAGGTTTAAAATGATGCTATTGAATTTAAAGACGTTTACCATTTGAACTACTTGGTGAGTGTCACTGCTGGTGGACCAAGAGTCCCCGAGGGCACATGTAGCCAAGTTCGATCAACTTCGGTTGATCGTCTTTCTCTTCAACGCATTTGAAATTTTCTGTTACAAAATTGCTTGAAATTTCTAAAACGTGGGTCCTGTAGCATCATATCCCACTCATTCTGCTACGTCTTTTGGTACATTTTTGGACATAATAATTTTCATACTTTTTGACCATATTACATTGTTTAGACTTAGGATCACTGACGAGGGTTTAGTATCCGAAACGTGCATGTCTGGTCCATGCTGTAAATTTATCAGGTTTAAAATGATGCTATTGAATTTAAAGACGTTTACCATTTGAACTACTTGGTGAGTGTCACTGCTGGTGGACCAAGAGTCCCCGAGGGCACATGTAGCCAAGTTCGATCAACTTCGGTTGATCGTCTTTCTCTTCAACGCATTTGAAATTTTCTGTTACAAAATTGCTTGAAATTTCTAAAACGTGGGTCCTGTAGCATCATATCCCACTCATTCTGCTACGTCTTTTGGTACATTTTTGGACATAATAATTTTCATACTTTTTGACCATATTACATTGTTTAGACTTAGGATCACTGACGAGGGTTTAGTATCCGAAACGTGCATGTCTGGTCCATGCTGTAAATTTATCAGGTTTAAAATGATGCTATTGAATTTAAAGACGTTTACCATTTGAACTACTTGGTGAGTGTCACTGCTGGTGGACCAAGAGTCCCCGAGGGCACATGTAGCCAAGTTCGATCAACTTCGGTTGATCGTCTTTCTCTTCAACGCATTTGAAATTTTCTGTTACAAAATTGCTTGAAATTTCTAAAACGTGGGTCCTGTAGCATCATATCCCACTCATTCTGCTACGTCTTTTGGTACATTTTTGGACATAATAATTTTCATACTTTTTGACCATATTACATTGTTTAGACTTAGGATCACTGACGAGGGTTCAGTATCCGAAACGTGCATGTCTGGTCCATGCTGTAAATTTATCAGGTTTAAAATGATGCTATTGAATTTAAAGACGTTTACCATTTAAAGAAGTTCTCTAGTCGTGGAGATTTTCATGTATATTACAGTTCATATCAAACTTAATTCAAACAAGAAATTTCCCCATTATGTAATCTCTTTCAGAGCTGATATAAACCAATTTATATTTTACCACCTTTTCCAATTTCTTAAAATAGCTGTACGCACCGGAAGTACGTCAGAAGTGTGTAAAAAGGAACCACGTAAATGCATGTTGTGTATACACGTACTAATGTACTCTTATAAATGCCAAAATAAAGGACATATCAAATAACAGCGTATGAGTGATAAATATGATAAAAGAGCATTTAATAATGAATCCTAAATATTTGCATTAAAACTATAAGGTAAATATTTATAAAAATCAACTAATGTACATAATATATTTATATGCATACGTTCATCTGCTGATATATTTTAAACGACTTCCAGAATCCTAAAGTTTATCTCAGAAAGGGATTCCAAGGCATATATAGATAAAAAAATCTGAAGGGAATCTATCCTTCCTTTCCCCTGGAAAGAAAAGGGGGGGGATGGTAAGCCGTCTATTTCGGGAAAAAAATACATACTAGTAAAACAAAGAAATATCTGCATTTTCGGCAAATCCAAGGGGACCTGATGTCCTAACCGTCTAGATCACGTTTGTAGATGGTTTGGGTCGGGTGGAGGGTATTCAATTTACAAAATTCTATTTCCCCGGCACTCTGACTCCCTCCCGTTCAGCCTATTGATACCACCCTCCTTTGTTGACATTTGTACCTCCCAACTTCCAGTCGGCACGTACGTTCTTCAATATTACCTTCCTTACATTGGGAAAAGCATGCCATGTACATGTTAAAAGAGGGGAAAATGAGGTCAGTGAAATATCGGTGAGAATTAAACGTAAAAATATCAGTCATCGACATGTTCAATGTACTTATTTTTGTGAGCGGGAAAAATGAAAGAAAGAAGGAAAGATACAAGCTAGATTTTTTTTACATATATACAGCCCACAAGTGCCGACAAAAAAAGTCAGTATGCAACAACTGTTAAAGAAAAATATTACCCCCCTCCCGTCCGAATTTCCAGACATAACTCTCGTCTCCAGACGCCTCCCCCCTCATAAATAACGATACAATGTTTGATGATTGTTGTTGTGTAAAACAAAATTTTTAAATGAATATAAACAAATAAATGTCCATCAAATGTTTCATCAAACGGATCCGTGTGGAACATCGAAATACGCAAGAACTTCAGTTTTTAATATGCAGAGCATAACCTGTTACATGTTAACAAATTTTTCGATAGATTGGGGTGGGAACGTAAATTTTAACTGCGGAAGGAGTTGCGACTGAATTAAAAAAAAAATGATAATTATAAACAAGATACCATATCAAATACTTGTACATATACATGAATTTCGGGTATCTATTTTCATATTGTTTTGGGCAACACGGTGATCATATTCTTTTGGAGCGGAGATAGTATTATTAATAAATTAAGTCTGTCTTGAATTCTTGTAGAATGCACCTCAGAAATGAAAATGTTTCTCTCTCTCTCGTACTGAGATACTCGATCAGTTAATGTTGACGAAGAACGCGCACGTTCGTTACTTTCCGTTTAATTCTGAGACGATTAGAATTTCATTTTATCCGATATGCATTACATGATCACTTCTCCCGGTGTTGAATTTCAAGAAAGTCATTTTTTCCCCTGAAATCCGCGTTGAGCGGATTTTTTGTCGACCCATACCATTAAATTTTGTTTACCTTCATAACTTTATATAACATCAGAAAATAAATTTCATATTACCTGAAACGGCAAAAATTGTGTCGTCAATTTAATGACCATTCATTTTCATCTCTCACCCTCTTTCTCATACATTTGCCCCCCCCCCCCCCCCCCATCCTATAAGCTAAGAATATCAATTCGAGATCCCATCTAGCTAGGAAATGCTTTACTTTGGATTTCATATCCTTTAAAGTTTCGAAGTCTCACCCTCCCTTCATTATTTAATATTTTGAGTGTTCATGTAAGTCTTACCAGGAATCGGGAAGAACCCCCCTCCCCCGCCCTCAACCTGGATGGATCCGCCAATGAATATGTACATGTCTTTTAAAACACTGATGTCTAATTAGTAATTTACTTTGAAAATGGTTAAACCGAAAAATAATTATAAATGTACCATATAAACAAAGAGACACATGTTCTATAATTTACATTACGTCATCATGTGAATGTGTAGTGTATACACACTTCTGACGTCACGAATTTGTACTTTCAATTTCGGCGGAAGTTGCAGACTAGTTCTGTGTTAAATCGCTAGCTTGTGGACATGGGCTTATAAATCGCTGTTCCATGGATAAACGAGACACTATATTTTTACGGAACTACCAATACTTTGTAATTTGAGTTTTTCCGAGTAAATGTAATTGAAAATACCCACGAGTAGAGAACCTCTTTAAACCCTTCTACCTTTACTCGTTATCCACTCAGGAATAATAATGACTAACGGAATCCTTTACTGAGACTTCAAAGTTCCTTTGTATCATTCATACCTTCAACTTCTACAACTGATAGGAAATTTCAAACAGCATCAAATAATAGTTATCAACAATAGATCTTTTAGGAGACCGAAAATGAAATATCCTTCTGACCCGATTGAGAAATTCTTATAGTAATTTAAACTTTGGCTACCAGTCCTTCTTGCATCTGCGGTTACCCTCATGAGGATGCATCGCATTAATATATATATATGTTCACCTGTCCAGTAGAAACATTCTTTAAAATAATTTTCTTAGTTTTGCCTTCTTACGATTGTTTGCCGATGACACATCTGTATAACACTTCTTTTCAAAATGTAACGACCATAACATTATTTTGTGTCATTTACAGGTTCATCATGCATGTCTACGTGCATGTCTGGTCCATGTTGGAAATTTATTTGTTCTTAAATGATACTATTGAATTTGAAAAAGTTTAACATTTGCACCAGTGAGTGTCATTGCTGGTGACCGTGATACCGGATCTTTTCTTCGGCAAACCAAACTTAATTCTATATTCAACTCGCTGTACAAGAATATGTCGCATCTACTAAAAGGTTGGACCCCCTCACGCCAACATCTGAGCCAACGTGAGACATTAATATAAGTTGTGTAACTTGTTTGTTAAACGTTGTAAAATAGATAAAGTTTAAATTTTTTTAAAAAGGTTGTACCATACAGGCTTCATATCCATGCTGACATTCTCTACCCCCTCCTTCACTACTCCTCAAGTTTCTATCTCTCACAAACACCTTCCCCGCACTATAATTCTTGATTTTAATATAAGTAAATTGTATATCGCATTCCATAGATTGACTGTCGGATATCACGTGATACGCAAATGATATATTCCACGGAAGTCCCCTTTGACTAACCACGGTAAATACTTTTTAAAATCCACTTTACATGTAATTATTTTATGCCTATCATATGGACATTATTATTAATTATATGATAGTACTCTACTCTGATAAAGAATAATTATAATAGAATGTTCAGAGAACACTTCAACAGAAAGTTTTGTATCTGTCCGTGCACCATATTTTTTGTCTGTTTTTGTGAAATTTCTTTGTGCCACTTATACATGTATCTATGTTGTTCATCTGTTACAAGAAGAGGACTGAATTAACTTGTAGCCCAATCGAATTGAATAAAATATGCTGAAATGAAATACCATATTACGGATTCATTGTGATCAGTATGAATTATGCGTCCTCAGTATTGACCGCATCCAGCTTTTTCTCTAAACATCAAACAAGCAAGACAAAACTCCTTTTCCAATATCTAAATGCACAGCTGTGTTTCATTGACAGAATACAACTTCAAAGTTGATACAATGCATTACATTCTGCAAGTTTTATTTAGTGATTATTGACAGTATTTATTTCTTTATTTGTGCAATACCGTAATAATTATATTTGGTCCTCCACTAAGAATGAATTTCGCTTTCACAAAAAAACTGAGTGGATATCATTTATGTTCCTTTGTGTTTTCGTGATGTGAACGTCCTTGTTGTCTCCATCTCCATGTCCCTAGACTGTTTCCATGTCTATTCTGATCTAATGTTTAACATCTTCAAATTCAATAGCAGCATTTAAGAACAGATAAATTTGCAGCATTGACCAAACGTGCACGTTTCGGGTACTGAACAATGATAGGTGTTTGCCCCGTTGTCATCACTACAGCGTCGTTGTGTTGGTTCTCTCCACCATCCCTGTAATACTGTTCAAATTGGGTGCAATTCAAGCATTAGAATATGTTTTACCAGGAATGTCTCCTCCTTAATGAAATGAAACTTGATGGATAAAATCTTCAAGGTCATTGTAGAGTTAAAGGTCAAGGTTATAATTTCAGCAATACACTTACAGACATTCATGATAAGTTCTGTAATGTCAAATGAGTTAAAGAAGATCCTGACGATAATCTCAACAGAAAAATCGATAATCTCAACAGAAAAATTAAAAAAAAATTATTAAAAAAAAAACAATGATAATAAAGACACACTAGAAAAAGCTTCATATGTCGAAATTATTGTGTTTGTGAAACATTCATTAGTTGATTTTCCTTAATTCAGACTTTTTTGCATATGTGGAATAATTTGACTCAGGCATGCAAGCGTACCTCAAGTAGATCTCGTTTTCACTGACAAATTATAAATAGACACTTATACATCATTCATCCAGTTTAAAGGCAAAAGGTAATGAATATAACCATCTCAACTATGAAATAAAATTGGAAAACTTGAATCAATTAAGATTAGAAATAACATGAATTTTAATAACCATGTCACGATAATGAAAGGTTTGAGAGACATAATGTCAAACAAAATATTCAATATGGGAGTATCTTGATTAATTGAAAAATGCGAATTTCAAATATGATGGGTCAAAATGCACATATATCAAAATGAAATAGAGAGAAAAACGAAATGTCCAAGTATGATGCTCTCTAAATTAAATGAAACATTTAAATTTGGTTCTTTGGTGAGAAGATCGGATTGGCTTTGGGTTTCCTTTTTTGTCCTACCTCATATACTTGGATGTTGTACTTGTGATATACGAAAAAAATTGTACGGCACGTTTTAACAGCTTATCCTACAATTCATTTTAAAATGTCATCCGCACTTGCATGGACATAGTTCATTAGATAAGTTGTTATTTGTGGAGCTGTGTCATTGTCTCCGTCTGTTCGTCTAATTTTTCTTTTCGCGTGAGTTCTGTTTTGTATTTTTCCAAAATTCGTAAGCCTTTCGATTGTGGATTTTGGAATCATGTTTCGGCCTTTGTGTTCACCTTCAATTCCTGGTTTTTTTTTTAAATTTTGTTAAATATAAAAACAATGAAAAAAATGATAGAAGTGCTTATTATTGTTATAACTTGATCTGCTTGAATTTAACGAAAGAAAAAAAAAAGAAATATCACATGTTTATGATTTTGTCTCCTCTTAAAAGGGGCAAATTTTTAACAATGATCTGTTTCCACTAACAGTAATTGACCTTGATAAACAACATTTTGATAGCATCCCACTTTTCCTGTAACCGACATTCTGTTTAAATATAAATCAGATAACTTAAGAAATGAATAAGAAATGAATAAATAGAACAAAATAAAAGTGCATACGTGGAACTTTCTTTACTTTTACTGGACAAAAGAATTCTTGCTGATTTAACTTTGTTTTATATACTGACTCCCAAACTAAACGTTACCTATAAATAACTTGAAATAAATTAAATACATACAAAATCACATTTATTAAATTTTAGATGATTTAAATTCAGTTCCTGAACAGACCATTTCGTGAAAAAAATGTTAATCCCTTTGCTGAAAGCATGGATTGCATTAAGATAATCATAAATCTATCTATTTTCGGTAAATTCGATTTCTTTGTAGGAACACCGAGATTGATGCCGTTTTCTGCAAGATCCTACCAGTACCGTTCACAATTACTCTATTGTTGAATTATTCGTAGAGAGGTAACATAGATGTGACGTCACATTGGGCAGTGGTGCTTACACAGGGTCTTACAGACCGATGATTGATCCCATAATCCTGTGACGGCTAGCTAAACATGAAATAATGATTTGTGTCACTCGAAATAAGGCGGCAATGTCAGAATGACGTTGACCTACCAACAGTCTGACGTAGCTGTTGTTTTATTACCTCTGACTTTTTTGAAACTCGATATTTTGAAAATTTTATGATTTTTTGTTTTATGAGATCATATTCTATCGACTGGATTAAACCAAGATATATTTGTACTACGTGGCTCGTGCAAATGATGCAAATGAAAATATTGGCGTTCTGGATGAGTGAACAGCGCAAAACGTTGTGAATAGTGACTAGACTTACCAAACAATTTAATAATAAAAATCCACATATTTCAAATATTGATCAAAAATTATTTGATTAACAACGGTAACCATGTATCGTTTCTTTAGGGAATCAGTACATGTATGTACCACATTAGCCTGTCGATCACGCTCCGTATGATGGCGGTCTATAAGTTACTTTAACAAGCCGAAAATATCATTGAAGCCATAATTATCTTCTCCATTATCATGTATATTTTTGAACATATTCGAGATCAAATCTATCAAATCATAATTTGTCTAGAATGTTCCTGATTCTCTCCTTTATATCTTTGACGCTGTCTCTTTGTAAGATGATATCTGCAGCTTTCTCTCCGATCATGATGGCGAGGGCATTTGTGTTACCAGATGTTATTGTTCTCATTACAGAACAGTCAGCAACTCGGAGGTTATCTATTCCTTTCACTCTGTAAATGGAAAAAGAATTTCGTTTTTAGTGAAAATATATGACAACACATTAGTATACAGTTGTTGACTGGGGTTGAGGTCAACAGCTAATTTGTTGGACCCGAGGATGAACTGTTGACCGAGGCCATAGGCCGAGGTCAACAGTTCATCCAAGGGTCCAACAAATTAGCTGTTGACCGAGACCCCCTGTAAACAACTGTTTTGTTATACCTTTTTTCGATCTGAAAAATAATATTGAGACTCCGTTCTATAACGTCTGTCAATTTCTCGGCTGTATAATCAGCGATCAGCGACAGATTGAGATAAATGGAGCATTAATATTCTTCTAGATTATTCTGTGAAGTTCGTATTGCATTCTTAATGTTTTTACCATCTCTGTCCTCCAATATTTCTGTTATATCTTCCTCCGTCACTCTTACAGGAGCAACTTGCTGCCATTTTGAAACGATGCGCGATGTAAACAGCTGATTAGGGAAGATAACTCCTATACTTTATCCTTTCAAGGGGCCCCGCATGGGGAACGTTCTTTTTTTCAAATTCTACTAAATACCGAAAATGATCAAATTTACATTATTCGGCGTCTTTAAGTGAGGAAATAAATAAAATAACCGAAATAAACAAGAAGCTTGTTGTCATAACAACACTAAAATATCTTGCCGGTCAACAGTTCGTCACGTGACCGGTTCAACAGTCGATTTTAACAGTTCGTTTGGACCGGCTGTTTCTAACAGTCATTATGTTGGACTTTTTTCTTGTGTAGACTATTAAGGGCAAAATATCTTTGGGTATAACAATAAACAATGTCAAGCATGCAATGACACGTAAAAATTGAAGCTAATGACAAGAACCAAAGATTTAGAAAATCATACACATTTGAAGACGTTTACATTTATACCACTTGGTGAGTGTCATTGCTGGTGGACCAGGAGTCCCCGAGGGCACATGTAGCCAAGTTCGATCAATTTCGGTTGATCGTTTCTTCAACGCATTCTAAAATTTCTGTGATCAAAATTTCATGAAATTTCTAAAACGTGGGTCATGTAGCATCATATCCCACCCATCCTGCTACGTCTTTCGGTACGCTTTTTCGACAAAGTAACTTTCATACTTTTTTGGCATATTACATTGTTTAGATTTGAGGATCACTGACGAGGGTTGAGTACCCGAAACGTGCATGTCTGGTCCATGTTGCCAATTTATCTGTTCTTAAATGATGCTATTCAATTTGAAGACGTTTACATTTATACCACTTGGTGAGTGTCACTGCTGGTGGACCAGGAGTCCCCGAGGGCACATGTAGCCAAGTTCGATCAATTTCGGTTGATCGTTTCTTCAACGCATTCTAAAATGTCTGTGATCAAAATTTCATGAAATTTCTAAAACATGGGTCCTGTAGCATCATATCCCAACCATCCTGCTACGTCTTTCGGTACGCTTTTTCGACAAAGTAACTTTCATACTTTTTTGGCATATTACATTGTTTAGATTTGAGGATCACTGACGAGGGTTGAGTACCCGAAACGTGCATGTCTGGTCCATGTTGCCAATTTATCTGTTCTTAAATGATGCTATTCAATTTGAAGACGTTTACATTTATACCACTTGGTGAGTGTCACTGCTGGTGGACCAGGAGTCCCCGAGGGCACATGTAGCCAAGTTCGATCAATTTCGGTTGATCGTTTCTTCAACGCATTCTAAAATTTCTGTGATCAAAATTTCATGAAATTTCTAAAACATGGGTCCTGTAGCATCATATCCCACCCATCCTGCTACGTCTTTCGGTACGCTTTTTCGACAAAGTAACTTTCATACTTTTTTGGCATATTACATTGTTTAGATTTGAGGATCACTGACGAGGGTTGAGTACCCGAAACGTGCATGTCTGGTCCATGCTGCCAATTTATCCGTTCTTAAATGATGCTATTCAATTTGAAGACGTTTACATTACCTATTAATATGCACAAAATTGTACATAGATGCTATGTTTAACGAACGTCGATGACGTCTGACCATCACCTCATCAACACAAAATCCAACGACAACATGCATTCATAGAAAACCAAAGCACACTTCGCTGAATTACGACTTATAAGCAAACAGTGCTGATATTTGGAGGTCATCTGCTTAATTGACAGCAAATTGTATGACATCGCGCCCCTCACAAAAGATGTACAGAGGTCTCTCAAAATGTGCTACCCCGCCCTCACTTAAGGCAACATCGCGAAACCATTGAACACCAGGGACCAGGCAACACAGCAACCAGGACAACGGGATGCTTTACCTTCTTGAAGAAAATTTCAAACCAATTTTAATACACCAGACATTTTTTTCGGATAGTAAATCTACATAAGTGGTAGTTTATGGAATGCCAAAGTGATTTTCAGACAAAGTCAAGAGTATTTTAGTAGCGCCATATATATTTACATTTTTTGAATTTTAATTTGTGCATTTACTTTGCAAAGAGTGCGCGGCTCCAATGTTCCCGTAGGTTCGATTCAGAGGTATACTGCATTATACCAAAATAGCAATGGAGGGATGGTGATATTAACCTTCAATTTCGATTATTGATTTGGGTGAAATATTAAGATTTCGAAATAGCAAAATTAAATATGTCATGTAGATCAATGGCCAAAAAAGCTTTCAGGCGACAGAATCAAAGGACAAAGCTGAGGTCGTCAGCTGGTAGGAGTTAGGTCGCTTAGGCCAAACTGTTTATAAAAATACATATCCGTTTGCAGAAAAGCTGATGGCTCATGATTTTGGGACTCAAAATGTGTATGGCTTGATACCAAAGGAAAGCACAATGACTATGGACTTATGGTCAAATTTGTCTGACCAGCTACGAACTGTCATCAGGGATACTTGTCGAGGTAAACTCTCTGGAGGTATATTGCTTCAAAAGATTACGTCGAGAGTCAAAATTTGCCTTTTACAGTGAAATGGATATGAATCAGAACCATATCCTGCCTTCTTCAAAGCATACCACCCAGCTACATCTTTCTGTTCCCAGACATGAGAAAGAATATCCGTGGACGTCATTTACGTCTTTTACCTCAAAAATGGATCAACTACTGCATCCTTGTCATCCTCACTCCCCATTGCACACGTTGATGTTGGATGGTACACAGTAAAAGTCATATGACGCACATATTCCTCCCAGTATTCATCTGTACCATAGTTGTACTTCTTCAGTGCTGATATATGAAGATCTGGATGGGTATCATCTATATCATACCGCTTAAAAACTGACGTACGAGCTACTTGTAACGAGAACTTGATACCTAAGAAAAAGCAGATTTGTGGTATTTCTAGTCTATGCTCTAACATTTTGTATTGAAAATTATTACGGCATGAGCTCTTCAATAAAAATAGAAGAGAAGGAAGTGCGAATACTTTTAAAGCACTTACTTGATTTATATTATAGAGAATTCAGTGATAAGGATGCATATGTATTTTTTTTATCAAAGCTAAGAAGTCCAGATTAACGAAATTCTTTCTGTTGTATTATTAAGTCTTGTAAATGTATCATTGACAACAGTCTGATAGACCCTAAAGTGCCAGTCGTTGACTTTTATAATGAAAAACGTCAGAATGAATTCTATACGAACCTTTCACCATAACATCTACATCCTCTTGTTCACTCAGATAATCTGGATCTATAATTGGGCTATCTGTGGGATCACTGGTTCTTAACCTGATAGTTCCTCGACTTTTAGGATGAAGTAAGATTGAAAAGATGCAGAATCTCTCAGCTGGCATTTTATCAGACACGAGAACCTCAGCGAACTGTCCAATACCGAACAGATGTAATTGAAACATACATGAGTCAAAGTACTTAATCGATAATTAAATTGAAGGTTAATTCATTTCATGACATTCTATCGAATAACAAATTCATACCTCATCACAGATATTCATTTTATCCAGGGTGTCTTTAAAAGCAAATTTGGGAGTTGTGATAGAAAAGAAGTGTAACTGGGTGTCTGGATACTTGTATTGTGCTTTTTCATCAGTTTTCACAAAGAAGCTGCCATCAATGGCACCTGTGCTGAGAAAGCCTGAAATATACAAGAAAATAAGTTAACTGAAGAAAATATTATGGCAAGATAGAACTAATGAATGATAAATCCTTTATCTGATATGATAAAATGAGGGTTAATAGCATTAGATCTTCCCTAAATCAAATGTTAAATTGTTACAATGTATCTTTGTTTTAACCTCGAGTATCATTCTTGGATTGCCTAAACAATAGTTAATCTTACCCCTGCCACGAAAAAGCCAATTCAGTATAGACTTTGGACTGAATGCTTTAGCGACGGTAATTGACAAAGACTTGTTTGGAAAAAATGTAATTGGTGTGAGGAGGTGATCTTGTAGGTTCTGTCCAACAGGCAAATCTGCATGCACTTGGATCTTTGAAAAAAAAAACAAGAAAAGTGAAAAAGAAATTATCAATTATAGCATTTTGACTTCTAAATTATGAAATTATTCTATTACATCAATCAAAGCAGGACGACGTTTAGGGTATTCATTCTACAAATGATATGCTAAATTTCCAAGCCAATACGATTTCTTCATACGACTTTTCTCTAATATGTACACCACACTTCCTCATGACAAAATTAATGATCGATTATCTAATCTCATTAAATGGTGTTTTGATCGAGAGCCAAAAACTTACATTTGTACATCTGAATCGAAGGGTTTCTTTTCCTCGACAGACTACAAATCATACAAATCATGGACATGCAGTGACCTGTGTAATGCTTTGGCCTTCCTCTTGGACAATATTTATGTTAGATTTGGTGAGGATCTATACAAGCAGGTTGTAGGAATTCCTATGGATACTAACTGTGCGCCTCTTGTTGCAGATTTATTTTTATACACTTATGGAAAAGAATTTATCAAAAATCTTCAAAAGCAAAGAAAATTTCATGAGCTGAAATGTTTCAATAATACTTCTAGGTATCTGGATGATATTCTAACCATTGACAATCCTGCTCTTGAATTATATAAGAATGAAATTTATCCACAAGAATTAACCCTTAACAAGTCAAACCTTTCAAATACAGAAACACCCTTTTTGGACCTAAATATCAAAATTGTAAACGGAAAGATTCATACAAGTGTATATGACAAAAGGGATGATTTTGGATTCAACACAGTAAATTTCCCTTGGCTTGACGGTGATGTTCCAAGATTACCGTCATACGGCATTTACATATCACAGCTCATCCGGTACGCTAGAGCATGTACTGATATTTTGGATTTTCACAGTAGAAATTTACAAATTACCAAAAAACTTTTAGGTCAAGGTTTCCGCTTTCATAAACTAGTTAAGACTTTCTGGAAATTTTACAAAACTTACAGTCAATTTCTTTTAAAATTCGGATCTATACATGCAACAGAGTACATTACTATGGGTATTACACAACCTGTCTTTTATGGTGATATGATAAACAAAATAAAAAAGATCAAAGGTAGGCAGCATAGCCATCGAAAATGCGTCAGAATCATCAAACGCCTTTTATAACGTGGATATGATCCTAATGTCACCAGGCGGACACTAGGCTTGGTACTTGACCAATCTACAGTCTTGTACAAGCGCATCCTTGAGACTTGCACTCTGACTGACTGTGACGACGGGACTCGATGACGGGCCCTGTCCAAACCTCTTTAGAGAAGACAGGGCTCCGACCACCTGTCCTCTCTGAATGTCAGTCGGACTCCTCGGGTGATTACATACATGAGCTCGCTACAGCCGGCAGAGCACGGACTGTATTACGCATGTCCTCTTTTTATATCCATTTACATATTCATCTGTGTCTCTGGGGCCTTTGCGTTTTGCGGTCTTGTTTGTGTGATGTCATCTTACAATGAGGAGGTTGTTTTACACCACAATTGTACGTTCTTTGAGACCTCTGGGTAATTGAAGAAGTGAGAGGGTTGTGCGCACGTAATCCAGGATAACCACACCATTTGCTACTTGCGTGACAGATGGCCGTCCAAAGTCGGCACCGGTTACCCATTGGTCTCGTCGGTTTATGTGTAGTCTTTTGTGTTTGATGTTTACATGTCGTGTGTCTCTTTTCCGTCTAGTGCTGTACTCGTCTTTTGTGTTTTTGCATCGGGTGTTTTAGTGTTTTACTGTTGATGCTGCAACGGGGTCTTGTTGGAGATCACCTCCCTTCTTCTTATTGATATATTATTAAGTGGACTTAAGTCGAAACTCATTGTAGACATGAAAAGCAATTTTGGAATTTTACTATTTGGTCAATTAAGACTTTTGAAAAAATAGTTATTTCAAATTTTAATTGTCATAGTGATTAAAAATCTTCATATTGTTGCGGGGTTTAATTGTCAACTACTTTTGGAGAAAAATGTTCGAGTAACAGTGCATGAAAGATATGGAAAATGACCATATTTCATAATATCAGAAACCGAAGGCATACAAAATTAGGATAAAAAAGGAACTAAAGCAAACAAACAAAACCTCCACCATATGAAAAGAAGCGAACTCTCGATATGGGAGTGAGACCAGGTGCCCAGGAAGAGTAAGCATCTCCTGCTTGCATGCAACACCCGCCGCTTCAATTCGGTAGAACTGTCACATCCGGTTACCTCCATTTCGGAAGACATAGAGTACAATCTTTGGTTGGATGGTTCAAATGGTCTATGACAGAATATCATCCACCATTCTGGAGGGTGGGACATCATAGTGTATGACGAGTTCCCCATATCGACCGTAGAACTTCCTCAGTGACGATGTTAGTCGGTCACAAACATATCTCTGACTGAGAAGCTTATCTGAAAGACTGTATCTTTTAAGGTATGATTTGCTGTTATGATAAAAGAAAGCCGTGCTTGTGCTTCACAATCAGTCTTAATCCAAACACTTACGACTTTTTCAAAGGTCGAAATATTTAATTGCATACCCTATGTTCTCTGAGATGTTCCTGAGGACCTACACCAGACAGCATTAGAATATGTGGAGAACCTACAGAACCTGCAGACAGGATCACCTCTTTATTACATTTTACGACCTGTCGCTTCCCATCTTTGATAACCTCTATTCCTACAGCTTTTTTATTCTCGATGATGACCTGAAAGAGTACAGTATTGAACTACAACTCGTACAAGCATTTAGTAAACCATAGAGTGAATTCGCGGGGAAACTGAATAAAAATGTTAATTATGATGTCTTATCAAAGAACGAATTTTTTCTTCGCTCAGTATTACCATTAGATGAAACATTGTTGTAATATCATCATGCAATAACAGTAACGTCATTGATAGTGTCGAAATTCCTTTTGGCAATATTATGTACTCTATCAAATTTTTTTGTGGACTCATCTAGGTTGAGTTGAAAATGAGAGAAGCAGTTCGACGATAAGAATCGCAAAAGGAAATTGTCTAACGCCTCCCCTTTCAACATATAATTAAATCTGGTAAATTAAAGGATACAAATGTTTACATGTATTACCTTGGTGACCGTTGTGTTAATACTGACGTGGAGGCTTGACCTTGACATTGCAGGTCGTAAGAAGGCTTTGGCAGTACTACATCTATATCCATTCTCTGTGGTTAGTTGAGCTTTAGAATATCCTGTAAGAGAATTGATGTTTTGAAATTTAATGTTCCTTTTGTAACAGTTCTTCTTCAAAACCTACTGGCATGAGGAAACATGAACTGGAAGACAAGAATAAGTCCCATAGCCCGTATTATAGCTAAAAGAACTTATGTAGCTATTAAGGACGATGTAGCTTTGTCAAAAGAAAACACATTTTGCAACGAGATATTAAAACACGTTTAGATGGTTTTATTTAATTACATACAAGCCATATGAGTAAATATTTATGAAAAAACAAAACAAATGTAAGTGCATGTACCTATTTGTGTATAAGGAGGCACAAGAAGTAATAGAATAAATTCTTTAAGTTATTAATTTATTACCAATTATATCCTCGCCATTTGTATCTACAGATTTGTATCCAAGTTCTTCGAAAGCTTCGCCATAAATATCTAGTAGTGGATAGTTGTACACGGGACTGACGTGCAACGGTCCTTCTTTGCCGTGGTAGTCTGTAAATATTCGAATATTCATTCTCTTTTATTTTAAAACATCTTAATATACACATAATCTTGAAAAAAAAAGGTTACATACAGAAAAAACAGACCACAGGCTGGCAGAAAGATATTTTTCATCTTGCCCTCTATTTTCTAAAATATGCATAGAAATAATTATGCCATTATGAATCAAAATTGAAGGCATCAATAACCATTATGTTAATCACACGAAGTTCCTTTAGAGTTCAAGACTACATTAATGACACAGATGATCTAAGGAAAACCGCGGTCAAAAACCACCGTACATGCAATGCAAGAACGTGCTGTAAATGTGCAAAACATGGACAAACTTTCGGGATTCGTTGCTTACATGTAAACACTAACAAAACATTTACTACATGAGCATATATTATGCATGTAACCATGCACTCATACAACTGTGCATACGACGTCCTCAACGTACTTCTTTTGTACTATATCCTACGGTTTCAGAAAAAAAAACCCTACAGTGGCGACCGTAGCCGCTAATAAAAAAGCAAGTCCAAAATACGCACGCGTTGGGTTATGACCATGTCTCTACTCTCAACCGACAGAACTGCCGATGTGTCATAAGCTTACATTTTTCTGAAGCAGGGTTTCGAAACCAAATTTTCGCTACGATACAATACAAAAAGTACCGATATCCAATATCTCGAAACTAATTTTCTATTTTGTAAAACGCACAAATCAGCAATTTTATTCATTTATAACTACTCCTCCCCCCAACACACGCAAAGTCAAACAGGCTCCTGGTGGTTAGGTCTTACTTATGGTTCTTCAACATTTCTTTATATTTTACATACGATTATATTCCCTGATGGACCTTTTTAATGTTATTTTTCTTCCTTATTTTTCCTGAGTCATCAATTTTTTTTTCATTCAGTCGAAAACTTTCCCGTCAAACACTTTTCATAAAATTCAGAAAACAAACAAGTGAGGTCAGTTTCCTATCAAACGTTTTTGGAATAAAAACTAAAGATTGAGTCGATATTACTTTGGAGTTTCAATGAATCATGTTGAATAACAAAAATATAGTCTACATACCGACCTTCTAATTAACTTATATGTAATACTTCTTAAATCATTATAGTTATTCATAGACCTCGAATAATTTGAATAGCCAGCATGAAAGGCAAACATGATCGATCCAATTAAGAACATATCTATCTTTTACGAAAAAACAAAATAAAAAACTACATGTATTTCATGAAAATACTTGAGATTCCACATTCAAAGCATTGTTTGTAATATCAATAACTGTATCTAAATGTATCGCAGCAAAAATGTCGATATTCGTATCGATGACCAATATCGATACGTACCGATTTACCGATATATTGACACAGCCTCTAGACCACCAGAGTGTTGAGATGAATTATTTTTTGTGTGTGTAACGTTGATTTTTTTCTATGTAGTTCTGATGTTAAAAATCTTCTAATTCAATAGTATAATTTAAGAACAGATTAATTTGCAGCATGGACCAGACATGTACGTTTCTGATACTTAACTCTCGTCAGTGATCCTCAATCTAAACAATGTAAGATAGCCAAAAAGTGGGAAGTTGTAATGTCCAAAAATGTACCGGATGGATGCGATATGATGCTCTGACCTAGCTTTCAAAGCTATGCATAGAAAGTTATTGCATTTTTATTTGAACTACGATAATAAATCATACAAAAACCTGAGTTTCTAAGTTCTGGAACTTGAATGTTTTCTGATTTAATGAAGTAAGGTAGTACATCCTTATAGCTCCACCCTTCACATCCATTGGCTGCCCAATCATCGTAGTCATGGCGGCTGCCTCTGACGTAAACCATGCCGTTCAAACAGCTTGTTCCACCAAGAACACGACCACGTGGCCAATAACTTCTCTGAATTCAATGAAAAGCATTGAGTTGAAGGACGTTGTACAGATAAAATGCAGTCAAACAAGGAAACCAGGAACAATAAAAATGTCCTTAAGTTAAGCAACCTTCTGATAAGATCTAAAGAAAAGAAATCAGGATTTACTCGAAACGTTTTCGAAAAACAAGTACGATCTTCAAACGAAAGTTTTCGATCGAAACCAAGTATCAATTACTTCAAAATTTAATCAGTCGTATTAAAAGCTTCGGAATACGATCTTCTTGAAAATAATCATTTCTTACGATTCACATGTTAATGGAGATTTCTTGCGATTCACTTGTTATTAATGGAGACTTACACAATCGTGCCATATTCCCCTGGATCTTTAACTCCTTCACTAAGATCGGTACATCTTGTATGGTAAACTTGAATCTCCAAAATGTTCTTATTCACATAATTTCTTATGTGTGTTTGATACGTAAACTATCGATATATGTCAGCATAGTGATTACTTACCTGGTCTCTCAAGCCTTTGCATGAGTGTTTCTGTTTCTCTGTATAGAATTCCCAATCGTACTTAGACTTCAAAAGGTTGAATCGAAGAAAGGGTATAGCCATGGACAGACTACATTCCCCTGAATCGCCTGCCTCAACCACCAGCACGGAGTATGATGGATCTTCTGATAGACGATTGGCTAAAACTGATCCAGAGGAACCGGCACCAACTGTAGTAAAGTTAGAATGATTGCTTCAGTGGCTACACTCAACTTTGGTAGATTCCAATGCTTATTTGTGCATTATCCGAACTTGTTGGTTCATAATAATATAATTAATATATAATAATAATAATTAATATATATAATAATAAAATAATAAGAAATTCGTTTTACAATGAAATATTTTTAGGGTTCTTATTGTTATATCTGAAACCTGAAATGAATGTAGTAAATCTTACCTATTATGTAATCGTAAGATTCATTCAGGACTTTGACTGGCTGAGGTCTTGTCATCCACTTATAAAGTAGCCAACCGGACACTCCGCTCACACTGACCCAAATAAATTGTTCACATTGCCCTAAATATTGTGGAGAGGAAGAACAAGTGAAGTTAGATTTAAATAAAACCTTCAGATAGTAAATACATATACATCGAATTGACTTCATTTATGTAGCCGTTTAAAAGATTTCCGTTTAAAGTCATGCATTTCCGGTTGTCAATTCTCAATGAGATTAATACATTATCATACATATACCTTTCTTTATATTTTCTGTATTTTATTTCTGTCTGTTGTTGTTGCAATGATGACTTCACTTTCACATGAGATGGACTCTTAGGTCGGTTACGGATATCGTAAGGTAAATGTTGCATTGAAAATAAATGGTTACATTTTATGTTCCATGGCTAATGTTTATGTGAGATTGTGTCGAATTCAAAGAGTGGGGGATTGTGAATGATGATGGTTAAGTAGAGTCTACTCGTATGGTACCATGTTTAAGTGCATTTGCTTAAGGAAATTAGATAATTTAATAATTTCATTTTTATTTATTTTTTACATTCTTTATAAATGCTACTTTCACACACGCTTCGAATCAGCAACTGGGATCCGAGGGATGCCTTAATATCGAGAATATTGTCTGAGGTGGTTTAAAACGTGCACACATAGAAGCATGTAATGTACGGTTGCCGTTCTAAAAATAGCATTGACAAATTCAGATATTTATCTTTTGCCGGTGCATCGAGCATTTAAATGTCATGTGTTATATCTGCGTTCAAAAAGAAATTATTTTTTATGATAACAATGATATATTGACCGCAATCAGCAATGCATTATCAAAAGCTTAATCATAATTATATCTATAAAAATTGATGAAGGGATTAAAACCACTACTTTACCTTTCAAATTCAAATAAATCCCAATAGCTATGCTAATGAAACCGGTGGCCGCTGCAATTTGGTTCATACTTATAAATAGCAAATTCTTTAACTTTCATTTGACAAAATGATATTGAAAGAATATTTTAAATGCTTCTTTTGAAAAATCCAGCGTTATTCGAAGCCATCACCTTCAGTTGAATAATTATCCATTCATTGTGTTTATCGATATTTTAAGAAATTTACACACGCTATGATTCCCATGTGTTTTATTTACCTACGTCTTTAAATATTTAAGTTAACGCGTGTATAAGAAAAATGTTTACTTTACTGCCTTTGTTTATGATTCACAGTCATCCCGCTGTAACGGAAATACTGATTTGTTAGGGGCGTTCAACTCTAATATATGAAAAATTGTTTACTGAAACATCTTTATATCAATGATTTATGGCTTCAATTTGTAATGTTTTCATCTTTCCCGATGCACGTGGCCAATGCAAAGTAGATCTTGCTGAAAATTAACGAAAGATTGCATATTTTAGGGTTTTCAGAACATACTGAATGTTTAAAGCCACTGTTAAGTGCATTGTTGATAACTTTTCAACTTCAAATTTAGTGAAGAACTTTACGAAGTATCAAATAAGAAATAAATATAAACCATCCAACCAAAGATTGTACTCTATATCTTCCAAATGGAAGTAACCGGATGTGACAGTTCTACCGAATTGAGCGAAGGGTGTTGCATGCAAGCAGGAGATGCTTACTCTTCCTGGGCGCCTGGTCTCACTCTCATATCGGGAGTTCGCTTCTTTTCATATGGTGGGGGTTTTTGTTTTTGTTTGCTTTGGTTCCTGATTTAGTATGCCTTCGGTTTCTGATTTTCTGAATTATCGATTTTGTACTGTAGACAGGGATATGGTCATTATCCATATTTGTCATTCAACGGATTCCGATGTTAGAAAATAGGGCCAATATCTGGGTTTCGTGGCCCTTATACCCCTTTCAGTTGTTAAATGTCTTAAATTCAATAGCATCATTTAAGACCTGGAAAATTTACAGCATGGATCAGACATACACGTTTCGGGTACTAAACCCTCGTCAGTGATCCTCAGTCTAAACAATGTATGAAAGTATGAAAATTATTATGTCCAAAAATGTACCAAAAAGACGTAGCAGAATGAGTGGGATATGATGCTACAGGACCCACGTTTTAGAAATTTCAAGAAATTTTGTAACAGAAAATTTCAAATGCGTTGAAGAGACAGACGATCAACCGAAGTTGATCGAACTTTGCTACATGTGCCCTCGGGGAGTCTAGGTCCATCAGCAGTGACACTCATCAAGTAGTTCAAATGTGAAACGTCTTCAAATTCAATAGCATTTAAAACCATTTAAACTGTGATCCTCAGTCTAAACAATGTAATTTGGCCAAAAAGTATGAAAATTATTATGTCCAAAAATGTACTAAAAAACCATTTGTTCCCAGACGAGTGTTTCGGATCGTAAATCCTCTTCAGTGGTACTTAAATATTCGAAAAGACCTATAAACATATGCGTGTTTGTCGACAAAAAGCTATCTTTCCACAAGCATGTTAACACTACAGTAATATATAAATAAGCAAATAGGATACTTGGGATTATTAAAATATCTTTCACTAGCTTAAGTAGAGACATCTCCAAAAACTTATATACAACCTTAGTTAGACCTACACTAGAATATTGAAATGCACCAAAAACTACTCAGTATTCAGGAGATATAGATAAAATTGAAAAAGTACAAAGGAGAGCGACAAGTTGTGTATGGAAATTAAAGATCTTCCATACCTTGGGAGATATCAATCACTACAGGTACCATCTATGTACTTCCAATGGGAAAAAGGAGACATGATTCAAGTCTACAAGATTCTCTCAGGGAAAGATAATGTGAATAAGGAGAAATTACTGCCCCAAAACACGTCAGGAAGGACAAGAGGAAATAGCATGAAACTTGCAAAAAGATCAGCAAGGCTTGACATCCGAAAATACTCCTTTGGCATCAGAGTTACAACAACTGGAACAGAATGGGTAATTACATCAAAATCAGTGTACAGTGTCAACAATGATTTGGGCTAATTCTGAAATGGAAATGTTACTCTCTTCGGCCCCAATGCATGCGCAGTGAGTAATGTTTATATCTCTGGAGGTGACAGTGAAGAACGGGTACCACATGCCTAGTCTTTTAACCAGAAGAGGAGGTATCTAAGGGATTTTAGACACAGCAAAATTTATCTTAGAAGCGTCCACAAATTTACAGTGATTTAGTAGCATAGTTAAATAAAGATATAACCAAAATAGCATTGGAAGGATGGTGCTAGGTAACGTCTTTAATTTTAATAATATTTAGGATGAAATGACAAGTTTTCAAAACAGCACAATAATATATATTACATTGAGAAAGGGCCATAATTGACGATATCCGACTCTTTACCCTCCTGAACAAAATCTTAAACCAATTCTAAACTAATACTGCAGACACGTGTTTCGGATACACAGCCAATTGTGCCTCATATGAAATTGATGTGAAATTCACATGAACTTAACATGAAAGTTCACATGAAATTTATGTGAAACGAGCACGAACATGAAATTTACATGTAATTTTTCACATGAAATCCATGTGAAGATTTCACATGTTATGTGAATTCAGTTTCCTGCGAAGGTCACTTAGAAAAAATTCATGTGAAATTCATGCGAAGGAAATTTATGTGAAATTCATGTGAAATACTTTTCACATAAATCTTATATGAAATTTATATGAATTTTACATGTACTTTCATGTGAAATTTACATGGTGCTCATTTCAAATGAATTTAATTCATGTGAGGCACAATTGGCTGTGTAGTTAATCCTCATCCGTGGTTCTTCAAGCGAAAGTGATTTCACATCATTTGCTACATGCATACCAGATGACTGTCCTAAGTCGGCACCAGTTGCCAATTGGTCTCGTTGGTTGATGTGTAGTCTTTTGCGTTTGATGTTTCTGTGTTGTTTCGTCCCTTTTCCCTTTTGCGTATCTTGCTGTTCATGTCAACTCTGAGTTTTTGCATGGGTTGTGTTGTTGTGGGTGCTGCAACCGAGTGTTGTTGGAGATCCCCTCCTTTTTTCAGACATATTTAAATTCATTTTTTTGAATTTCGTTTTTACTTTGTAAAGAGTGCGCGGTTTCAAAGTTCCTGTAGAGTCGAGTCAGTATCATTGTTAAGTACATTCTATGACCAAAGACAATTGGAGGGATGATGCTCGGAATTATCCTCCTTTAATCCCGATGCAAGTCTAGAATTAAATGATAAGACAGTTCCTGTCGCTCAAAATGTGATATTCATACTGAAAATATCTTATAGACACTTTTTCAAACCAATTGACCGTAAAAGCTGTGAAAAAAAAACAAAGACTTGGTTCCAGGCAAAGACTTGGTTCCCTGCAGTCAGAATACATTTTTGAAGTTTTCTTATCCCACCAGAACGACATCATTTAATTGTGAATTTGCATTTATTTGAAACATTTTGAAGTTGTACGGCGCCGCATTGATTCGTGTTTTTTTTACATTGTACTCTATGAAGAGCTGTCAATTATTGTACTCTTTATAGATTATATGTAAAGGTATTGTTGTTAATCACATTTCGATGGTATATTGTTGTTTGCGTCCGTTTGTCTCCATATGAGAGTTTGTTGCCATGTTGTCACTGTTGGGATCCCAAACTCATCTATCATTTTTTTTAAGTTTACAAGGCTATGTATATGCATGATGATAGTGACTTCTGGTTCTAATTTCGGCATTGTGTTTGACTTTCATGTTGTATGACATATTCCCGCTCATGGGATTGGCTGATTCACCTTTTCAGCAGTCCTGGAAAATTTGATGCGGTACAGTTGTTTGCTGCGTTATGACGTTACAGACAAACTGACGTACGTTACTTCACTTGCACATATATTTAGCATAAAGTTCAGTCTTTCTGATGCGTAAACAAGACGAATTTAAAGGTCTCAATGTTCGAGAAAAATGATCAAGCATCACATTTTAGTTCCTTGAGTCTCGGATGTGATGGATCAACGTCCCAATTTCGGCTAACGCCACGGTTTGGACTTGATTCATTCCACCCTCGACTGATATTTTTCTATCCGGCACTCAAAGCGGTGCTAGATTCTATTAAGAACGAATCGAGGTGAATTGAAACATGAGATATCACAGGCAGCATATAATACTAAACATACCAATCATCACAAGGAACTGGTTTAGGGCAGCGACTTGCAAAATTTATTTATCAAAATAACGTTATCAAACGATAGAGAAGTTTCTGCAGACATAATAAAATTTTTTCTCATTCTGAGATGGTGATAGGTCACAAAGATTCCTTTAGGTATAAGTTTCGTAATAAAATGATATTTAAGAAATGAGTGTATTATTTTTTTTCTGTCTATCGATGTATAGACAAAATCCGATGCACAAACTATATAATCCGCGAAGCAGATTTAATCAAATTACTATCACTTTATCTAGTTAATTTTGCAATTGACAACATTTTAGCATTGTTGATTTTCAAGTTCAAAACTGGCGACGTAATATTTGGACAGGCCTAACGTAGCGGCGCTCGACGTTAGTGACGTCATAATAGGTGACATTTTCTATACAGCTATACATGTAGATAAAATTTCAATCCGTACGTTTTTATAGGCGTTATACAGACACTAGGGAAATAATTAAATCATATGTACGTAATGATAACAAAATCATATGAAGGTCTTTACTTTTACTATTATTTAACTCAACATAGTTAAAATACTCATTACTGTATATAACATAGAGCTTTCATAATTTATAAATATTGATGATAACAAAATTATACCTTCATTCACATGTACAACCTACAATATTCTACATTGATATATATTCATATCATTATTTATTGCCTTTGCGTAGTATTTGCTTCAAAATCTCAATTTGTATATTTTCCTAAATTTCTCTTGATTCAGCTCAGAGAAGGTTACACGTATCCTCATTCACAGAAACTCTCAAATCAACTACTGTCTATCTATTGTTATCATAGTTTATTCAGTACATGCTGGATCCTCTGTTTTATTTCTTTGACACTGTCTCTTTGTAAGATAAGATCTGCAGCTTTTTCTCCGATCATGATGGCGGGGGCATTGGTGTTACCTGATGTAATAGTCCTCATTACAGAACAGTCTGCTACTCGTAAGTTCTCTATTCCTCGTACCCTGTAATGGAAAAAAAATTATAGCATGAGATTGTAAAATGCTTAGAATATGATCTATTTTAGAAAACCTATTGGCCATGCATCAAGTTTCAAATTCAATAGCATCATTTAGGAACAGACTAATTTGCAGCATGGACCAGACATGTACGTTTCGGGTACTTAACGCTTATCAGTGATCTTCAATCTAGACAATGTAATAAGACCAAAGAGTGTGAACATTATTATGTCCAAAAATGTACAGAAAGACGTAGCAGGAAGGGTGAGATATGATGCTACAGGACCCATGTTTTAGAAATTTCAAGAAATTTTGATAACAGAAATTTTCGAATGTGTTGAAGGGACGATCAACCAAAGTTGATAGAACTTGGATACATAATCTCTCGGGGACCCCTGGTCCACCAGCAGTGACACTCACCGAGTGGTACAAATGTTAATTTTCTTCAAATTCAATAGCATCATTTAGGAACAGATAAATTTGCAGCATGGACCAGACATGCACGTTTCGGGTACTTAATCCTCGTCAGTGATCTTAAATCTAAACAATGTAATATGGCCAAAGAGTGTGAAAATTATTATGTCCAAAAATGTACATAAAGACGTAGCAGGAAGGTGGGATATGATAACACAGGACCCACGTTTTAGACATTTCAAGAAATTTTGATAACAGAAATTCTCGAATGCGTTGAAGAGACGATTACTATAGAGCACTACCGTAAACTAGGATCCACAACTGCATTTTGATCCTTCTCTCCTCCCATAGCACACGTTGATGTTGGATGATAAACAGTCATCATTGCCTTACGAGCATAGTCTTCCCAGAATTCATCTGTATTGTACTTAAATTCTTCAAAAGCTGGTATCCTCAAATTTGGATGACTGCTATCCACACCGTACCGCTTGAAGACTGATGTATCTGCTATTTTAAGTATCAGTCTGATACCTTTGAAGAATTATAGTAGACATATGTATAAGATGTAGATGGTAAATGCACAATTTCCATGCAGATTCTCTATTTTGTCTAGTATAACTGTTTTTCAACATTATGAACAGACATCCATGTTTCAGGTACTTAACCCTCGTCAGTGATCCTCAATCTAAACAATGTAATACATTTTGTATGACCAAAGAGTGTGAAAGTTACTATGTCCAAAAATGTACCAAAAGACGTAGAAGGATGAATGGGAAATGATGCTTCAAAGTGACAATTCACAACTGAGCAATTAACCCCCTCTCAAGTTCTTGAGTGCATTGTTACAAAACATTCATCTACATGTACATTGTACACAAACTTTTCAAACAAATCGTTCAATCCAATGTACAAAGCGTAAATGTAAAATTTACAATTAGTAAGTGAAAAAAATATATTTCACTTAGTTACCTCTGATTAAGGTATCTATATCTTCCTTCTCACTGAGGTAGTTTGGATCGATAATAGGGTGTTCAAGCGGATCACTAGATCGTAATTTGACGAATCCTCGACTTTTGGGGTGAATTAGTGTAGGAAATATCGTAAACCTCTCCTTATTCACTCTGTCGGTATTTGCAAGTACTTCAGCAATCTGATTGAAAACATTTTACATTACATGAAACAGCTTATTTTGAAATACCAAATATGGTAATAGCAGAGGGAAATTATTTCAATACAGAAGGGAAAGAGAGGGGGGGGGGGAAAGATCATCAATAGACGAAATTGTGACAGTCCTGTCATTTATTATTTAAATGATTTGAAAAGTATTCTCCTGTATGTTAGATACAATGGAATAATATAACTCATCACAAAAGATTTTTTTCGAACGAAAGATTGATCATGCTACACGGATATTTTATTAATGTTATTTAAATTTATTAAAATTTTAAAAATTGAACAGTCATATGTTTTCAGTTTCGTGCGTGAACATCGACAGCGGGTGCGGCTAGCCAGACAGGGGATGCTTACTCCTCCCGGGCGCATGGTCCCACCTCTGGCCTGCTAGGGTCCATCGATGCTCAGTTTAAGCTCTATTGTGAGTGCTGTTGAGATTATAGTTAGGATCTTCTTTAACTCATCTGTTGTGTTGCACGTATTTTGTTACTTAATTTACATTAATGAAAAGGGCAATACTATGCATCATTTATAAAAAAATATTGTGATTTCATACCTCTTCTGCCATATTTGTCCTCACACTTGCTTCCTCAAAATTGCCTTTAGGAGGTGTAACCGAGAAAAAGTGGAGTTGCATATCAGGGTATTTATTCTCTGAATTCATCTTGGTATTAACATATGCTGTTGCCTCTAAGCCAGAGAAGCTCATACAACCTTTGAGGAAAAAAGGGAAATAGTATAGATATTTACACTAAGAAAGGGAGGATATCAAATGATATTTATACGGTATTTACAAAACGAGTTGTATAATTTACATTCACGAGCCCTGTTTCATAAATAGCCTATGGAATAAAAAACGTAATTCGAGATTTGTTTTACAATGTAATATACACAGACGTTGATTTATTTGTAGTCTTTTGTGTTGAATGTTTTAATGCCATCTTTGATGGTTTGTGTTCTCGCCCATTTTGGTTACTCTCTTTCCTGAGGTGCTTGCCACTCTGTAAATTCACATAAGGGTGTTTAGGTCTTTGCTGTGGGTCTTGCAACCGAGACTGTTGGAGATCTACTACTTCCCCTTCTTATACGTCGTAGTAGATAAAATGGCGGAATTTTTTCTTCATTTTTAAAGATAAATATTCCATAATGACGTCATAATCGATGTTGAGCTTTTTGATCAAAGTGTTATGTAAGGTGTAACATCCGTATATGTGTCGAACATATGGAACAACCAGTGATAAAGCATTGTAACTACCATATTTGAATGACTTACGCAGTTTGAAAAAAAATATTGCCTTACATTTCGAACAATCGTAACGCAATTTGAAATATTTCTTCCAAACTGCGTTTGATTTTGGAGTTGATCAACGCGGTTTGAAAATATTTCTCATATTGTGTTAAAATTGAGTACAAATCAACACAAATTCAAACATTATTTTATATTGTGCTTATGTAGAACATCAGAGTATTTAACATTTCGCGTCAAGTTTCATTTTTGATTTTGGAAGATAATTCAATTTTTTTACAGACCATAGCTTCATTCGTTGACTTTGGTCTCCGTCAATTAAATTTTGTACTGCACAAAGAAAATATTAAAGTACATATTGAATCGGAGGGACATCGCTGTAGCTGATTAAATGAAAAGAGGTAAAGGTGGGAGGTCCTGATAATTTGAATGCAGTATGGTTTCATAGAAATAAAAATTCCTCGCAACGAGCTCCTGTGTTGTGTATGGGAGTGGGAATTGTCAGGGTGAAGGTGTGTGTTAGGGTGTTTTTGTGCATGTGTGCGCACTGGGGATGACGTATCGGAGTCTTGTTGGATGTCGTACCCTTTAATTTAAATACAGACATGTGTGTCCTTTCGGAAGAGTTTTTAAATGGAAGAATATAAAAGTTAGTAGTTCACCTAAAAGGTAAAAGTTCGTTCGCCTGAGCCCAGCGACTTCTACAATTACCTCCCTGGTGAGACCTGTATACCCGTTGCAAGTTAAGCGTTATCTCAATAGACCATTTTCATATTACCACAAAAAATAATATTTCCAACAAGAGGATTTTAAAGTACATTTGATTGGTGTTCCAAGTGTCTCAACCTTCAGCAAAACACTAAAAACATTAATTACTTTTGCAACTAGTTCGATTTCAAATCGTTATATGACTGGACTATAGGCCCAGGTATAGTAAAGATTCAATTCTATGATATGATATATCATCTTGTCAAAACAACACTAAAATATATTTAGTCGTAGTCAGTACTGGCAATAGCAAAGTGTTCGAATTATAAATAAATGAAGAAATCACTTACTTAATGTTAAACGTCTTCAAATTCAATAGCATAAAAACGATTCTTAAAAATTACGTAAAAACGCACCTGTTCCCCATATCAACCAACTGAATAGAGATTTCAAACTTCCAGCGTCGGACTTTGAGACTGAAAGATGCTTGTTTGGGAAGAAAGACATGGGAATAAATATGTGATCCTGTAGATTTTGTCCCACTGGTAAATCTGCATGCACGTGTATCTAAATAAAAAATATTAAGAATCGTATTTCATCGGAACGAATATAAATTAAAACATCATAAAAGGCAAGGGATTTACATGTATGTCCTATGATTCCGGTCGCGATTCACAGTATTTGCACGTGACCAACCGGAATTATACTACCTTCAGAACACTGAAAGTAAGGTAGTTATTTCTCAATAATGAAATATAGAGACGAATAATTCACAAATATGTTTCAAATCAATGCAGAAACACTGTGACGAACGAACTTCATGAGGACAACCTGTACAAGTCAAACAGCAGAGATACCAATAGAGTTGGGGATATTTCGTTTTCTTTGTTATTCACAATTAGGCTATTTCTTTGTTTTTTTTTCTGTTTTGCGTCCTCGTGCTGGTAGTTTTTGAGCCCAAAGTCATAAAACAAAACAAATCAGAATGATAAAATCTTTTGCTAATTCAATGTGTCTTCTAGAAACATTAAAAGAAATGATTTATCTTTCTAATGTTTCATGTAAAAATGATAAAGTAATGCACAGATACAAGACATTGAATTATCTATCATTCTTTTGTAAACAAAATATGTTAATAATCAACAAGTTTTTCTCATGTTTCATTTAATTTCATAATATGAAATTGAAACTTTGTTTTATATGCTTGTTTGTTTTTCTCCCTGGCTGGCTGGTAGCTTTCTCAATTTCAAAAGGACGCAAAACAGAATAAAAACAAGAAATGGCCTTATTCTACGTCGCAAAGTGGATCAGGTATCAAAGTTTCTCGAGACAACATTTTTAAGCTGCTGTCTCTTTACTTACTACTTTGCAACGCAGCTGCCGGAGAAAACATTTTGTTGGACGTAAAATGTATGAAAATTAGTCTTTTTAAATCTACCAATTCTTTTCATCTAAACAAAATATACACAGCTTGAGTATTCGCATGTTAAATTATTTTGTAATGTATGCATTGAATCAATGTGGCTGAGAGTATTACTGATGCCGATTTCTTCATCGAAACATGTCCGGTGCATGTATTTGGATTTTTGGGGTTTGTCCAGAAGGCTGCTTTCTTCAGCAAATCAAGTTGAGACACTTCATTCTTGTTGAATTTGAAAAAGAAATTCTTAATCTTCAGTTAATTCCAAAACTTTCATTAAATATTCAACTGGATATGCACGAGCAAACTTTTACAACACAAAATGTATACCCCATGTTCCCTGAGATGTTCCTTAGGACCAACACCAGACAGCATCAGGATGTGTGGAGATCCTACGGATCCAGCTGATAGGATCATCTCTTTATTACACCTGATGACCTGTCGCTTTCCATTCTTTATAACTTCTACTCCGACAGCTTTCTTATTCTCTATTATAACCTGTTGTAATAAGATCACACAAAGTATGTACTCACTTTCTTTCTTTTTCTTTAAAAGGAATGATTCTTATATATAATAAATAAAAAATATTAACTTGAAATAAATGTTCAATTGGTTTTTCACATGTGGAATTAGAGAATCGTTTTTTGTGTACAAAATATCATATCTGGGTAATTTTCAAAATCAATAATTTGTGATTTTTTCATCTTGCAGGAAATACAATGTGAAACTCTTTTAAATGAAAATAAACATAAACATCAAAAACACCGAATTTGACATATTCTCTGATTTTGACCTTTTATTATTGGGTTAAATGTCAGGTGTAGCAAGAACTTGATAAGGTTTTGTACGCATATTGATTATGCTGTCTGGATGCTGATTTTGGGTAACACTTTAACCAACTTTATAAAACATATGTATATATAGATCTAATCGATATATATTACGCAATAATCACTCAAACATAATTTATTATTCGTTCTAGAAACAAGATTTGGGATGAATGTTAAACGTCTTCTAATTCAATAGCATCCATGGACCAGACATGTACTTTTCGGGAAATCAACCCTCGTCAGTGATCCTCAATCTAAACAATGCAATATAACCAAAGAGTGTGAAAGTTAGGTCCAAACATGTACAGAAAGATGTAGAAGGATGGGTGGGATATGATCTATAATGAATTAATTTATACATTGTAGCCTGAGCATTTATCGCTTAAGATTTTTGACAATACCTTTGTAACAACTGTATTGATGGTGACATGTAGATTCCTTCTTGACATTGCTGGTCGCAGAAAGGCCTTGGCAGTACTACATCTTGTGCCATTTTGGGTTGTTAACTGCATTTTACAGTAACCTTTATTGTAAAGATATTGATGTATTGTTTTCTTTTAATGTAAATAGAACCAGGTGTATCTATAGTCTAATTTTGAATAGGATCTACTCGGAGGTATAAGTAAGTACAGAATGGAACCCTGAACCGTTGGAGGGTTGGCGCAATGATGTTTAACTCCTACATTTTGACTATAATCTAAAATATGAAAGCAGGTTTTAGATTTCTTGATGATCAAAGATCAAAGAAAAACAAATTGTCTCGACTTTACTGCAAACCGTCTCGACTCTACTGCAAGTATAGCAGCCCTCTGGACAGACATTGCCATTTACAATTCATCAGCAGTCTGTTTCACAAAAATACTTACGAAAATTTCAGGAATTTTCGTAACTTTCATCATTAAATAAATGGCTCTAAAGTGTTTCCTTTTAGATTGTATTATGTTTTCTGTTATCATTTCTACAAAATTTATATATATTCCGAAACAAAACATATTGAATTGAAATAAGCGATCAATTTGAGTTACGAAAATTAAAAAAAAAAATAACAAACAAACAAAAAACAAACAAAATCGTAGCATTTTTGTGAAACAGGCTGCAGATATGTATCTTTCCGATATTCAGTCCTTACCAGTGATTCTCCTTTGTGATCGGCACATGCCAAAATAAACCAAATGATCTGAATATATTTCATGAATGTTATTTTTATTTTAACGTATTGAATTTTTAAGGGGATAAGATTTATAAAAGGAAGCCAATTAAAAAAAATATAAATATATGAGGGCAAAAACAATAAGGGGGTAGATCCGAATTGTCAGTCTCTTTGTTTTAGTCATTTAGAATGAAATTACAGACTTTCTATAAATTAGGTCACTGCGATAAGATTTTTATTAGATTACAATGATAAATCTAAATCTTGCCACTAGCACAATAGTAGGAAAGTATGAAAAAGTCGGGAAACATTTGATTTATTTATTAATTTACATGTTCCACACTGCAAACAGATACAAAGAGTAAGCAACAACAAAAAGTTCCGTAATATTCAGGGACTGGAAACTCCAAGCTGATGATGGCAGACAGCGAAGTGATTAAAAAAAAATCAATTAAGAAAAGACTTTATCAATCGAAATAAAAATGATACTGTAAAAGTGGTTATTTTCGTTTTCGCGAAATAATCAAGGCAACAGTAAGCGTCGGGGGGGGGGGGGGGTAACTCTGGTGAAATAGGGAGTATTACCTTCAGTCTTGTATACTGGTTGTTATTATCACGCGGGGTTATTTTCACGCGGGGTTATTATCAAGCGGGGTTATTTTCGCGCGGGGTTATTATCACGATCATGATACAATCGCGAAAAGCATGATCATTGCTCCCACGCGAAATTTTCTACGTGTACAGTATCTTTTTTTCAACCAAATTGTCTGTGATTATAATAATTGGAGAAATATTCAGAAAAAAACATGTCAACGAAAGATATATTCTATATTAAATTAATAAAATGCTATGAACATGTTTTAATATATATTACCAAAGATGTCTTCCCCATTACTGTCCACCGTTTTATAGCCTAATTCCTCCATAGCTTCACCGTATATATCTACCAGTGGTGTAACGTAACCTTTGCTCACGTGTAGTGGACCGTCTTTGCCACGATAATCTAAACAATGTCATTGTGAAATATAAAGCATTAAAAAGAATGAGGGCAAGATCAGTGCTGCAAACAATTAAATTGGTTTTACATTAGGATTTTCACAAATTACAAGCTTCAAATAAAAAAGGTAATACATCATTATTCTTAGTCGTTAGTTTAGTAATAAAAGTCTCTATAATCGTATTTTGTCTCTCAAATATTCAAAGAAAGTCTTTAATTTGTCTCTTAAATGTGTTATCATCAGACGTACTTGTATCTAAAGAAAGTTAAGGAAGCAGTTGTATTAACAATAAACAATACAACTAACCAGAATTTCTCAGTTCTGGAATTTGTATGTTTTCTGATTTGATAAAATAAGGTAGGACGTCCTTGTAGCTCCACCCCTCACATCCATTGGCTGCCCAATCATCGAAGTCATGACGACTGCCTCTGACGTAAACCATGTAATTCAAACAGCTCGATCCACCGAGAACACGACCTCTTGGCCAAAAACTTTTCTGAAATGGTTTTTAAAAATTACTTAAAATCAAAAGTATGCTTTCAAACATTCGAGGTAAGACCCAGAAAGAAGGGCAGAATCAATATCTGATATATCATAAAAGAAAAAAAAAAACAACATATACTCACATTTTCTTTATAACCTTTGCACGCGTGTTTCTGTGGTTCTGTAACAAATCCCCAGTCAACATTGCTTTTCTGAAGGATAAATGGCATAAGAGGGACTTTGATAGCAAAGTTGCCTTCCTCGGACCCTCCAGCTTCTATCATCAATACGGTAGAGGAGGAATCCTCCGACAGACGGCTGGCCAAGACAGCCCCACTGGAACCAGCGCCAACTACAAGTCAAATTTAGGGGAAATTCTGACTCAGATTTTGTATATTGTTTCATTAAATATCACATTCACATGAAAAATTTTCAAACATAGAACTCATAAGGTCATTTTTCTACATCATATCTTTCAGCTCTTTTGAAAATGTATGGTCATTTTAGGATTCTTTTCGTAAAATTACATCTGTACACCGTCGTGAATAACTTGGAGGAGATCCTTGATTTGCAGCTCGCTGATTCATTTCATGTAACTGGTACTACAGGGGAAAGATACACCCATGTAGTGTTGAAAATATTAATTTCATTATGGATACGTTCAACATTCATATCTCCCTGCTTTCATAGCTCTGCTCTCAGCAGGTTCTTTGGCAGAAAATTTCAGACAAATTTAGACTTTATATAATTTCAGTTTTTTTTTTAATTTCCTCTTTTCGGCCTCGAGCATCACTGATGAGACTTAACTTGTTGAAATGCGAATATAATGCACCAAAATTTTACAATGACATATATTTCAATATTGACATTAACGTCTTTATACTAGATGGGTTACTAGATGGTTCAATTGGCTCAAATTCCACACACATATGTAGTTTCATTTATATCCATCCCTGTTTTCTCTGATTATATTCATTAGAATAGAGAAAAAGACCGCTAACTAGACCAAAATAAAGTGACAATGGCAGAACACACACATACGCATGGTTGCAACCCCCTCCCCCAAACAAAATAGCCCCATCAATAAATACAGAGAACTGTACAATCAAATGAACAAAAGAAGAAAGCAAACAGGAAAATATTTATTACAAAAGCAAAAATTGAGGGATGCCAATGTGCAGCCGTTGACAATATCTGACGTCCGAATAAATATATAGCAAATGGTGTAGTTATCCGGATTACGTGTGAGTAAATCTTTCGCTTATCCGAGTACCCTGTCGCCTCTCTCAAGACGCTCAAAAGTTGTATGTTCAATACAAGAGGATGGTATCATTGTTTTACAGATACTTTCATTACACTCTTTTATGGACACGTACTGTGGTAAAAAAAAAAAAAAAAACTCCGCTACAATTTTAACCTAGTGACCTCACCAAATAAAGAGAAGCATACCATGGTACTATGGCATTATCATGGTCTTACCAACAATGTAATCGTATGATGCATTGAGAGTTTTTACTGGACGAGGTTTGGTGACCCATTTATAAAACAGCCAGCTAAACAATCCGCAGGTGCCAGACAGCACGACATGAAGAAGTTTCTCTGTAATGAAGAAAACAACAGACCGATTTGTTATTATACTCACCGTAGCGTATCATATGATATGCATATAAGCTTAAAATGCATCAAAGATGCAAAGTGCCGAGTTGCAAAACTTGAATATAAGTAAAATATACATGATTTGAATATGGTCTCGACAGATGGGAAACATTATTAGCATGTTTCAGGTTGATCCACATTCATATATAATTCAGAAACCATTTTCAATTAACGAGTCCTATGAATTTGACCTTTGATCTCGACCCCAAAATTAATAGGAAACATTTCTGGCAAGTTACATGATAATAGGTGCAATACAGGCTCAAATTCAGTCGGGAAACCATTTTTAATCATCTTAGTCCTGTGACCTTGACCTTTGAACCCCAAAATTGATAGTGGTCATCCTTGATCCATGGGAAACATTTCAGGCAAGCTTCATGATTATAATTGCAATACAGGCTGAAATATGGTCCGGAAACCACTTTCAATCATCGGAGTCCTGTGACCTTGACCTTTGACCTTTTGACCCCAAAATCAATAGGGGTCATTCTTGATTCATGGGAATCATTATTGGCAAGTTTCATGACTTTAGGTGCAATACAGGCTAAAATATGGCCAGGAAACCATTTTCAATCATCAGAGTCCTGTGACCTTGACCTTTGACCTTTTGATCCCAAAATCAAAAGTGGTCATTTTCTATTCACAGGAAACATTTCTGGCAAGTTACATGATTATAGGTGCAATACAGGCTGAAATATGGTCCGAAAACCAATTTCAATCAACAGAGTCCTGTGACCTTGACCTTTGACCTTTTGACCCCAAAATCAAAAGGCCTCATCCTTGATTCAAGGGAAATATTTCTGGCAAGTTTCATGACTTTAGGTGCAATACAGGCTAAAATATGGCCAGGAAACCATTTTCAATCATCAGAGTCCTGTGACCTTGACCTTTGACCTTTCGACCCCAAAATCAAAAGTGGTCATTTTCTATTCACAGGAAACATTTCTGGCAAGTTACATGATTATAGGTGCAATACAGGCTGAAATATGGTCCGAAAACCAATTTCAATCAACAGAGTCCTGTGACCTTGACCTTTGACCTTTTGACCCCAAAATCAATAGGCCTCATCCTTGATTCAAGGGAAACATTTCTGGCAAGTTTCATGATTATAGGTGCAATACAGGCTGAAATATGGTCCGGAAACCATTTTCAATCATCTGAGTCCTGTGACCTTGACCTTTGACCTTTTGACCCCAAAATCAATAGGGCTCATCCTTGACTAATGGTGAGTAAGTGTATGAAGTTTCATTGTTATAGCCTCTTTCGTAGTTGACTTATAGTCCGGAAACCAATTGTTGACGCCCTCCCGCCCGCCCGCCCAGACGCCCGCCCAGACGCCCGCCCAACCGCCCGCCCGCCCGCCCGTCTCACATCAAATTAAGAGCCGAGTTTTGCAACTCGGCTAATAATCTCTTACAAGGGAATCCCCTTCGATTAAACAAGGTAAATACTGTCTAAATCTACTTTATATGAAACTAATTTACGCCTATCATATGAGCATCATTATTATAAATGTGATAGTAATCTTTTCTGGTCAAGAATAGAGGAATATCTAGAGCACACATTAACATAAAATTTTCTATTTTGTTTACATCTTATGATATGGTGCATGTAAATAAACAAAACTTTCTGTTCAAGTGTTCTCTGGGCATACCTCTTTTCTTGACCAGAATAGATAACCATCATATAATTTATGATAGGCCAAAAATAAGTTCATATAATGTAGATTTAGACAGCATTTACCTTATTAATAGAAGGGGATTCCCATGCAAGAGATTATTTTCATATCACGTGATTCGCTACGGTGATACTGGTGTCAAAGAAGTAACCGAACGGAATAAGTAAACGAACGATTACGGTGTAGGGGGTTAACGAAATTTTAAAAAATTGAGGGAACTTATAAAGTTTCACAAGAGATCAAAATTAGTGTCAACATTTTTAATAGGGTGATTTGATGAATGGTTTTTGTTCATTTATTAAGCAATGATCGTTTCAGATTAGATATTACTGTTGGGAAAGGGCAGCCTCCTAAACCTTTCAGTAAGAACTATATTTGAGGGAATTTTCAATAGTTTTCTTTTTTTTTTGCAGTTCGTTATTTAGAAAAGATGTTACTTCAGATTTATCAACATAGAAGTGAAAATAGATCAATAACACATCTGAATGCTTCTAGCAAAGTTGCGAAATTGAGGAATTCTTGTGGTTAAAAGAGCGACATAAAAATGATGAAAGTCAGAATTTCAACGTATCCAATGTATAAATGGAGATTTCGCGGACGTCTCGTCCATTTAAACAGTGTTAAAATTATCTCGGTAATCTTCGGCAGTGTCTCGATAGTTTCCGTGGCTTGAGCGATGGTTGGCATGTTGACCTTTGATGATAGAATCCATTTTTATGTTGCATTAGGTATATTTAGGTAAAAGTATACCACGATTCTAATTATATATTACACTTGGTATTTATTTGTACAATGAATACCTTAATACGATTATTCGATAAATATTAGAGGCATTCATGTCTCAATTAAACAAAACAACGATTTTTATCGTGAATAAAAACCTTCAATATCGTTCGGTTACTTCTTTGACACCAGTATAACACATCGATGTATAATAGTGCAGTGACGCCACCTACGAGCAGGTTTGATGTATACTGACAGCGTGTGCTTTCTTACATGGACATGATGAAACAGTGAAAGACGTATGTTACGATCAGGCCATTTTTTGTTTTATTCTGTTTTGCGTCCTTTTGAAATTGAAAACCTACCAGCCAGCCAGGGAGAAAAACAAACAAGCATAAAAAACAAATTTGCAGTTTCATAATTATGTAATGTACTTTATTAGTAAGTACCATATTAAATCTGACAGAAACTTGTATAATTTGAATATTTACAGATTTTAGACAACATAAACATGAATGTCTTGAATCATGTAAGTACTTTTATGCATTATTATTTATTACATTTTTACATATAGTAAAAACAATTAAACAATTTCTCTATAATTTTTGTACAAAATACATAACATTTTTAGATTTGATCATTTTAATTGTGTTTTGTTTTATGACTATGTGCTCAAAACCTACCAGCACGAGGACGCACAACAGAAAATAACAAAGAAATGGCCTCAGTAACAGTAAAAGAATTGGGAAGCAGTTTTAAAACAGGTTTTTCTTTTATTTTTCAGATGTTTCACTATAGGAGCAGTTCAATGCAGAAGCAAAAGACTATATTTCGCCCTGAATGTGAGGATATAGAAGACGATTTATGTATCCCAATGTCAGTACACTACGGAAAAGTGATATGTACATGTAACTTACTTAAGTGAAATACCAGGTATATGTTTTTATTATTTGAAGCAAGCCCATGGCATATCGATTTATGTACAGTAAATGTACTATATATATTCTTTACGTATGTACGTCAATTGAATAAAGTATGATGGGTCAAAGTGGACAAGTTACACTGCTTTAGAGCAAGAAAATTCTAAATTCTGCTGCTTCGTAGATCAAAATTCAAAGTACATGTGCACCAGCGACATGAGCATGAGGATAACTTAGAAGTACGTGATAAAATAACTTTTAAAGAGATTCGGTTCAGTTGTCAATAGTTACAGAGCTGAGAATGTAATTTTGCAATATTCTGATCTCATGCATGGTTTCATTCTCGTATAGAAAGTAAATATTGTATCCTAAAATTACGCACAATAAACTGAATAAGTTAATTGTTTGAAAAGTTGGCAAATTTTGATGTAAATATATGATTAACAAGACGTATCGCTCTATCTTATTTCGAACGTTTATATCAAAGAATGACATATCAAAAATTTATGATAAAGTATGACAAATACCATCATGATCATGAATATAGAACTCGTAAGTGGCGAGTCACTCAGAAGAGGAACTAGGTATAAATATTAAGAACATTAAATATATATTTTGTATCTCAATAATTTATCCTTTAGATTGTGCATGCATGATTATGTTGGAGATAAAAAAGCCGCATGTAAATGAATTTTATATAAAACGACAATCAATGGATTTCATCGTACAACTTGTCTGTATATCATTAAGTCAGCCCCCCTCCCCATCATCACCAAAAAAAATATAGACAAAAGCACTATACTCACGTGGATGATTTAGGAAGGTCCAACCAGCCACGCCTACAAAACCAACAAATACGGCAGTTTTCTTCATTTTCCAGATAAGAGGTCAAAATATGGGTTAATTTATACACAATACCGTATACCTATTTTGAACATGTTAAAGGTATGAAAGATCTGAGGCATGCCTGACCCACTTTCCACATCGCTACAAAAAGCGTCGGGTCTAACGCTGCAAAATTAATGTACCATAAGTCAGCAAATCGAACCAGGGATCTATTAGGCGTGTCACTGTGTAGAGGATTATAGATCGCCAACTTCAAACGAATGTTGAATGCAGGCTGTAAATGTGCGCTTGCATGTGAAAATGAATAACGAGTTATACATGTAGGAAACATGTTTACAAATGCACAGAGAGTAAAGAAACAGATTTACTGGTTCGTGTATCTGACACTTTTTATTTTTTATTAATGTTAGGATAGTCATCACCGCGTGGGATCGAAACGTATGATGTTGTGATTCTTTACGGACAATTTTGATGTTTTCTCATCATTTAAGGCATACTGCACAAAATTAATGAGACGTTGCAGTAGAGCAATGTCTAATAAGTAAGTCCATATCGTTTATATATCTGAAAAGTCTGTAGTTTTTACAAACTCTTCAAGAGTTCGTCAGAAGGAATTATTTTCTGTCGTCGACAAACTATTGAAGTGTTTGCGAAAACTATGAACTTTTCATATACCTGGACGATATGGATTGATTTATTAGGTGTTGCCCTACTGCAACCGCTGTTCAGTTAATTTTGTAAAGTTTAATTTAGAAAATGAGAAAATACCAAAAAACTGTGTAAGGAATCATAACGCCATACGTTTCGATCCCACGCGGTGGTCATTATACAAGGCTGAACAATATTCATGAAACAAATCATTTATTGAGGAAGAAAATAGACACCCTATCCCCTGGATTACTCATTGGACAGTAATCAACAATTTTTGTCACCAGAACTTATAATCCGGATAACTAGTACGCATACTCTGATCGTGTATCATATCATTTTACGGATTTGATCCCCTATTTTGATCTCTTAATAATACCTATCTAAAATAATAAAAATATAGAGAACAATTAAGAAGTATTCAAATCCTCGTGGTCGTTTTTTACAAATTTGACCGCTGGCGAAACAAAATGATCTCTATGTTTTCACTTTTTCCTATTGGAAATTTGTAAGTGATTTGGTCAAATTTAAGACTAACATTTCATTCATAAGTATATAGAAGATTAAATGTTTTCTTGAATTCGTCAAATGAATTGCCTTTTTTGTGCAACTCCGCAATTATTACTGTCTCACTTCGGAATGTTGTTCATTCCGGGGTTCGCAACCGTTTCGATGGGAATTCTCACGATTTTGCTTTGCCTATTCGACTTTGAGACTGAATAACGGTTAGGTACTTCTTTGATGTTTATTTCAGTGGCGCCACCTAAATGAAGTTTGATATTTTTTAACAAGGGGAATTAAATCTGGAAATTATTCATAGATTCAGTGTCGTCCTTAATGTTTTAATTATACAATTTGATTGTTCTCGTCTCCATCTATTTGCTCCCCTTTTCCTGTCTCATGCGTATGTGCTCCGCTGTGACCACTGGTTCGTCGATGTGTTGTGATATTTTCTTTTCCTTTTTTTTTATTGTTTTACATGCAAAGTTATACATATATATGTCATATAGATATACAAATAAGGACTTCTTATGGTCCTGATGAGATATCGCAATCGATGTGAAATATTACAAATCTCGACGAATCCGTATGATTAATAAGTCGACCTCATCCAAAGTCTTTATTTATATTTATCCTCCGTTACATTGCAACAATACATTCCATAAAAGAATGGATTGATTCAATACTGAAAAATCTCGACAACACACATGTGATAACTAATATTTCTAAAATTAGTATTGTAGTTATGACGTTATTATAATTATTATAGTAGCGGTGTATTCGTATATTTCGCGCAACCAGAGAATACATATACATTACTTACAGCAATGGATGCTATCAAGCTGATCGTTGTATTTCATGATTATACAATAAAACAATTAATTGCATTGTGTTCAGTAGATATAGCAGTATAGCAACCCTCAGCATAACCCTCAACCCATCAGCCTGCGGCCTCGGTGAATAACATATCCTTCGGGTTGCTATACTGCTATATCTACCTCACACAAGGTAATTAATTGTATAATGTAGTCGAGCAAACTCATGTAAAAGGTCACCTTCTTGACTTGGTTATTACATCAGACATCAGTGAGTTGCTACATACTCGCCCGGAAGTCGTTGATCATGGCATTTTCGACACGAAGGGATTGTCATCTTGCGATCATAAGGGTATAAATGAGTTAAAGAAGATCCTGACGATAATCTCAACAGCACTCACAATAGAGCACTATGTTGAGCATCGACGGACCCCTAGCAAGCTAGAGGTGGGATCAGGTGCCCGGGAGGAGTAAGCATCCCCTGTTGGCTGGCCGCACCCGCCGTCGATGTTAATGCACGATAAAGAACACAGTATATAAAATACATGCACTGTCTGACGTTATGTCTATATAGAAAGTGCTATGGCGACCATGTCAGGGAAATATATTCAAAACACTTACTGTCAAACCCCTCGCGGGGAACTTTTTTACGAGCTCCACACGGCAAAGGGCATAAGTGTGACACAAATGAGTTAAAGAAGATCCTGACGATAATCTCAACAGCACTCACAATAGAGCACTATGTTGAGCATCGACGGACCCCTAGCAAGCTAGAGTTGGGATCAGGTGCCCGGGAGGAGTAAGCATCCCCTGTTGGCTAGCCGCACCCGCCGTCGATGTTAATGCACGATAAAGAACACAGTATATAAAATACATGCACTGTCTGACGTTATGTCTATATAGAAAGTGCTATGGCGACCATGTCAGGGAAATATATTCAAAACACTTACTGTCAAACCCCTCGCGGGGAACTTTTTTACGAGCTCCACACGGCAAAGGGCATAAGTGTGACACAAATGAGTTAAAGAAGATCCTGACGATAATCTCAACAGCACTCACAATAGAGCACTATGTTGAGCATCGACGGACCCCTAGCAATGTTAAACGTCTTTCAATTCAATAGCATCATTTAAAACCTGATAAATTTACAGCATGGACCAGACATGCACGTTTCGGGTACTAAACCCTCGTCAGTGATCCTCGGTCTAAACAATGTAATACGACCAAAAAGTATGAAAATTATTATGTCCAAAAATGTACCAAAAGACGTAGCAGAATGGGTGGGATATGATGCTACAGGACCCACGTTTTAGAAATTTCAAGAAATTTTGTAACAGAAAATTTCAAATGCGTTGAAGAGACACACGATCAACCGAAGTTGATCGAACTTGGCTACATGTGCCCTCGGGGACTCTTGGTCCACCAGCAGTGACACTCACCAAGTAGTTCAAATGTTAAACGTCTTTCAATTCAATAGCATCATTTAAAACCTGATAAATTTACAGCATGGACCAGACATGCACGTTTCGGGTACTAAACCCTCGTCAGTGATCCTCGGTCTAAACAATGTAATACGACCAAAAAGTATGAAAATTATTATGTCCAAAAATGTACCAAAAGACGTAGCAGAATGGGTGGGATATGATGCTACAGGACCCACGTTTTAGAAATTTCAAGAAATTTTGTAACAGAAAATTTCAAATGCGTTGAAGAGACACACGATCAACCGAAGTTGATCGAACTTGGCTACATGTGCCCTCGGGGACTCTTGGTCCACCAGCAGTGACACTCACCAAGTAGTTCAAATGTTAAACGTCTTTCAATTCAATAGCATCATTTAAAACCTGATAAATTTACAGCATGGACCAGACATGCACGTTTCGGGTAGAGTTGGGATCAGGTGCCCGGGAGGAGTAAGCATCCCCTGTTGGCTGGCCGCACCCGCCGTCGATGTTAATGCACGATAAAGAACACAGTATATAAAATACATGCACTGTCTGACGTTATGTCTATATAGAAAGTGCTATGGCGACCATGTCAGGGAAATATATTCAAAACACTTACTGTCAAACCCCTCGCGGGGAACTTTTTTACGAGCTCCACACGGCAAAGGGCATAAGTGTGACACAAATGAGTTAAAGAAGATCCTGACGATAATCTCAACAGCACTCACAATAGAGCACTATGTTGAGCATCGACGGACCCCTAGCAAGCTAGAGTTGGGATCAGGTGCCCGGGAGGAGTAAGCATCCCCTGTTGGCTGGCCGCACCCGCCGTCGATGTTAATGCACGATAAAGAACACAGTATATAAAATACATGCACTGTCTGACGTTATGTCTATATAGAAAGTGCTATGGCGACCATGTCAGGGAAATATATTCAAAACACTTACTGTCAAAGTAGTGTTCTGAATATGTTGAAACCATCGAGACCAACCAAAATCACATCATGCAGGGAAATATCGATCAGACTGAGTTCAAATATGACCATGACAAATCTCCTTCCCTTACACATATATGTGACTTGGAGCTAGCTGTCGATGCTTTTAACTCGAATGTTCGCGAAGTTGTCGAAAAACACGCACCTCTTCAATGTAGAGAAATAGTCGTGCGACCAAACACGCAATGGTATTCATCCGAGTTACGCGTTGCGAAAAGAGAGAAACGGAGAGCAGAGCGTACATGGAGGAGGACTAACCTCTCTGTTCATCATCAAATATACCTCGATAAATGTATGCATAACAGCAAGCTGCTCTTTCACAGCAAAAATTGAAGGTTGTGAAAAAGACCAAAAGAAGCTGTTTAGGCTCAAGAATCGACTATCTTGGAAAAAAGCAAGACCCGATTTTACCAACAATTACTTGTGACCTTGATTTGTCGGAGAGATTTAGCGTCTTCTTCCACGATCAGATCCAATGTATCAGAAGATCGCTGATCGATGAAAATATCACTGATTTAGGCGGTGATTCGGTACTTAGAGTGGATAAGAATTAAGTTCTCTGGAGTCCCGCTTACGTCACTCGGTGCGACTACCTGTGAGGAAGTTGAAAAAATTATTTTGAGTTCGTCTTCAAAATCTTGTGACCTGGATCCCATACCAACATACCTACTCAAGGAAAATTTGAATATTTTCGTGCCTTTTATTACAAATATCATCAATCAGTCATTGGACAACTCTTTTGTTCCGAAACAATTTAAAGAGGCTGTTGTCAAACCTCTTCTCAAGAAACCAGGTTTGGACAATGAAAACTTGAAAAATTATAGATCAGTATCCAACTTGCCTTTTGTCTCTAAAGTTCTGGAAAAGGTGGTTTCTGAGCGTATTGAAGTTCATCTTGAGGAAAACGGCCTTCACGAAAAATTTCAATTGGCCCACCGTAAACATCATTCGACGGAGACCGCCCTACTCCGTGTCCATCTTGACATTGTTACTGCATTGGACAGTAATCGGTGCGCAGTGCTGGTGATGTTGGACCTTTCAGCAGCTTTCGATGTTATAGCTCATCAAATACTATTTCGTCGACTAGAACATACATTTGGAATTTCTGACGCTGCCTTGACATGGTTTTCGTCATACTTAAACGGAAGATCTCAGCGTATTGCGAAAGGATCTAGTATATCACAAGCTCAATCTCTTGAGATCGGGTTTCCCCAAGGGTCTGTTTTCGGGCCCAAAATAAATTGTATGTACTCACTTCCGGTAACAGAAATCTGCAAAAAAAAAAAAAAAAAAAAAAAAAAAAAAAAAAACACGGAATGACATATCATGTATATGCGGACGATACCCAGATCTACTTTGTTTTCTATGCCCCCGGAATCACAGATTCGGGGGCATATAGTTTTTGGCCTGTCCGTCTGTTCCTTGTAACAAGACCTTTCCATTGATACCAAAAGTTTTGACCTTGTGACCTTGACCTTTGACCTACTTTTCCAAAACTTAAACAATGGGCATAACTTTTGAATGGTAAGTGATAGGGCTTTCATATTTCACATGTGTATTCCTTGTGACAAGACCTTTCCATTGATACCAAAAGTTTTGACCTTGTGACCTTGACCGTTGACCTACTTTTCACAAACTTTAACATTAGGCATAACTTTTGAATGGTAAGTGATAGGGCTATAATATTTCACATGTGTGTTCCTTGTGACAAGACCTTTCCATTCATACCAGAATTTTTGACCTCGTTACTTTGACCTTTGACCTACTTTTCAAAAACTTTAACATTGGGCAAAGCTTTTGAATGGTAAGTGATAGGGCTTTCATATTTCACATGTGTGTTCCTTGTGACAAGACCTTTTCATTGATACCAAAATTTTTGACCTCATGGCCTTGACCTTTGACCTACTTTTCAAAAACTTTAACATTGGGCATAGCTTTTGAATGGTAAGTGATAGGGCTTTCATATTTCACATGTGTGTTCCTTGTGACAAGACCTTTTTCATTGATGCAACAAATTTTGACTTCGTGACCTTGACCTTTGACCTTATTTTCAAAAACTTTATCATTGGGCATAACTTTTGAATGGTAAGTGATAGGGCTTTCATATTTCACATGTGTATTCCTTGTGACAAGACCTTTCCATTGATACCAAAATTGTTGACCTTGACCTTTCACATACTTAACAGAAAATGAAGTTTATACTAACAAAGATGCCACCGGGGGCATTCGTGTTTCACAAACACAGGCTTTATTAACCAATTGAAAATTGGATTAACATCTCGTCTAGATTGATGTTCTGTTTGCAAGATGTACGCGATTGGATGAGCACCAATCTCTTGAAACTGAACCAGGATAAAACTGAGCTTATGGTTTTTGCGCCAAAGCATCGTTTAAAAGAACTGTCGGAGTTAACCGTTTCATTTGGCATCGATACGATACATGAGGCTCAGCATGTTAAAAATCTAGTAACATATTTTGACAAAACTCTCAGCCTAAATAAGCAATGTAATGCTATATCTCGTACATGTTATATGCAGCTCCGCAACATTGGTCGTATACGCCCGTAAAAATTTCTGACCGACGATGCTTGCAAATCTCTTGTTCATGCACTCGTTACGTCAAGACTCGATTACGGAAATGCACTTCTCTTCAACATTTATCAGAGTTATATTCAAAAACTACAGCGGGTGCAAAATACTGCTGCTCGGATTGTAGAGAGAAGAGGGAGCATATAACACCGATACTAGTTGACTTGCACTGGCTTCCGGTAAACTTTAGGTCGCAGTTCAAGCTACTCCTCTATGTATACAAGTGCCTACACGGAGTGGCTCCTCTTTAACTATCGGGAATTATTCAGGAGTATGTACCATCCCGAACATTTTGCTCTCAGTCGGCAAAGCAACTGGTGGTACCGCAAGTAAAGACAAAAACATATGGCGAAGGTAGGTTCGATAAGTCAGCCGCAATCTTATGGAACGCCTTACTGTTTCACATAAAAGACACAGACTCCGCCGAAGCGTTTAAAAGTGCACTGAAGACATTCCTGTTTAAAAAGGCTTTTAATCTATAAATATTTATCAATTGAAGAGTGATCAGTGACTTCATTTTATCCTAGTCTGAATTTTAAATCTATTTCATTAAGGACAAACATTTTCTATATTTGCATGTTATAACATTTTGTATATTTTTATGTCTTGTAAAGCGCCTTAGAGTTGTTTAGATAGGGCGCTCTATAAGTGTCATTATTATCATTATTAAGTACGAAATATCCCGTACGAAAAATCTCAGTACGAAACGTTATCAGTACGAAAGATCCCGGAACCGTAACTTCCTAACGCGCTGTCGCGTCGTTGCATTCGTACGTTGTTGCATTCGCGCTTTGCTGCGTTAGTGCATTGTCGCGTTGTTGCATTCTTGCGTTGTTGCATTCTCGCATTCTTGTGTTGTTGCATTATTGCGTTGTTGCATTCTTGTGTTATTACATTCGTGTGTTGTTGCATTCTCGCATTCTTGCATTATTGCGCAGTTGCATTCTTGCGTTATTGCATTCGTGCGTTGTTGCATTCTTGCGTTGTTGCATTCTTGCATTTTAGCATTCTTGCGTTGTTGTATTCTCGCATTCTTGCATTCTTGTATTGTTACATTCGCACATTCTCGCGTTGTTGCATCATAAATCAAACGCGATTTCCGACTGCACTTGGCCCTATCCGGACACCATAGCAAAGGCAGTTAAGTTCTATACAATAAACACAAGAAACCCCCCCAAAACAATACGCACAACATAGTTAACTTAACATAAACCTACAAAGTTTGAAGAACATATTTAGTAATTGTTCAATATGACATTTAAGTTTTGGATTCTTAATAATGTAACTTTTCGAAAGACGTTGTAATATGGTTCTTTCAAGGCATTTTGATATGAAAGATAAGCTTCTCGATAACATCCTGCTATTTCTTGACAAATACCCAACATCTGCCATGAAATGGCTCTATGTTTCTCACTGATATGGAAGTCGTCGTCATTGTTCATCAATAATCTCAGTTCATGTAACACTGAATTTGCTTCCCTGTACATGTATAAATGATGGTAGCTCAAGAACAGCAAGAAGTTTAGCAATACTATCGGTGAATAAGGTATTGCCAGTCTTGCCCCGCTATGTTCAAGATACAGTTCAGGTAAGCATTTCATATCTGTAAAGGATACATCCCGCACTAAGAATGTCTTCATCATGATATCAGCTGGGATGTAATCTCCTCCTAATTCTTGGTACTCAGAAGTGTCAAGCCTCCATGGATAGAGTACATGTGTCCTTTGGATGCGCTCTTTAATATTTCTTGCTTTCCTTATTGCATGATGAAACATTCCCAATTTGTATGATAAAACTGCTGATAAAATATTATGTGATGATAAATCACGCTTTGCTCCTTTGATAGCATTGACGTACTTTACGACCGCGTTATATTTTAACCTGTTAGATGTGGATGCAATTGATACAGGAAAGGGCAACTGTAAGGCACTGACGTATGATAATTGCTGAACATGATACTGACGAAAACTATTGATAATAGTAGTTCCGGTGCTGCTTGTCTCATCTTGCCTTAATATACGTTCTAGATATAGTATGCATCGAAACATCGAATGAATATCTGATGAGATATGTCCGCACTTTATCTCAGTGACGAGATTACAGTCTCTTAAGATCCTTTTATGACATTCATCGAAGGGCAAGACAAAATTTCCTACTGGACAAAGGGCATCCCTAAAGTCCGAACCAATAGAGGCACACCCTAAAAGACATTTGTATCCCGCGCGATATAAATACGTTAAATGATGGAGTAAATTTTGTTGAGATCTTCCGTAAATCTTTCCCAAGAACATGTTGTTCTCAGGTATGAAAAAATTTGGACAGTAGCCATTAGATACCCAGGATAACAATCGCCTGAAGCAGATCCAAAACCATTTCAATAAGTCATGTTCCCTCCACATTGGACCACTGTAGACTATTTCCCACATCACCGTGGTTTTAAGGAAGTAAGAACATAATAAACCATCCACGTCCGGTCTCATACACATATTGATAGCTCCTTTGAGGAATAGTTTAAGTAAACCGTAAGTCAGGAATTGACAATGATTCATCTGATGTATCAAGGTCTTTTCTGCTTCTGAAAAGGAAATGCGCCACTCTAGAAATTCCCTGCATGAGGTTTTGTCACCAATAGGTACTATGTGACATCCGTTCTTAACAATCTCTGATAAACATTGTAGTGATGGCCACCTTCTTCTTAATAGTTTCTGTAAACAGGGATACGCCGACTTAGGCCATTTGCATTTAACACAGTGAGCAACATCAGTTTCAAGGCTGCCATGTATTCCCGTTTCACAAGGACCATGTGTATCTGAATCTTGGATGTAATGCTTAAGTTTATCTTTCCATGCTGTGTTTGTCAAATACAAACCATTTTGAAAACGCACACATAGCTGTGTGACATCTAAAGAAGGAAAGCGGTGCTGTGATATAAAGCGTAAGAGGCAAAATCCAGGACGTGACTGATCAGTTTCCATCTTGACTATTGTGTTGATTATAGGTTTAATGCATGGCTGAATTATATCATTATCCGTTATCACTAGAACGTTATTATACACTATCATATAATCGGCATCCGATGTTCGAAACCTGAAACCTTCTGCTCTACTCCCACTCATCAAATGATCGTGTGAACATTTTCCTCTGCAACATTCGTTCTCCAATTTGCCAGAAATTTCGTCCGCTTTTCTTCGTATTCTTATCACTTCGTCTGTGCCAATCTTTTCGTTCGCAATTTCGCACAATTTTTTAGATATAGACATTATGTTTGTATCTTCTGCCATCCTAGAATTAAAACGATTTGTACGTTTATGTAAAATGTATGTCAACATTAATATACATTCAAGTACATGCTAGTTACAAGTGTCTTTTATTATTTCGTTTCAGTTAGAGTTGTAGAAAAAGAACACGTGTACAATAAAATAATATACTGGTGAGTATCAGTGGCAAGAAACCCTGAAAAAAAGGCGGCCACTGATACTCGATCAGATATTTGAAAAATAGCAACGACAACGCTGCAAGATACGCCCGCCGGGTATTAATTTCTCATAAATAATATTGTGAATGCCATTATGTCAGTTTTAGTCTCAAAGTGACTTGACCTTTACACTTAACTTCTCAATTAGAATGATTAAGATACCATAAAAAAAAAGAAAACTCAGATGAGAAATATGAAAAAAAAAAAAACGTGTTGTTCTTCAAGTGTACAAAATTTGAATATGAAATAGTATTCAAATAAATATTCAAAATGAACATTTCCATAAAAACCCTGTAAATATCAGTCACAAAATGACATTGACCCCTAATCTTTCAAAACCATGAGGCCTTTTGACATGCAAGAGCCAACCCACATGGTGAATTTGAAGGTTCTAGGACTGAGAGCCATTCTAAGTTCAAGGACCATAACTCTGAAAAAAATGTCAATTGAACACAAACTAAAAATGGATCTGTAATTCATTATTATGAAGGTGCATACCAAGTTTCAATTCAATAGCTGCAAAGGCTAGGAAAGAAAAGTATGGAAAACTTGTTGAAAATTTCTATGTTCAAGGGCCATAACTCTGCTAAAATTGTGTCAAGTTTCCGATTCTCGAATTGGATCTTTAATTATTTATTTCACAGGCATATATCAAGTTTCAATTCAATATATATAGCTGCAATGGCTGCGAAAATAAGTCCGGAAGACTGTAAAATTGTTGAACATTTCTATGTCCAAGGGCAATAACTCTGCTAAAACTAAGTCAATTTTTCAGAACCTCGAACTTGATCTTTAATTCTTGATTATAAAGACACATATGAAGTATCAATACAATAGCTGCATAATCTGCTAAAACAGTCCGGAAAACTGTTAAGTTGTTGAAAATTTCTATTTTCAAGGGCCGTAACTATGCTAAAAATATGTTGTTTTTTTCTGAAACTCAAACTGGATCTGTAATTATTTACTATGAAGACATATATCAAGTTTCAATTCAATAGCTGCAAAGGTTGCGAGAAAAAGTGCGGAAAACTGTAAAATTGTTGAAAATTTCTGAGTTCGAGGGCCATAACTCTGCTAAAATAGGTCTTTTTTTCCGAAACTCGAAATGGATCTGACGTCGCTTGATATAAAGTCATGTGTGAAATTTCAATCCAATTACACTTAACTTCTCAATTAGAATGATTAAGATACCATAAAAAAAAAGAAAACTCAGATGAGAAATATGAAAAAAAAAAAACGTGTTGTTCTTCAAGTGTACAAAATTTGAATATGAAATAGTATTCAAATAAATATTCAAAATGAACATTTCCATAAAAACCCTGTAAATATCAGTCACAAAATGACATTGACCCCTAATCTTTCAAAACCATGAGGCCTTTTGACATGCAAGAGCCAACCCACATGGTGAATTTGAAGGTTCTAGGACTGAGAGCCATTCTAAGTTCAAGGACCATAACTCTGAAAAAAATGTCAATTGAACACAAACTAAAAATGGATCTGTAATTCATTATTATGAAGGTGCATACCAAGTTTCAATTCAATAGCTGCAAAGGCTAGGAAAGAAAAGTATGGAAAACTTGTTGAAAATTTCTATGTTCAAGGGCCATAACTCTGCTAAAATTGTGTCAAGTTTCCGATTCTCGAATTGGATCTTTAATTATTTATTTCACAGGCATATATCAAGTTTCAATTCAATATATATAGCTGCAATGGCTGCGAAAATAAGTCCGGAAGACTGTAAAATTGTTGAACATTTCTATGTCCAAGGGCAATAACTCTGCTAAAACTAAGTCAATTTTTCAGAACCTCGAACTTGATCTTTAATTCTTGATTATAAAGACACATATGAAGTATCAATACAATAGCTGCATAATCTGCTAAAACAGTCCGGAAAACTGTTAAGTTGTTGAAAATTTCTATTTTCAAGGGCCGTAACTATGCTAAAAATATGTTGTTTTTTTCTGAAACTCAAACTGGATCTGTAATTATTTACTATGAAGACATATATCAAGTTTCAATTCAATAGCTGCAAAGGTTGCGAGAAAAAGTGCGGAAAACTGTAAAATTGTTGAAAATTTCTGAGTTCGAGGGCCATAACTCTGCTAAAATAGGTCTTTTTTTCCGAAACTCGAAATGGATCTGACGTCGCTTGATATAAAGTCATGTGTGAAATTTCAATCCAATTACACTTAACTTCTCAATTAGAATGATTAAGATACCATAAAAAAAAAGAAAACTCAGATGAGAAATATGAAAAAAAAAAAACGTGTTGTTCTTCAAGTGTACAAAATTTGAATATGAAATAGTATTCAAATAAATATTCAAAATGAACATTTCCATAAAAACCCTGTAAATATCAGTCACAAAATGACATTGACCCCTAATCTTTCAAAACCATGAGGCCTTTTGACATGCAAGAGCCAACCCACATGGTGAATTTGAAGGTTCTAGGACTGAGAGCCATTCTAAGTTCAAGGACCATAACTCTGAAAAAAATGTCAATTGAACACAAACTAAAAATGGATCTGTAATTCATTATTATGAAGGTGCATACCAAGTTTCAATTCAATAGCTGCAAAGGCTAGGAAAGAAAAGTATGGAAAACTTGTTGAAAATTTCTATGTTCAAGGGCCATAACTCTGCTAAAATTGTGTCAAGTTTCCGATTCTCGAATTGGATCTTTAATTATTTATTTCACAGGCATATATCAAGTTTCAATTCAATATATATAGCTGCAATGGCTGCGAAAATAAGTCCGGAAGACTGTAAAATTGTTGAACATTTCTATGTCCAAGGGCAATAACTCTGCTAAAACTAAGTCAATTTTTCAGAACCTCGAACTTGATCTTTAATTCTTGATTATAAAGACACATATGAAGTATCAATACAATAGCTGCATAATCTGCTAAAACAGTCCGGAAAACTGTTAAGTTGTTGAAAATTTCTATTTTCAAGGGCCGTAACTATGCTAAAAATATGTTGTTTTTTTCTGAAACTCAAACTGGATCTGTAATTATTTACTATGAAGACATATATCAAGTTTCAATTCAATAGCTGCAAAGGTTGCGAGAAAAAGTGCGGAAAACTGTAAAATTGTTGAAAATTTCTGAGTTCGAGGGCCATAACTCTGCTAAAATAGGTCTTTTTTTCCGAAACTCGAAATGGATCTGACGTCGCTTGATATAAAGTCATGTGTGAAATTTCAATCCAATATCTTTTAAGGTTTCGGGAAAAAGTCCGATAATTGGATAACAAAGCGTGTTCAGTCCCATGGCAAGAGCAAATTTATATACAAGAGAAGTTCTACTCTCTAACGCAGAGCACCCTGTTTTCCCGGTTTCTCTAAAAATTGATATTTTCATCTTCCAAAAAAGAGATCAATTTCATAGCACTCCTTTAGCCGTAACAGAAAATACCATTGTTTTGGCTGTATATCAATTACGTTAGAAATAGGACGGAAAAAAATCTACGGGTATTTTCCATAGCAAATTCACTGAAAGTGCGTGACATCGGACGCTTTGTCGTCACTGTTTTCTATTGTTCACACGGAGAACAATATGGAGACGGCTTGAAATAATATGAGAATTTCCAGTAGACATTTTATTTTTAATATTGCGGTTTGGAGGCAGCTGTTAGGGTAAGTTGAGGGTAATTTTCAGTTACGACTAAAGGAGGTCAATTCTCGAAAACAATAATTAATAGGTAGACGACAGAATGAATTTCCAGAACAGGGTGCTCTGGATGTAGTGAAGAGGACAATAGACATAGTTTAATAGAATCTATAATATATATTAAAGATATCATCTTATAATTTTTTTTGTATATAACTCGTATCATGTGGAGTGATGCGAATAAGAAAATTATTGATGAAAATTTTAAATATAACTTCAATATAATTTTAAACATTCCAGAAATTTGGATATAAGTATAGTCAAAAGAACAAAAAAAATTACCTTAAGTTTGTTTCGTTGCGTATACTCTTCTATGGGTGTTTTTATCTTCCTGGTATATGTTTGCACACGTTACTCATGGTGTTGGAAATTTTCAAATCTTAATTGTTTCTCAGAACAGGAAGAATCATAGCTTTTTTAAGACTTAAGATAAGCTACAACTCATTAAAGCTCCTTCAACTTGGTTTCCTTATAAAAATGACAAGTATTATTTTGAGTTATCACGGGGGTTTAAAAAGAAGGAGTTTCTCTATCATGTAAAGTTGTTTCCTTAGCTTGTTCATGGGTATAAATATATGTGGTCAGTTTTTGAATGCTCTTCAGCTATTGATAACATACACTTAAATTTCCTCTATTTGGACTCCAGCTTGTCAATGGGACACTATTTGTATGAATATTGTGCACAAGTTTTTAGTCAAAATTTAATTCAAACTACATTGCTTTTGCTGCCCATGGACTGCTAATGCCCGAGACATATTTTAGCTAGTGCCTTAGTGTTTTTGCAGTGATTTGAAATGTATAAAATTTCCCTGTAACTAAAGTTTTTTAAAGCTTTTAACTGTTTGTGTTCACCAAATCAAATCACTTTGTTTTGGCGATTTTTTTTATCATCTTAGGAATTTTGAAGATTGACCGTCTTTAGTTTATAGGAAATTAGCATTCACTCATTTGTTCTACTATAAGGAAAAATTAAAATGTCTACGTGAAATCCCAATGTTGATTTTAGACCGCCACCATATAGTGGTCACCGTTACAACCGTAGTAAACCGTGCGGTCATGATGTCCAAACATCACACATTTTATTATTGAAAATTATGGTAGACATTTAATTTTCCGTCCTTATTTTATAACTAATGTTAAACGTCCTCTAATTCAATAGCATCATTTAAGAACATATAAGTTTGCAGCATGGACAGACAAGTTCTTAGGTCCAAAAATGTACCGAAAGACCTAGAAGGGTGGGTGGAATGTGATGCTTCATGACCCACGGAATTTCAAGAATTTTTTTATGACACAATGAACCGAAGTTGAATGGACGTGGCTACATTCGCCCTCGGGACTCCTGGTCAACCAGCAGTGACACTCACCAAGTGGTATAAATGATTTCAGGTAATTTTTTTATAGAATTCTATTCCTACATTTGCATTTACATTTGTATTAGGATATGGTCATTGTCGATGACAAATATGGATAATGACCATATCCCAATACGCAGTACAAAATCGAAAAATTCAGAAAATCATAACCGTAGGCATAACATATCAGGATAAAACAAAAACCAAAGCAAATAAAGAAAAACCTCCACCATATGAAATGAAGCGAACTCCCAAAAGGGAAGTGAGATCAGGTGCACAGGAAGAGTAAGCATATCCTGGTACTTGCTCTGGCATAGCGTATCAAATGAGATATGAATACGCCATAAGCTGGCGATCAAGGGATGTTGCTACTCAGAAAAGGAAAGTTTGTGATGTTGAAATTGAAGTCGTCACGTTTGTCATAGAGTGAGGTGTTCATGTGACCATCAGTGTCGTAGGACAACATAATGTCCAGATCGGATGCTGAATTATGTCTCTGTAGTTTCTTTGACTTCAAGCTCCGAAGGATAGATTCTGCTGAGGTAATCCGCGAATTTTGGATTATTGATGGACAGCACATCGTCTTTGTATCTGTAATGAGTTAAAGAAGATCCTGACGATAATCTCAACACCCCTCACAATAGAGCACAAAATTAAGCGTCGATGGACCCCTAGCAAGCTAGAGGTGGGACACGGTGCCCGGGAGGTGTAAGCATCCCCTGTTGGCTAGCCGCACCCGCCGTCGATGTTTAAGCAGGAAAATGAAAACAATATATAAACTTGTCTGGTCCACGTTGCCATTTATCTGTTCTTAAATGATGCTATTCAATTTGAAGACGTTAACATTCATGCACTGTCTGACGTTATGTCTATATAGAAAGTGCTATGGCGACAATGTCAGGGAAATTAATTCAAAACACTAACTGTCAACCCCCTCGCGGGGAACTTCTTTACGAGCTCCACACGGCAAAGGGCATAAGTGTGACACAAATGAGTTAAAGAAGATCCTGACGATAATCTGAACAGCACTCACAATAGAGCACAAAATTAAGCATCGATGGACCCCTAGCAAGCTAGAGGTGGGACCAGGTGCCCGGGAGGATAAGCATCCCCTGTTGGCTAGCCGCACCCGCCGTCGATGTTTAAGCAGGAAAATGAAAACAATATATAAACTTCATGCACTGTCTGACGTTATGTCTATATAGAAAGTGCTATGGCGACAATGTCAGGGAAATTAATTCAAAACACTAACTGTCAAACCCCTCGCGGGGAACTTCTTAACGAGCTCCACACGGCAAAGGGCATAAGTGTGACACAAATGAGTTAAAGAAGATCCTGACGATAATCTCAACAGCACTCGCAATAGAGCACAAAATTAAGCATCGATGTTAAAGTTAGAGCTACATGTAAGTATCTGTTTCATTCAGAGACCAAAGATTGAACGAATTTAGCTTCTTACGAGTAAAGAAACATGTCGGCAAGGAGTAAGACACAATTGGTTCCCTTTGGAATTCCGACAATTTGCTGGAAGATCTTTCCTCCAAACACCACAAAAAAGTTGTCGATCAGGAAGTGTAAGATCTGAATAATATCTGCCTCATTGTATTATTTTTAGAATCGGACTTTTCTTTAACAAAGAAGGTTTTGTTATAATTAATAACGATGGATTTATATTTGCGATTGCCGTTCTTGCTTGTAAACAGATTACTTATAATTTTAGCGAGTCTTTCTTTCAATTTAGAATGTGGGATTGTTGTGTAAAGTGTCGAAAAATCAAAGGCTTTGATCGAATGGACTCTATTGAAATAAGTGGATTTCAGATGTTCTAAAAGTTCCTTTGAATTCATTAAAATCCACATTGGTTAATACCGCTTCGAGATCGATGCAGATTTACTTGAACATTTTGATATTTGTCATTTCATGACGTGAAATATTAAAGTAAAAGTTGTTTTTTTTTTATTTTGATGTGTATTTGTGTTTCATTCTGATCGGTCATTAGAATTGGACAAATTGCACATGATCAATAAGAAACAAGTATGATTATCCCTCAATCAAAGTTCCGTAGCAACAATTATACGCGAGTGATTGCTTACTATTGGTGTGCATGTATTCGAAAACTTTTTAATACAATAGAAGACAAATAAAGTGTTTGGAATCAACAGACCTTCGGGAGATACAGGAAATGCATACAGGATGATTCCAATTGGGTTTTAAGTTCAATTGTCAAATTCTAGTGATGGAAGATTTTCCCCAACATGACGTTCGTTTCAGTGATCACAACGGAACATACACCAGAAAAAGGGAAAACAACCAGATGGAGACAAAGAGAACAATAAAGTCAAATAAATGAAACATGAAGATCAACACTATAATATATATTCAATATGAAGACGTTTACATTTATACCCCTTGGTGAGTGTCACTGCAGGTGGACCAGGAGTCCCCGAGGGCACATGTAGCCAAGTTCGATCAAATTCGGTTGATCGTTTCTTCAACGCATTCTAAAATTTCTGTTATCAAAATTTCTTGAAATTTCTAAAACGTGGGTCCTGTATCCCACCCATTCTGCTACGTCTTTCGGTGCGCTTTTTCGACATAGTTACTTTCATGGCATATTACATTGTTTAGATTTGAGGATCACTGACGAGGGTTAAGTACCCGAAACGTGCATGTCTGGTCCATGTTGCCAATTTATCTGTTCTTAAATGATGCTATTCAATATGAAGACGTTTACATATATGTATAATCTCCAAGGAGTCACAGTGTTAAAAGGAATATATCATAGGTGGTGCCACATTGGTCACAATGAGCTTGATTAGGCTTGGTGAAAGGGAAACTAAAAGTGTGACAGAATATTGGAATGACGAAGGGATACCTTGCGCCTACCCTCCAACGATTTTGGCCATATTTTCACTTAAATACGCTTCTGAATAAACCCTACACAAAATTTGGAGCCGCTCATTTTGGTAAGAGGAAATTAAAAGTCTGTATTGTAGATGGCGCCAGGAAATTTCACTTTGGCTTTATTTGAACTGTTTGACATGACGAACTATTGACGAGAATTCAATATCCGAAACACGTGTCTTGTACAATAAAATTGGTAACTACTATAGAACATATATTTCAATTTTGACAATGACTTTGAAATTAAACTTCGTTTGGAAAACTTTAATTATTTCCTCGCAGCATAGTTGTAGTTGGATCTATGATAACAACACCGTTCATGTATAAGTAGGCAAGTTTAAGAGGATGTGAATCACATACAACCTAGGGGAAGTATATGACAAATATGTATAATGACCATATCATCCATATACAGCACAAAATCGATAATTCAGAAAATCACAAACCGAAGGCATACAAAATCAGGATAAAACAGGAACCAAAAGCAAGCAAACAAAAATATCCACTACATGAAAAGAAGCGAACTCCCGAAATGGGAGAGAGGCCAGGTGCCCAGGAATAGTCAGCATCTCCTGCTTACATGCAACAACCGTCGCTTCAATTGGGTAGAATTGTCACATTTTAACTGCATATTGACCAAATGTGTCGCATGTACCCTTATAACTTTTGACAAGAGGAGGAACCCTATTGATTTTTAGGTCTATGTCAAATATCGAAAATTATGAAAATTCTTGTATACACTGTAAGGACTATGGACACACATTTCATTGGATCTCAAACAAACTTTATTCAAATATTGATCATTACAAGAGAAAATCCCGTAATGATTCTCAAGATCCTATATCAAAGGGTCACGCTCACAGATTTAATGCATACACTCTGAAGGGCGCATTTTCAATTTGCTCACTCTTTATAGAATACATATAAGAATTTAGACTATGGTCGCTTCACTAAACTATTTTTTCCAGTTTGAATAATTTTGACTTAAAATACCACCGATGAGGATTCAGTACCCGAAACACGCATATCTGGTGAAAAATATACAGAAAAATCTGTCCAAAAGAGGCTGCTGTACGGCAGCATCATCACTATTGACTTCACCAAACTTAGATCACTACGAAGGGTATAGGTCAAAGGTCAAGGTCACAGGTATGAAAATGGATTTTTCTTTGCAATTTCTATAATTTACAGAATACCAATATCTAGAATGGACAATTTTAAACGGAATGTCGTCAACGATTGCACATCTTTTGCATATTTTGTGACTCCGTAAGTTCATACGTGAAAGAATAATATGTAAGAATTGACAGGTAGAAATAGAGTAGAAATGATCTGTACTAAAATTAGTCTAGGCAGGGTGTCAGGGCGAAGCCCTGGTAGGAGTCCAAGGGCTCCAGAAGCTCGTGAAATATAGTAATTTGAAACACCAAATGTCCACTGTAAAAAGGCTTATTTTCAAGAAGAGAGGGGATCTCCAACAAGACCCTGTTGCAGCACCAACAGCAAAACACCCGATGCAAACACACAAAAGACGAGCATAGTATGAGACGAAAAAGAGACATACGACATGTAAACATCAAACACAAAAGACTACACATAAACCGACGAGACCAATGGGCAACCGGTGCCGACTTTGGACGGTCATTTGCCACGCAAGTAGCAAATGGTGTGGTTATCAAGTATACTTAGCAAATGTCGAAGTTCGATTCAACATATATCATTCTGTACATTTTTAATGTTCATAACATGTTGACGTAATTCTTCTAATTCCGTATAACCATGCATCTAAATGTCGTTTAGATATACGCTACACCCAATGACGTATGAATAAAGTTCGTAGTTTAGTATAGATGCATATCTACTACAAAAAATCAGCTTTATTCTTCTGAAAATAAGACAAGAGATATGTTACATCACCATTTGTTTTGAGCACTGAAAATGAAACAACATCGAAATTTTATGAAAAAATCCTATTATGAACAATATTTCAATGAGTCATTGCTGGAATAAAAACAGAAGTACTCGATTACTTCTCTTAAGGTGGCTCCCTACTCGAACCGTTATAGGTTTTTCCTTATATGCGGTAGTCTGCGTATAACGTTTTACAATGGCTGGTGAGCGACGAGCCAGCGCATTGAAAAACACAGATAGAAGATCTTAAATGCCAAAAGAACCAAAAGATGATGCAATCTATAAATGTCCACACCAATCATATAGTATAATTTCTTAGTTGAAAATGTGATGAAATTATAAGGGGGTACCCTTATGTTTGTAGCCATATCTTGATCATTTATAAAATTGTATGACTATTCGATTTTTTCACCATCTATATATATTATCGTATAAAATGATCCAATTTGAAGAAATTCCATCTGTTGTTTTTGCACAAAAATATGATATTCTGTATATTATTTGTCGAAAATATGATAACATTGTAAGGGGGTACTCCTATGTTTGGAGCCATACCTTGATCATTTCAAAAACTGTGTACCTGTATGTGATTTTTTCTTCATCTACATACATAATTTTATGAAATATTACAAAATGAAAAAAATTCATCTGTTTTTTATGCAAAAAGTTCGCTTTAGTACACATTCTTGGTCAAAAATGTTATGAAATTATAAGGGGGTACCCTAATGTTTGGAGATATATCACACTTAGATTTATGTGACAATAGCATTTTATGTGTTGTATTTCTTCGAAAAGACTTGTTATCATAAATGGAAACAAAACAAATAAACATATTCGTATCATCACTGAATTTGGAGGGTTCAAAAGCATGGGATGGATATTTGATATTTCTCAATTTTTAAGTGTTAGGGTACCTTTCTTTAATGTACTGTATCTTTGATGAAAACAAAATTACCTATCTATTTCTGTGTTCATTATGTCATTTTGACTATTATGTATAGAAAATAACCTTAAAATACAAAATTCATCTGTTAAATTCACGAGTAGGGACCCGCCTTAACAGTTCATCTGTATGAATGTCCATGTCTTTGTGGGCCTGTATAACTGCTAATCCAGATAAACGTTCTGTTGTCATAATTAACCGGAGGTGCGTTTTTACTCGCCGCATACCACTGAAAGAGCGTTCAGCAGACGCCGTCGATACCGGTATTATAGATATGAAGATACTAATTCAAATCCCGAAAATTTCCCATAGACTTCCATTATAAGGGTTATCCCAGTTGGACTTCCATACTTCTGTGAAAATAGGCGATTTAAAAAATGAGTCAATCACAAACGCGCGTTCATTCAATTCGAGCTCCAGTTTTGGATAGCCAAAAACGGCCCATATCTCGTTTTCAATGAATGGTATATTCATACCTAAAGAGTAGTCTTTCAACTGGGGTAGTTTTTCCCCCCGGAAATACTACTCTAGAGTAGTTTTTCTCCCCTAGGGGGAAAACTACTCCAGGGCCATATTTCCCCCTTACATTTTCAGTGTAGATTTTCCCCTAAGGAGAGAAGCTACTCTAGAGTAGAATTTCTCCATATTAGGGGATGGGGAAAGTATCTACTCTAGAGCAGATTTTCCCTTTTATGAATTCCGACAGATTCTTCGCTGATGGTTTCTTTTTTAACTCACCTGAGTCAAAGGCTAAAGTAAGCTATTGTTAAGGCCATCGTTCGTTCGCTCGTCCGCCGTAAATCGTTAGTCTAAAGCTTTGCATTTTCGACTTCTGCTCCGATACGACTAGGATAATTTTGAAGAAACTTGGTTTGCGTGAAGTTTATTTCATATGATTTTTTTAGATTGCGAAAAGGGAAGGGAGAATGGTCATTTTTTAAATTTTCACCCCCCCTAAAATTGCTCATTTACTTCTCATCATATTTATTGTAAGGAATGTATTTGTCAAAGAATTGTTTCAAAATCACATCTTTTTGGTTTTAAGTGATTTTTAAAGAACTGAAAATAGGTGTGATTTCTGTGCACATTGATCGGGTGTTGTTTCAAATCCTTCAGGGACCAAAAATATTTTTTCTTTCTCATATTTATTCAAGTAAGCATTTCCCCATCATATTAAATTTCCCCTAATTTGATTATGTTGATGTATTTGAAGCTGCGCACTTTTATTAATTAGAATTCAATAAATGAATGCTTTTGTGATAACATTTTTGACAATTTTTTGAATTTATATTAGGAAGAGAGGATTTTCAACATTATTTCTAGAAGCGTATCACAGATTTTGGTTTTTCTAAAGGACATAAGCCTAAAGGAAATTCATATATGTGATATGGTATTTCTCTTATTACCTATATCAAAAGATAGCTTTATGCACTTATTGATTATCGTATAATCAAGGTTTTGCTTATGATAATAATTATTAAAATCATATTCCAACCCCCTTCGAGTAAGATTTCCAGTGTTCTGAGGGTGCGATGTTGCCACTGGACCTCTTGTTAACGTTCAATTGATTCTGTAAAATATTAATATTGAGATTCATTCAGAGGAGACGTATCCAAAAGAAATTTTTAACGTATAGACGGACGGACGGACGGATGTCGGCCAGAGTCAATATAAATATCGAAGAGGTATCCATCGGTTATTCAGTCTCACAGTCGCGGATGAAAGGCAAAATCATAACATGAATTTCCATTGGAACATTTCCGAACCCCGGAATAAACAATATTCCGAACTGAGATTTAGCAATCGCATATGCTAAACTTAGATAAATATTAATTTTATAATTCATTCAGACAGGCAATTGGGTGGTCATATAAAAAAAACCTGTTTAAAGACAGTGAACATCAAAGAAGTAATAAAACGGACAGACAGCCAGTCTTACAAGGTAATAAAAGGACATTCCGAAACACAGACTTGGATATGAAGATCGACGGACAAAGAGCAAGATATACGGACAGACTGACAATAAAACGAACTGTCAAACACTCTGAATTAGCTAGATTATAAAAAGTATCTTAATAGAAACTTGCCTTGAAATATGAGCAACATACCTGTATTTAGATGCGAGACGCAACAATATAAGAAATAGGGGGGGGGGGGGGGGGAGGGGGGGGGGGGCGATTCTACTCTTTGGGTGAATCTACTCTATAACTAGCTGTGGATTAAAATCTCCCCCCGGAAAAACGAGCCCAGAGCAGTCTTTCCTCTGCGGAAAAACTACTCTAGAGTAGTCTGTCCAGGGGGAGAAACTACGCGGGGGGGGGAAAGATTAATCTAGAACACCAGCATTTAACGCTATATACATTCCGGGATACAAGGAAGGCGTTGTGTCATTGAAAGTTGCTTGAAGCGTGTTAGGCATACAATGAGTTTCCTCTAAACGCCATCTCGCTTTCCATCGCCGAAGTTCATTATCGAAATCAGCCGGTGACACGTTGCTCAAACAGCAGTATAATTTGGTCGCAATATCCGGCGTTAAGTTTCCCAGATTTGTTGGAATGAGATATTGCGCAAGAAATAGGTTGTTAGCCACTAAGAGACGATTGTTCAGTTCCTGGATAACATGGTCACAATACTGGTACGTTTTCAGTATGTACTTGGACAATCTGCTGGAACATTATCCTTGTGAATTTGATGGACATTACGTCAAGGGAGAGATGGCGCGATGTTTATAACTGCAGCTAGGTCAACTGCCGATTGATACTGTGAATCCCATGCACTGTCGTCATTTCTTTCGTTCTGCAGAAGTGCACGAACGGTCTTCGTTTCCTTTGTAGCTTCAATAAGGTCACAATCTTTAGCTTGAAACATCTCTTAAAGGGGTGCCATAAACTGAAGAACATGTTCACAAATAACAAGGGGAAGAATGAAGTCAAATCTTTCGATTGACACCGCAAAGCTTCGTGCCATAGTGTCGGCCAATTCATTTGCTAACTTTTCGAGCGTGTCATCAATGACTTCCTCTAGATGCCCATCGAGTTTCGCATAGGGTCTGAAGTTTTTGTCGTTTTTCCATCGCCGCTTTTGCAGAAAGGTTTTCGCATAGTTCATTCTTGAAAACATTAACACGTTTCGCCGAGTAATGGAAAGCAAATGCAACTTGTTGCACTATATCACGCATATTTCTGATTATGGGTAGCTTACAAGCATGGTTGATAACTAGATTAAACAGCGAACTTTACAGCGAGTATACTCTGCTCATGGTACTAACTCCTTCGTTCTTGCTTACACCTTTCCTTATACCAGACATCATATCCCTGTCCTCTCGTTTTGTTGAGATCGATTCCAAGCTTTGTCAAATTATCAACGAATGCATTGGCTAACTCTTCTCCTGTTGCCCTGTCCACCTCTGAGAAACCTACAAACTCTTCTCTTATACTGCCTTTCTCCTTGTCGAAAAAAAAAACGAAGAACCATGGCCATCATCTGCTTCATTGTAGAGGCGTCTGTTGCTTCATCCGCAATGAACCCGAAAAAAGGAGCTTTCGTAACATCTTAGCTCTTTGAGCTGGTTCTGTATAAGTTGGAGATGTGTACTTCGCTCGTGGGTCAGAACTCTCCAAATGCTGCTTTAAGATATTGTTACATTTTGCAGTGTGATAATGAATACAAACAAAATTACTTTCCTCTTCTACATGACCTCTCAGTGGGATATTTTGACGTGAATATAATAAAATCACATCAATAATACATTTTAGTAGGTGCCTGTTTTTCCTTATTATTTCATTATTCTTACTCAAAAGAAGGTCTTCAGGGTCAGTCCCAGAATTTGCAAGGGTATGAAGGAAATGTTCAGCGGCCGCAATACACCCATGATGCTTAGAGGAATTTGCTATATGGCGCGATACGTACTTTGAAAAGTTGGACAAATCTCTAACAGAGACTGTGATAATTTGTTTTCCGATCTTCTCACTCCAAATGTATCTTCTTTTAAAACATGCTATTGAATATGAAGAAGTTTAACATAAAAAAGTACACAATAAACACAAAATGCGCCGTCGCAAGATATACTGTACCTCATCCAGGGATTTTCTTGTCTTTATGTTGGATTGAATTTGCTCTTCCAGTGTCCTCAAGACGATGGACTACAATTGATAAATCAAACTCCTTGTTTATATTACATCCCCGATGATGATCTCCGTTTTTATTTCATTTAAAAAAAACCCAGTTTACTCGGGCATTACAGAAAAAAAAACCTCGTTTTAATTGTATATATGATCTTTCACGTTTGCTATTATTGTAAAATACATGTACATGTATGTTTATGTTCTCATCATCACATCATACGTCTGAATAACGTATTTCACTAAAACACAATGCGCGAGTTACCGGTATATGACCGTTTCCTAGTTTTATAACATACATATATTACCTCGCTGCGAGATGCGAGGTTATGTCGCCTAGCATAAAACATATACATTCAGCCTGTATTTTATAAAAAAAACCCATCATTTTCTTACCTTTTTATTGTCAAATTAAAGTATAATTATTATCATTATGATTTATTCGTTGATCAAATATGTAATTTGTTTGAGATCCGATGATCCAAATAAAGACGCGGGCTCAAGTTTTCGTATCGTTACGAGTGAATCCAATGTGGTCAGATAATGACAGGATTACACTAAGTGTTGGATTTTATATAGCGTTTTAAATGTTAGTCAATGATTATTTAATTTATCCAACATTTCAATGTAATCTTACTCGTTGTCAATGCTGAAATCATCATGATTTCCCTGTTCTAGTTTCCGCTAGCATTGCGATGCGTAAAAAACTCTTTACCAAAATGGCGGACGACGACAAGGCTACGGTGCGTTAGCAGTATACCGGAGTTTTGTAAGCAGGACTTGACCATGACCTTGAGTAAGTTAATTTGAAAGTGACCAAAGTTGTTTGCATGTGAGCAAAATAATCTAAAATAAATGATCGTTTTAATTAGAAATAATTATCATGTTTGTATCGTGCAACTACATTAGAAATATCTACCTGCTTGGAAATTCACAGTCATGAAGATTGTCCCATTTTCCCTCTAGGATGGATTTCTTTACATCGTATTTTGAAAGGTCTGATTCAGAAAGCGTGTTCGTGTTGATATCCGAGTATTCCGGTTCGTTCTTTACATTTTTGTCTTTTGTGTCATCTTGTCCTGCCAATGGCGGGGCCATTTTTTTTTTATTTTAAGCCAGATTTTAAGAACGCTTTCAAACTTGATTGTATCGACATGTTGTGCTTAAATCAAAACGGATGTAGCTTACGAACGACGTTTTTTCACATAAGGATTCGAGAACGGTTTCCTTCGATCTGTTTCATCGCTGTTCAAATAATCTCGTTTTTTAAGGTTCTATTTTTCCCTTTTTCTTTCTACTTTGATTATATTTCTTTAATATTTTATTTTTATTTAATTATTCAATTTTATTTTGCAAAATGATGTGTACGCAGTTGCATACTTACGTATGGTCAGCTACGCGCCTGATTGATATTGGATTTTAGAAAATGGTGGTATTAGCGAGACGCTGACTCTCCCTGTATACCTCGCCTCACTTCGGAGTATTGTTTATCTCGGGGTTCACAACTGTTTTAATGGAATTTCTTATGATTTTGCTTTAAGTTCTCGTCTTTGAGACTGAATATTAATGATTGATAGGAACTTTTCCCATTCTTTTTAGGTCACTTCCTTCTTGTATGGGAATACATTGATTTATTTTTATTGGTGTTTAAAGATCCCCTCCTTTCTTTTTTGCTTTCACATTTGAATGCTAGGTTATAGAGGCATTGATGTGGATCCCTCGTTACAAAACCTTTCATTTGTACCAATTTTTTGATATTGTTATTTTCAGTGGTTTTATGTTTGGTAGTTTATCTAATATTAAACATGAAGGCAGACCTTGTCTTCAGGGATTTTTAACGTACGCAATCTCAATATAAACAAAAATGTAAGCCCATACTACGCAAAAGAAAAATATGCTAATTTGTTTAATGATAGTAAGTTCTTTGTATATAATCAGACAAATGGAAGTCACAATTTATCCAGTATATGCCGGATCCGTTGTTTTATGTCTTTTACACTGTCTCTTTGTAAGATAAGATCAGCAGCTTTCTCTCCGATCATGATGGCGGGGGCATTGGTGTTACCTGATGTGATAGTTCTCATCACAGAGCAGTCTGCTACTCGCAGGCTCTCTATTCCTATCACTCTGTAATTAGAAAGCATGCACTTTTTGTTCAATTTAAATTAATTAAGGTATCCGATGTACAATAGGGCATTTCACCATGTATTACATATTTTCCGAAAGATTATAATGCCAAGATCACAGAAATAATTATTTCTGGGTCAGAAAAACAGAGGGAAATAACTTATAAAGCATCTAAATTGTCTATTTCCCCTCTATTCCATGTTTAATTTATACCTATTTTGAAAAAAAGAGTTTTCCCCTTTGATTTTTAAGACTTGGGAGTCTTATATCTGTTCTCAGGGCATCATAATATTTGAGAAAATATATAGTTTATAGTGCCTTACCAGGCATAAATTTTACCATACTTTACAATGAAGATGATTGAATCGCTATGTAAAATGACTCTATTGTACAACGGATACCTTAATATCATAATAAATATTAGACCTCCAAATTTCTATACCATCTCCATTAAGGATCCAAAACCCATGTATATTAGTGAATGTTAAACGTCTTCAAATTCAATAGCATCATTTAAGAACAGATAAATTTGCAGCATGGACCAGACATGTACGTTTCGGGTACTTGACCCTCGTCAGTGATCCTCAATCTAAATAATGTAATATGGCCAAAGAGTGTGAAAGTTATTATGTCCAAAAATGCACTGAAATACGTAGCAGACGCCGCTATGAATAAAGTCATGATTAGAATGATGTCTAAATTTAGCTTTGTATTGATGGCAGCATCAATCGGTTCAAACATTAATGTAAGCTTTGAAAGTCCAATTTATCCTGGAATGTTATAATTGTATAATAAGTGTGGTTTCATTTTATTGGCAACGAGGATAGTTTCATAGGAAGAAATTCATACGAAATAGACAAAAGCATATTTTAAGTTTAGATAATCCTACTTAATGTGACAATTCTGCCGAGTTGAAGCGACGGGTGTTGCATGCAAACAGGAGATGCTGACTGTTCCTGTGCACCTGGTCTCACTCCAATATTGGGATTTCGCTTATTTGCATGTGGTGGAGGTTTTTGTTTGTTTGCTTTTGTTCCTGTTTTATTCTGATTTTGTATGCCTTCCGTCTATGATTTTCTGAAATATCGATTTGTAATGCGTATGGAGATATGGTCATTTTCTATATTTGTCATTCCAATATAACACTCCCTTTTTGTATACATGCATAATACTAAAGAGGCGGACATCACGTCTGTGAGTAGTACTGGCTGTTGAAACATTTTAATTGATGATGAATGAAGATGTCGAATGACTAGACATGCGCTTCGATTTCTTAAGAATGTCGAAGGGTTCCAACTCTATACCTTCCTGAAGAAAATTCCAAACCAATTTCAATGCACCAGACACGTGTTTCGAATATTAAATTCTCATCAGTGATGCTTCCAGCAAGCCCATACCCAGAATATGCAGTGCAGTAACGCAGGCCGAACCATTCTGCCTTGCATCTATTATATAGTGCCTAAAGAAAAGAACATTTGACGAAGATGTTTTGTGAACACTTTATCCATAGAGCGCACATCATCTTACCGTAAACATGGATCCACGACGGCATTTGGATCATTAACACCTCCCATTGCACAAGTTGATGTAGGATGGTATACTGTAAAACTCATGTACCGGACATACTGTTCCCAGAATTCATCTGAGCCATATTTGTACTTTGAAAGGGCGGGTAAATTAAGATTTGGATGGCTATCACTGACATCGTACGGCCTAAATGTTGATGTATTTGAAATCTGCAGCGCAAGTTTGATTCCTGAACAAAGATAAAATTTTTTTTCCCAATGTTTGTTTGAATTGTTTGTATTTATAATAATAAATTGAAAGAACAATGTTCATTAAAGCACTAAATCGTATAGAACTAAATGTAAACATAGACTATGTATGATATTTCTCAAGGCATAATATGTATAATGAGGGGTAATTTGTTAACCTATTTATTGATCTTTGAGTTTTAAACTTATGAAATAGTTATAATATAAAAAATTATTGAAAATTTCTAACCCATACGTATTTGAAAAAATAGTTCCTATAAGAGTTATCGGCCCTCAGAGTTTACATTGAAGTCTATGGATACTTCATTCATACTGACAGGGGCTCAAAGACTGAACATTTCAAAAAGTAATATTTATCAAATTTCACTGAGAAAATCTCAAGTTCACCGTTTAGATCTTTCGCAATTGATTTTTAAAGTATTCTCTATCAAGAGGAGATAACTCCTAAAAATGACCCCAATACCTATCATCATGATACAAACGTTTGTGCAACACCAAAAGCAATAGAGAAATATGGAATAGTTTATACACATAATATCAATATTTTTGACATTATTTCGTTCATTATACATCTAATACCTTAGATTTAATGAATCAAAATGAAGGAATTAAAGTAAATACATGTTACGAAGGCTATATGTACCATGAAAACCATGAGAAAACTAGAGAAAGAGTGTAAATTACGAAGAATATTTCACAACTGGAAGAGAAAGAGAACATCTACAAGAAGATGGCTTGTAGTTAACAGGGCGAGACATATCCGCAAAAGACTGTAAGAAGTTATGACGACACACCAAAAATTGACACCCACAATCATCAGGGTACAACAGAACAAAAGGAAATATGTAAACAAGAGGACCATTAAATTATTTAAGCAACGACAACAAGAGACAAGATTTGTCTCCTTGGGAGGAACATATTTCCCCCTCCCCCTAAATTCTAAACCCTTGATGTCATGACCATCGGTAAAGTGAATTCGTCATCGTTTTACCTCTAACAAGTGTATCAACATCCTCTTGTTCACTGAGATAGTTTGGGTCAATTAAAGGATGCTCCAATGGATCTGTAGAACGTAACTTGATAACACCACGGCTCCTTGGATGAAGAAGTGTTGGCAGAATTGTGAATCTCTCTTTGTCCATAAATTCTGATGCAACAATGGCCTCTGAAAACTAATGAGAAAATAATTGCCTTTTATTACATCATATGCATCTCCAAGCTGCATATATATATTCAGATTTGTGGATTATTGTTTGTTGTTTTGTATGATTGATTAAAAGCCATTCTCTGTGAGGACCAAAATTGAGTGGTACGACATGCCATGGATTTGATGATTTTCAGTAAAATATTTTTATATTAAGTTCTGAAGGCGAAAATAAGAATTTAGGTTAATGTGACCTCTGGTTGCATTGGTTATGGGGTCAATCTATTTGTAGCACTTTTAAGATCATGAATTAAGCCAGCTTAGGATATTTCGTTGCCATGGATACCACTGTGCAGCTTGTTCATTTTTACATAATTTGTTCTTCCTTACTTCCATTCTTACCAAGTACACTTACTTATGTGATATATACTGATATATACTGGTCAATATTTCTAATCGAACACTTTTTTAATTTTCATAATTTAATGTAGAATAATTTTTCATTAGTGAAACAGATTCATTTTATACTTTCACTTTATTTTTTTCGTAATTTTGGTTTTATATAAAGCAACGTCACTGGAGCGCGACGAATTTGGTGAAAATGAATAGTTCCCGTAAAGAGAACAAAATACCGAATAAGACATGTTCTTTATTTTAGAAACACATAAAGATGCGCCCTCCAATCAGGAAAAACAGATAAAATGTGTTTTTATACGGCGCATGCCGAAAACAAAACGCGCTTGTAGAAAGACCCCGAGTCTCTCTTTAGCGCCATAGTGATGTTTTATTCTCGTCAAGGCGTAATATCAATTTCCTTTTGATTTTGGAAAATGTTTAATGTAAAAAAAGACCATTCATATTCTTTTTTTCGATTTAAACAACTCTAAAAAGCCTTAACATTAAACAAAAGTTTAAAGTAATGCACAAATTCAGTGGGAATTTATTGCTACAGGAAGTGCTGGTTCTGTCACTGTTTTTGTCATATCGATGACTTGAATTATCGAAAATTACAAAGTAATAAAAAAAAGATAATATATGATAAGCACACGATCTGTAAAGTATGGTAAGCAAAAGTTTCTTGCAATCAAATGCTGGTCTTCGGTAAGAATTTTTGACTAGTATATAACAGGAAGCTTATTGTATTAATTCAAAATCAATTAAAATGAAGCGATAAAATAGAGATAAAAATAAGGGCCAATTAAGAAGGTTTTTAACCATTTTCAATCTTTAATATCACAAATTGCACCAAGAAGAGACCATTGATTTTCATCAAAGGAAATATAGAGTTGGAACACTACCGTATTTTTATTGACAAATAAAAATTAGAATGGGCAATTTAAGTGTTTTTCCTGAATTCTAAATTTGCATATAAAAGGAAAAAAATTGTCAATCCAATTTTTACATTCATGTATAGTTCAAAGATGATACTCATTTGATAACTAGAATTTCGACTTCAAAAGCAGGCGCTTTTACGAAATTTTCAACCTTGTAAAACGTACAGTAAAAACATGCACTAAAGGGTCTTTAAGTGCCCAAAACAAATGTCTTTTGATACTCCCCTGCTTGAACCAATTGTTCATCTTACAAAAGGCATCCGAGATTATTGTAAAAACAATATGTATAATAAGAAGGATTGAAAGAAAATAATATCAGATACCTGTTTCCATGGTAACGAAGCATACAAATGTGCCTCGTCCTATGAATTTTCCAGATTTTTGAAACTTCAGACACCGTAACATGGCAACGACAACCTTTTGAAAAAACTGATTGATTTACATACTAGTACTTCATATTAAACTTCCATACCAAAAATCTCTAAAACTCCATGACATGTCGTGCCAACATATCATTGAGATTCTTTGGTTCTTACAGAGAATTGCTGTAAAGAAATTGATTGACTTTTTTATAGTGTAAATAGGTGGTTGGTCACATGCAAATGTCGTTAACCAAGTAACGATTATCTGAAAATTTGCACGTAACAAACCAGAATATTACACCCATAAACACATAAGTAAGATCGTCATGTCATGTACTTAAAATTTGAATTCATACTCAATACTAGAAACACTTATTTGCACAAACATCGCTGATTATATCGGTAAAATCTCCCTAAATTTAAGAAGTGACGTTATGCTTTGCTGAAGACCTTTAAACTGAATGTGGTATAAGAATATGCAACCAGAAGAACTGAAATATGATAAGTTGCCTTATGGGCGTTTAACATGGGGAATCTACTTGGGATTGAAATATAAGCAATTTATAAGCTTTATCAAACTGGTTATTTTGTTATGTTGTAAATGTCATCCGTTACTTATTTACTTTCCTATCCAAATTCATTTTTAACACCACGTCTTCTACTCTATCTTTTTCAGCAGAAGTGGACAAAAAATGTAATTGCATGTCAGGATATTTGTGTGATGCGTCCTTCTTCGTTTTCACAAATGCTGTTGCCTCCAGACCGGAAAAAGACCAGCAACCTGAAGTAAAAACATTACATCCAGTGAGTACGAATTATTATGTTATATTCTTATCCTCTATTATCAATATATGTTAAATAAACGAATCAGCTTATGAGAAGGAAAAATCTTAGGAAAATTATAAGTGTTTCGGAATGAATGGGGTTCTGTCCGATGCTTAGATATTCAGTGAATCATTTTGATTTCAACAAAGAAGACGAGACAAGACAAGCAGATATAAGATATACATCTACAGACTTGATTTTGAAAAGCACATTGGAAAAATTTAGAAAACGTGAAATATCTAAAACTTTTCTAATAAATGTTTTGACGTTTATACATTCACCCATATGACATGTATTAATATGTTTTGTGTAATTCCTTGTGTTATTTGCTTCATCTTTATACAAACTAACTATCTACAGCCGTTGGAAATTACTTTTTTGCTGAGATTGAAATTTACCTTTTCCCCAAATCAACCAATTAAATATCGATTTCAAACTGGAAGCCTTAGCCTCTGTGACTGAGAGTGACTGATTTGGAAAGAACGGCAACGGGACCATGAGATGATCCTGTAGATTTTGTCCCACTGGTAAATCAGCATGCACGGGTATCTTAAGACATACATGCATGAAATTAATCGATCGTAAATATACTTACTGACTGAAACTGAACTGTTTCAAGGCATGCCATTTCTGAACGAAAGAATGTCAACGATTGATGAGAATCAAGATGTGTGCTTATTTGAAAAACTGGGTAAAATGCTACTACATGTAAAAATAGCACATTCGTAAAGAAAAAAAAAAAACAAAAAACAAACAAATAAAGCGATGAAATGCACTCACTTGATTTTTATTACAGTGTTCTTTGTTAATACAATTAAACTTGTCAGAAACATTGTATAAAACTTGAATTCGATAAAGATTTACCATGGGAATCAAATATATCGTTCATTTAAAATTTTCTTGATTTTACACAAAAGTAACAAAAATCGTCCAATGATAAACGTCTCCAACATTCAATAGCATCATTTAAGAACAGATTACTTTGCAGCAGCAATCCGACCAGACATGCACGTTTCGGGTACTTACCCCTTATCAGTGATCCTCATTGTAAACAATGTAATATGACCAAAAAGTTTGAAAGTTTTCATGTAAACGTCTTCAAATTGAATAGCATCATTTAAGATCAGATAAATTGGCAACGTGGACCAGACATGCACGTTTCGAGTACATAACCCTCATCAATGATCCTAAAATCTAAACATTGTAATATGCCAAAAAGTATGAAAGTTACTATGTCGAAAAAGCGTACCAAAAGACGTAGCAGGATGGGTAGGATATGATGCTACAGGACCCACTTTTTAGAAAGTTCAAGAAATTTTGATAACAGAAATTTAGAATGCGTTGAAGAAACGATCAACCGAAATTGATCGAACTTGGCTACATGTGCCCTCGGGACTCCTGGTCCACCAGCAGTGACACTCACCAAGTGGTATAAATGTAAACGTCTTCAAATTGAATAGCATCATTTAAGAACAGATAAATTGGCAACGTGGACCAGACATGCATGTTTCGAGTACTTAACCTTCATCAGTAATCCTAAAATCTAAACAATGTAATATGCCAAAAAGTATGAAAGTTACTATGTCGAAAAAGCGTACCAAAAGGCGTAGCAGGATGGGTGGGATATGATGCTACAGGACCCACTTTTTAGAAATTTCAAGAAATTTTGATAACAGAAATTTAGAATGCGTTCAAGAAAGGAGGGGATCTCCAACAACACCTAGTTGCAGCATCAACAGCAACCTCCCAAAACACCCACTGTAAAACACAAAAATGACACGCACAGAAAGAGACGCAGTAGTACAATGAACGTCAAATCACAGAAAATCATAAAACACAAATGACTACACATAAACCAACGAGACCAATGGGCAAACGGTGCCGACTTAGGACGGCCATCTGCCTCGTCAGTAGCAGACGGTGTGGTTATCCTGGATTACGTGCGCACAACCCTCCCACTATTCCGATTACCCAGAGGTCTCGAAGAACGTACAATTGTGGTGTAAAACAACCTCCTCACTGTCAGATGACCACACACAAACAAGACCGCAAGACGCAGGGGCCCAAACAACACAGATGAATATGTAAATTGATATAAAAAGAGGGCATGCGTAATACGACCTGTGCTCTGCCGGCTGTAGCGAACTAATGTATGTTATCACCCGAGGAGTCCGACTGACATTCAGAGAGGACAGGTGGTCGGGGCCCTGTCTTCTCTAAAGAGGTTTGGACGGGGCCCGTCATGGAGTCCCGTCGTCACAGTCAGTCAACGTGCAAGTATTAAGGATGCGCTGGTACAAGACTGTAGATTGGTCAAGTACCAAGCCTAGTGTCCGTCTGGTGACATTAGGATCATATCCACGGTATAAGAGGCGTTTGATGATTCTGACGCATTTTCGATAGTAATTCTGTCTACCTTTGATCCTTCTAATTTTGTTGATCATGTCACCATAAAATGCAGGTTGCGATATACCCAAAGTAATATACTCTGTTGCTTGTATGGGTCCGAATTTCAAAAGTAGTTGACAATAATTTTTGTAAAATTTCCAGAATGTCTTGACAAGTTTGTGAAAGCGAAAACCTTGACCTAAAAGTTTCTTTGTTATTTGTAAATTTCTATCATGAAAATCCAAAACATCAGTACATGCTCTAGCATACCGGATGAGCTACGAAATGTAGATACCATAAGACGGTAATCTAGGAACATCACCGTCAAGCCAGGGAAAATTTACTATATTGAATCCAAAGTCATCTCTTTTGTCATACACCCTTGTATGGATCTCTCCATTAATAATTTTGATATTCAGGTCCAAAAATGGTGTTTCTGTGTTTGTGACGTTCGCCTTGTTTAGAGTCAGTTCCTGTGGATAAATGACATTTTTATACTTTTCAAAAACAGGATTGTCGATAGTAAGGATATCATCCAGGTACCTAGAAGTACCATTGAAACATTTCACATCATCATGTTTTCTTTGTTTTTGAAGATTTTGGATAAATTCTTTTTCATACGTGAATAAAAATAAATCTGCAACAAGAGGCGCACAATTAGTACCAATAGGGATCCCTACAACCTGCTTGTAGAGATTCTTACCAAATCTTACATAAATGTTGTCCAAAAGAAAGGACAAGGCAATACAAAGGTCACTACATGTCCATGATTTATATGATTTGTATTCTGTATTGGAAAAGAAACCCTTTGATTCAGATGTACAAATATAAGTTTTACCCTCTCGGTTAAAGCACCATTTAATGAGTTTGGACAATTGATCATTAATCTTATCGTGAGGACGCGTGGTGTACATATTTGAAAAGTCGTACGAAGAAATCGAATTGGCTTGAAAATTTCTCGATTTCATTTTGTCAATCACATCCCCTGAATTTTTAATAGACCAAAATAAGTTTACATCATTCCTGTTTAGAACAGTTTCACAATATTTTGCAACGTGTTCCTTTATCACCGTGAGTGCTGACGTCAGATTTCTAGACAAAATTGTAGTTGAGCAGTTGCTAGAATTAGCAATGTATCGAAATTTGTAAGGAGACTTGTGCAATTTTGGTATGCAGTATAATGTAGGAAGATCCAGTTTAGAAATAGGGATCTTGAATGAAGAAATTTCACTGTTGTGTTTGTTCAAAATGTTAGGAACACTTTCATTGCTTTTGATATAAGTGTTTGTAAACGAAAGTTCCGAAACCAAAGTTGATATGTAGTAACGTTTTCAAATGATTATGGTGTTGTTGGCTGCTTTGTCTGCAGGAGCGAAGACATATTTTTCGTGTAAATTGCGTAATTTGGATTTGAAATATCTTTCAGATTTAGAACATGGATTTTCGAAAAGATGAGGATTTTTGTGGAAGTTATCTATTCGAATATCGGTAATATCCAATATGAGGTTCTTCCAGTCATTCAGAGAATGTGATTCGACCCCTTCCGATTTACACCATCTTTTTGTGTAGTTATCTAAGGCTTCCTTTAGTTCTTCGCGACATTTGATAAAATCTATCTTGGATGGAATTCTGTACTTAGGTCCTTTCTTGAGAAGATTGCGGAGCTGCCTGTCCTGGATAATTGAAAAGTCACCTGTTACAATATGGCCAGCTGGTTTATAAAGGTATTCAGAAGTTGCACATTCTCAAGAAGTAGGACTTGATTCAAGAATTTTAGGATCTGATGTTACTTTATTGTAGTTAAATACGAAATTTCGAATAGGTTTTTTATACTTGTAACAAATAAGAGGAGGTTCAAAATTCTCAAAATATTGAGGAATAGCACTTTGGACGCGATGATCCCGAAAAATATTAGAGATGTTAAGAAGATCGAAACCTTTGTTAATAAATGGAATTTTTATGAATCGTCTTCTAAGGGGAATGTTTTTAATGACAGGAAAAAGTTTATTCTGTGCGAATGCAACAATGATATTAAGTTTGAATCAATCAGTATTTCTTAAGAATGCAACCTCTGCTTCATCCAAGATAGATTTCAATTGAACTGCTGGTATTGATGAGAGAGCATGAAGCAGTTCATGTCTGCCGCCGTTTCGTGCAATAAGTAGATCTCTGAGGGTACGATGTATTCTAGCTCTGTTTCTAAGGTTTCTGTTTCGCCTTTTTCCGTGTGACCTAAACTTTCGTTTAGCGTCAGGGCGGATTGAAAAGACATTGATCTTTGTCGAGGTCGAGGAAATATTTCCTTGTCCGTAAATTTGATCGTTTAAACCAAGGGGGTACGCAGTTTCTAATTTAGTGATTTCAAGAAACGATCAACCGAAATTGATCGAACTTGGCGACATGTGCCCTCATCAGTGTACTTAACCTTCATCAGTGATCCTAAAATCTGAACAATGTAATATGCCAAAAAGTATGAAAGTTACTTTGTCTAAAAATGTATCGAAATACGAAGCAGGATGAGTGGGATATGATGCTACAGGACCCACATTTAGAAATGTCAAGAAATTTTGGTAACAGATATTTTCGAATGTGTTGAAGAAACGATCAACCGAAGTTAATCGAACTTAAGTTATGTCCAAAATACCAGTGATACTGAATATCATCATTTTTTCAAACACACAGTAACATGTACTCGACCTAGGGAAGACTTTTGAAAATAATGAAGATAAAGTATACATTGTATGTCCGTGTTCAAATAAGAAAGCACAGATGCTCAAGAACTGTACCAATACTTGGTTTTCTTAAAAAAGTATCAGTGAGGTAAAATTTGCCTTATTTTGGCTGAAATTAAAACAACTTATAATTGTTCGGTATCAATTAGCTTTACCTTATAAAATAGTTTAATTCCATAAAATTCCATACGTAAAACGAAATGCATGGGTTATTACGAGTCACCAAATGAGACATGTTCGATTTTGTACTCAAAATCCAATTTTGTTTCGATAAAAGTGACTTTTGTTCATTAAAAACGAGTCTATATGAATTTGATATTTTTAAAAAATATAACAGATACGAGAAGATCTTTCATATAACACCATTTACTTTCGTTGTCACTAAGTTAAATTTTGTTGGAAAAGATTCAATTCTTTACGACGAATTTCAATTTAGGAACCAAGACAAAATACTGTTTGTTGATGGATATCAAACGCGTTTAAAGAGAAAACAAAAAATAGACCATATAATATATATTGAAACACCTTCATAATAACCAGCAAACTTAGGCACAAAAGGATAGGAAGTCAAGACTCTTCAAGGATCTAAAGTTCTTCTACAGAATTGTGGATAAAGATAACACTTACACATCATCGTCATTCGTGTTTCAAATTTGGTTGCGTCTACATCGGTTTTTTTTTTCATCCACCTATATGAGTGTTCTAAATCTAAATTTTATTATAGTCGTTTAACAAAAAAGTTTATGTCTCACGAGGTCCTTTGAGCAGGAGGATACCGGAGTACCCGGTGAAAACCTCCTAAGAGTTGGTAGGCGACCGTCATACCATCCCTTTGCTGATTCTGGGATTCGATCCCGGGACCTTAGAGGCAAGAAGCGAGTGAGCTACCACTGCGATAACCCACCGTATGTGGATTTTGTGGTTGTGTGTCTCGTTACCCTCTGTTGTTGGCTGAAGAAAACTTACGTGCCTACCTCTGCTGTCAGAAATCAGCTAGCCTATTGGACAGAAATTTCTAAAAGCGGTGCACTATACATACATGTTTAGGATTATGAGTCTTCATCAGTGCTTTAAGCCAAAATGATACAAGATGGAATTTTGTTTTAGTAAAGCGCCCTGGTTTGATTTTAACTTTAGAATTTTACATTTTTAAAATTTTATCTCCATGTTTCTTTTTTCAAAGAGTGAACGGGTACAAATTCAGTGTAGGGGTCTGTTGACAGACATAATTACATGTAAATGGAAAATGTGGCCAAAATCATTGGAGGGAGAGTACAAGGGTATTATCCTCCTATATCTTAATGATATTTTAGAATGAAATGTTGAAGTTGTTTTGTCTGATGTCCGTTGCATCATGTGGGTGTGTTCCGCTGTGGTCAGTGGAGGGTATCTCCTCCATGTTCCTGTTAATGTCATGGTGCCTTTAATTAATTCTATCGGTTCGATACTCACACCATGTTCCTTTAAATGTTCCTCTGGTCCTACTCCTGAAAGCATAAGGATTTGGGGAGATCCAACCGCACCTGCTGATAATATTACTTCTTTGTTACACATAACCACATGTCGTTTGCCGTCCTTGATTATTTCTATTCCAACGGCTTTCTTATTTTCAATTATTACCTGAAAATAAGAGTAAATAAAGTTACATATATCCATATACCATAGATATAGTAATTATCTGCACCATATTGTTAGTTTGTGATGAAGTTATTGAATTATGGCATATGATGCAAGTTTTTTTTTCATATTTGTTTCTTAATGTATTTTTTTTCTTAATATCTTTGTTAATTCTTTTAATCTTAATTTTCTCTTAACTCTAATATCAATGTAACGAAATAAGGCTGTTCAGAGAGCTTTAACAGAAACGTACCTTTGTAACTACTGAATTAACAGTAACATGTAAATTTGGCCGAGACATAGCTTCCCATAGAAACGCCTTAGACGTACTACATCGTGCTCCATTCTTTGTTGTTAGTTGCATTTTACAGTAACCTGCAAACATTTGTTTTTCAAGTGCAAGATCATACTAAAATCTTTAATCATCTCCTTTATTTGAAAAATGTTCTTGATAATCAGTGTTATTTTATTGCTAGATCGAGACAATATTTATTTATTTTAGATCATATATCATGTTGCATTATAGATCAACTAGATTGAACTACGAGGGCTGATTGATATGTTGTGAGCCTCGTATTGAAGAATTTGAATTTTATCAGACATTTTGCATTATTTCCCACATAATACCCTTCAATATTTATGCATATAAACTTTTGCCATCGGTGTCTAAGGGCCTCCATTCCACTTTTAAAGAACTCCTTATCTTGACTGGTCAGAAAGCCATCCATTTCGAGTATGACGTCATCATTGGACTGAAAGTGGGTGCCAGAAATAGCTGCTTTCAGTTTTTGGAATAGATGATGCTAATGAATTTAAAAAATTTTGAATGTTAAACGTCTTCAAATTCAATAGCATCATTTATGAACGGATAAACTTGCAACATGGACCAGACATGCACGTTTTGGGTACTCAACCCTCGTCAATGATCCTCAATCTAAAAAATGTAATATGGCCAAAGAAGATGAAAATATTTATGTCAAAAAATGTACTAAAAGATGTAGCAGGATAGGTAGGATATGATGTTACAGGACCCACGTTTTAGAAATTTTAAGAATTTTAGTACAAGAAAATTTTGAATGCGTTGAAGAGACAGACGATCAACCGAAGTTGATCGAACTTGGCTACATGTACCCTCGGGGACTCCTGGTTCACCAGCAGTGACACTCAGCAAGTAGTTCAAATGTTAAACGTACACATGAAAGTCTGATGGAGCAAGATCAGGTGAATAAATCAAATCAAAGCCACAATCATGAGTGGCAGCCATGGCAATAACAGACGTATGAACAGGCGCATTTACCTGATGGAACAACACACCTTTAAGCAATGAGCTTTTCATGACGCTTAAGTTTAATAATTTCCCGTAACTGTGTCAGAAGTGAAGCATAGTATGTGCCATTGAATGTTTGACATTTTTGGAGGTAATTTATCGGCAGAATTCCTTCTGCATCCCAGAAAACCCAAGCTCACAACATATCAATCATCCCTGGTATTACTAAGTGTAAAAGTTTCCCTTCGTTAAATTTTTACAGTTGACATAAAACTTGAACTTTAAGAATGAAATTAATGTGTCCATTTCTGAAAAAAAATGTCGTCATTATATAAGAAATTTCATTCTTGATAAAAGGACCCAAGTATAATAGAACGAGAATCATTTTTCTTTAAAAGAAACGATAGTTAATTCCTGGATCTTCTTGTACTAACAGCAAATACAATTAAGTTAGACTGCCCATTGTGTCTTTATTTGAGACTTCACATTCATGTCTCATGATATACTAGATTGGAGTAAATTATGTACATTTAAATTGTAACTGATGTTTAAAAGAATAGGTTTCATGACTAGTTCGGATATTTTAGGTGCATCGATTTCATGTATGATTTTAAGAAAGTACTTGTGCATTTTCGTTGTACAGTATTTGTAGGTGTGAGTGTACATGCCTTGCCATCAGTCTTTCTCCTTAGTATTGTATGATTTTGTTTCAAAATATCTCTATTGCATGTCGACATTATAGGACTGTAAATAATAAAGTATTGATATTATTTTTTTCACCATGTTATTAGAGAAAGGTGATTTACATAATATATATGTTTACCAAACATGTTTTCTCCGTTGCAGTCAGTAGACTTATATCCAAGCTCTTCCATTGCAGCTCCATGTAATTCAGACAGGGATGTAGTATAACTGGCGTTAACATGCAAAGGTCCGTCAGTTCCATGGTAATCTTAAAATATTTAAAAGCTATTTTGTGCGAATTCAATGAGCTGTGAGATTGTTTGAAGCTCGTCTAATTAGTTTTATTATTATTGTTCTTGTTGTTATATTTTAAGATAAATCTTGCTAGAGCTTTACTTTTATATGCAATCAAGTCTTTTTTCCGAAAGTATTTATCGGTCATGAAAAAAGTTGATAATTTGTTTTATTCTAAATCCCTCTTGGCTCAAAATGTATGTAATGTATACCAGATCTTCTAAGCTCAGAAATTTGCACATTTTCTGACTTAATGAAATAAGGTAGGACGTCCTTGTAGCTCCAACCCTCACATCCATTGGCTGCCCAATCATCAAAGTCATGACGACTACCTCTGACGTAGACCATGTAGTTTAAGCAACTAGATCCTCCGAGCACACGTCCTCTAGGCCAGCAGCTTTTCTACAAATGTACAAAATCACATTTTATCTTCTATCTATTTAAACTAGAATTAAATGCACCCGGACATAAAGGTGAAGATAGAAGGAGACTAACAATTCGGCATATACAACGCAGTGAGGAAACTCTCTAAAGGGTTTTGGTTTCAGTTTCAAAAACATGTACGTTAAAAAACATGTGTTGGGGAAACACGAATGCCCCCGTCGGCATCTTTGACAGTAAAAATTGTAAAATGGTCTTACTCCAAGGTCAAGGACACAAGGTCAGAAATTATGACCATGGAAAGGTCTTGTCACAAGGAATACATATGTGAAATATCAAATCCCTATCCCTTACCATTTAAAAGTTACGACCAAGGTTAAAGTTTTTGCGGACAAACAGACAGACAATCGGACAGGACAAAAACTATATGCCCCCGAATCTTCAATTACGGGGGCATAATGACATATGATTTTACATTTTTGTACATGTACAATAACTACCTGTTCTTTGAATCCTTTGCATGCATGTTTCTGAGATTCAGTAACGTAAGCCCAATCATATTTAGATTTTTGAAGGAGGATTGGTAATAAGGGTACTGCAATAGTAAAACTCCACTCATCCGATCCTCCTGCTTCCACTAATAGCACTGAAATTGAAGGATCCTCCGACAGACGGCTGGCTAAAACAGCACCGGATGATCCAGCACCAACTAAAATGTTCATTAGTTTTAAAATTAATTTGGTTGTATTATTGTGTTTCATTTAATGTGAATTCATTTAAGGGTACATTTTGTATCTATATTATTTACTTGTTTGTAAGCTTATTTTCTGCATAATAATATGGAAGTGTTCAAACTCTTTACCTTTTTGGAGAAATTTCAAATCAATTTTGATGCAACAGACACGTGTTTCGGCTAGTAAATCCTCATTATAGGTACTTATGAATGCCGAAGTGATTTTCAGACACATATTTTAAGACTAGACATGCGCCTGTGAAGACATGAATGATATTTGAACAATTTGCATATTTTCATTTTTCGATAAAGCATTGTAAATTTGTTTTCTGAGAGATTTTCCGTAAAAATGTAAACCCCTCCCTCCATGAATAAGTCCTATATGCTTAATTTTAGAGCTGCAACGAGTCGGGAACTTCTCGATTCGGTTCGATTTCGATTTTTATGTCTCGATTCGGTTTTTTTCGGTTCGAGTTTTTTGCAATATAATTTTCCAAGGATATTAAATTTTTTTTCCCTTTTATTTGAAAAATTTAATTTCAATCTAAAAAAAAAACCATGTGCATCACTATATACCCCCACCATTTTATGGCGGGGGTATAAAAATGCATAAAATACCCAGTTCATGTGAAAGCACTGTATGATATATATGTTTATGTATCATGTGGAAATACTATTCAAGCCAACCCCCCCCCCCCCCTTTCCACAGAACGGTCTTCTTGGGATATAAATTCAATACTGTGTACAAAAGATATATGATAACTAGCCAGTTTGCACAAAGGTAAAATACTTTAAAAGAGGCAATTTTCAATTTGGGGTAGCACTAGCGCGCTGGTTGAAATGCGGTAAAAGTCGCCGTTTCGAATTTCCTCTGACCCTGTATTTTCTTACGAATTGCTAGGTAAAATGCACTTCAAAGTTTAACTTTTTATTCTAAATCATCACCTTAAATTATTCTTATTGGGAATCCTGCGATTTGTGCGAATATTGAATACTTTAAAGTTGAAATTAGAACGTTTTTCTGCATTATTTAGACTATTCGACTCGAATCGTTTCTGACCACTACGACTCGCGATTCGAGTCAGAGCTAAGAATCGCGATTCTCGGTGCACCACGGTGAATCGTTGCAGCTCTACTTAATTTACGAGGCTGATTGATAAGTTGGGAGCCTTGGTTTTCTGTGATGCAGATCTTGCTCCATCAGACTTTCACCTATTTCAAAAACTGAAAGCAGCTATTCTGACACCCACTTTCAGTCCGATGATGACGCCATACTTGCAGTGGATGACTTTATATAACCAGTCAAGATAAAGAGTTCTTTAAAAGTGGTATTGAGTCCCTTAGAATTGTATAAATATTGAAGGGGATTATGTAGAAAAATAATGCAAAATGTCTGATAAAATTCGAATCCATCAGTACGAGGCTCACAACATATTAATTAGACCTTGAACTTACCTACGATGTAGTCATAGGATCTGTTAGGGACTTTGACAGGTTTGGGACGTGTGGCTAATTTATACAGTATCCACCCCGACACTCCACTCATACAAACCAACAGTAACTGTATAATGTTTCCTAAAGATGAAAGTAAGAGCTATGTAGATTTCAAGTGAAACAATGTTATGTCGGTAAAATAGCTCACTTGCAATATTTTCTCTTGGCGAGATCAATCCTACCAGGTTAACAATCTATGGACTGAAAGCCAAGGGTATAGAACCTACGTTACCTCCACCACTTTTTAACTTGAAAATACATAATGCACAAGATATGTTCAGCAGAATAATTTGCATTGAATATTGGTTCAATAAAATGCGAACTTTAAGTGTATGTACGTATATAATTTTTTTATCGTTATTTTATTTTTGAAGTCATAAGAACATTACACAAAGTATATTGGTGTCTATAAATGACTTTATCATATAATAAAATCACCATTCACTCTTCACAATCAAACCACTTTCATATATGCCGTGCATCCTTGTATACCCATCCATACGCCTTCAAATGTGACACAAATAAAGTAATAAACATAGCATATTGTGTATATTCATAAATATATTCAGTACATAATCATTCGATTTTATATATCGTATCCACAGAATATAGCATGTTTAATAAGAATATAATATACATTATTGATCTAGGATAAACAATTACGTCACTAATACTTAAAAAAAGCTTTATTGATTTTCAGACGATAATACATGTACATGTATATAAAATGGAAACATTGCACTCGTAATAAGTTAAAAAAAAATTTAAAGACTTTCAAAAATGTTACCCCAGCTGTTCCATATCCTGTTAAAATGGACTTCTTTATGGTTCCTTATATCAAGATACAAAAATGTATTTTTGGATTTTGAAATGAAAATAAATGTATCTCAGTGAAGAATTTACTTGTACAATTTTCTCTAGACGCGAACATTTGTAGATAAAAGATTTGGTATATAAAATAATGAAATTTATAGGATTGTGTCTTTTTGAGTGAGATTCCGCAAATATTATATTTTTAAGATTGAAACCGATTCTGTTGTTGGTTTTTACATAGATATGATAACTTGAATTAACCCACAACTGTGAAATACTTTGACAGGTAACAAAAGCATGTGTTAGATTTTCTTTCTCATCTCATATATGTATATATTTTAAGTATTGACAATCTGTATCCATGAATGAGATATTTTGTTGTCAACGTTAATGCCACTGTTCTGTTACTTAGGTCGAGCATATGAGCATTCATAACAAAACTCCGCAGTACTGTTGGTATATGCAAAAAGTACATGTCAGGACAAAGCTGTCTGATATTCCTCTATTAATGTCGAAACTGAAATTTGAATATGAAACTGGAAAGCTCCGAATTCTTGTACTTGAAACAAATTCAGCTTTCAAAGATAAAGGATGTACCATAATAGGCAATCAGTTTGCATGCAAGCAGTTATTGCTTGCAAGCAGGATATGCTCACTCTTCCTGGGCACCTGATCTCACTCCTTCGCAGGGAGTTCACTTCTCTTCATATGGTAGAATTACGACTTTTTATTATTATTTCTGTTCCTTCGCCTTTGGTCTGTTTTTTATCCTGGTTTTGTATGCCCTTGGTTTGATGATTTTTCGATTAACGATTTTGTACTTCTTGATAGGGATATGTTTTTTTTTTTCATATTTGTCATTGTCAAGGGATACGATATGTCCTTTCTTTGTCGATATCATGCCAATATTTTCCTATTATATACGTCGATCACAATCAGCGATACGTTAATGAAGGTCGTGCCTCTGGTCTTAGTAGATCATACTCATCCTTCTACATTCTTATGGAGTTTTTTTTGTGTTTTTTTTTGTCTTTTATGAAAAAATAAACCTTTTAAAAATATCATACGTTATTACAATACCTTTAGAATTTCATATGGAAAAAATTCGATAACACATTTCTTTTACTGTAGAAATGTTTTTTTTTCTTCAAAGATTTCTTTCATTTCAAATATTTATTTCCTTTAATCAAACATGTCAGTGCAAATATACGAAAAGAAAGTATGGGTTACTCAATGAAAAGTTGACCTGATTTCAGACCAAAGGAACATGTATAATCTACCTTAAACCAATGTGCAAACAAAGGCGCTAACTGTAACGATTAGATTCTACATGTTTATCAGCATATTACTTTTAATAAGTATTATGTTCCAAATTGTTTTTTTGCTCGATAAGAAACATACTCTTGTTAATTGAGGTGTTTCAACATGTTTGTATCTACATGTCACAATATCATCTCTTAGAATTTCCTATACGATCGAATAATAAAATTTTCAAACATCTTTTGTGTATAAAAAAAAACAAAAACAAAAAAAAACAAAAAAAAAAAAAAAAAAAAAAAAAAAAAAAACCGCCAGATGACACTTCCAAAATCTAGGCATACATGAGTACTGTTTTTCCGGTGTAAAATGTCTTATTGCAAGTTTATTTAGAAAATTTAAAAACAATCAAAAATTCAATAGTAGTCGTAAAGGAAATGTTTTACATATATCTTTGAATAGAATTTATTCAAATCACAGTCAGAATATTGTCGAAAATTAACCAGTATTTGTTTTAATAAGACATTTTCTTACATACACCTGGATGCATGTGCACGCTGAATAGAAATAAAGTTTGTAATCGCCTTGTTACATAACTTTTAAAAGTATTTTAAAATTGCTACTAGGTATTGAAGCATAGAAAAGTCATTTAATTATGCCATTACAAATGGAAAAACAATCCTTTTCTGTCTTTTTCAACAGATGCATCACCAATAGTAAGACTCACCTGGGTGATAAAGAAGTACCCATCCTGCTATACCTATAAAACATGCGACAACAGATGATTTGTTCATGTTTTATGGTACAATCAGCAGATCATCAGTACTGGAGTTCACAATGTGTGCCGTTTACGACATTTACAACTGTGAATAATGGACATGCGCATTTATCACATACTTCATCGTACCAGTACTACATCGAGTGATATGAGGTGTCCTATCAAAACGCTTTTTTATTGATCAGATAATTTAAAAAGATTAGGATAAACACTTGCATCTCAGTGTTTGAATACATTCAAGGATTGTGTATATTTTTTAGATCTGCATATATTAACTACACAATTTATGAAAATATCAGATTATCTTCCAAATCTGACTTTTTGTGTAGACACGTCACAGGTCATCGTCCTTTCTTGTTTCGTCTTAAACTGTTCCAATAATGAACATACCATGTTTCAATGTGATCTGACTAATATTTAATTGTGTATCTCATTATTCTTCTTTGTCCAGATGTCTCCATCTGTTTCATAATGTAATTGTTGTTCATGATATCCGTTCTTTGCTTCGATCTTGGGTGCGTGTGTGTTCGGTTTTGGTCATTGCGGCGTGGTTGTGTTTGATCTCTCCCCTCTAATCGACTACTATTGTTTGACCCTTCATCTTTATGTTGGCGGACAGGAGGGTATCTCTTGTCTCCCTTCCTCCTTCCTTTCCACCCCTCCCTTTCACTCTTCCCCTCCCCCTCTCTCCCTCCTCCCGCCCCTGCATCCCCTCCCTTTCACCCTGCCCACCCCTCATCTTTGTTGTATTTAATTCTCTGATGCTAAACTTGGTAGATTATTTAAAAAAAAAACTATGGACTTCTCCGTCTGAATAGCTATGTCACTTATTGGCTATTTGGCATACATAGAATTAAGCTCTTCAGATGTTCATTGTTTGTCTTGGCCGCGAGCATCACTGAAGAGACATTGTCTGGTTGAAATGAGCATATAGTGAAGTAAGAATATTGTCACACAACATTTCGAACTTGATAATTCAAATTTATTTCGTTTAAGGGCTCAATTAAGCATCCTCTTTATTTGCTTTGATACATGTATGCATGCTACCAATGATTCTCTGTAGGACTGCTTTATGAAACATTGAATTTAATTTCTTTGATGAAATTGATAGAATTTGACAAATTTCATTTCAGTGAAACAACAAAATTTTTATATATTCATTCATTTATACTACATTACAAAAATATATAACTCGAAGAACTTGTAGCATTATATAAGACAAAAAAGTCAACTGAATTGATTGCTGGAACACATCTGTAGAATCTAAAAAGAACGGAAAAGATTACGATTCAATTTCAATGTTTCCAACTGAAATGACATTTTTTTTTCAAGAAAGGGACATTAGAGAATTCGAAGTTCAACCGCATTTTTAAATAAAAATAAGAGAAAATCTTGCATCACCCTATTCTCTCCTCGGAGTTCTACCCCTCATAGAGGATTAAACTCGGTTTTCCTTCATAAACAACAGAAATCTACATTGATGTAAATATGAAAAAATGCGTTTCAAAAGCATTATTACAAGGTTCTCAAAGTCGCAATGGCGATATACACTTAATTTCCATCATGATCAAACAAAGGAAGGGATCTCCAACAACACCAGGTTGCAGCATCCACAGCAAAACCCCAAAACATCCAATGGAAAAACACATAGCAGACATGCACAGAAAGAGACGCAAAAGGGACAAGGAACACCAACACAGAAACATCAAACACAAAGGACTACACATAACCATGGAGACCAATGGGTATCCGGTGCCGACTTAGGACGGCCATCTTCATCGAAAATAGCAGAAGGTGTGGTTATCCTGGATTACGTGCGCACAACCCTCCCACTTTTTCCGATTTTATACCATCAGGTATAAAGATTGAAGCAGAATTTGAGATTTTATCTTGACGGTCATTCAAACAACTTAGTCAAACTGAAAAAAATGACCACGGGTTTTAGATAAATTCACATCTTAGAATAAACTATTATGAAGATATTAAGATAACCTTTTATTAACATAACAGGGTTCACAAGAGAATATTTAACATGTTATATTTACATTACTAGTAGATTCCCCATGTTAAACGCCCATTAGGCAACTAGAATTATATTCCAATAACTTGGGTTGCTCACGTTCAAGTTTTGCATGTAGGGAGAATTTACCAACGTTCAAATACATTTGACGCTAAAACAGGCAAAATATGCGAAGTGCATGCAAATAAAAATGACCGATATTTAGAATAAATGTAAATATAAATAATGACTGTCTTACTTTTGGTGTTCATGGGTGTATAATTCTGGTTGGACACGTGCAAATTTTCCGAGAATCGCTTCGCGATTCACGGAATTTGCACGTGACCAACCAGAATTATACACCCATGAACACCAAAAGTAAGACAGTCATTTCTTAAATAACTCAGCAATGTAACATGAATAATAAATACAAATAATATCAAAATCAACTCACAGTATATTTGGTAATCACATGGCGCACAATCAGGTCAAACCAATATCATGTAATACATTGACATACAACAATATTATTGTGATATATTAAGACATACATGTAGGTATTTGCATGTAGTTTTGATATGTGAACAAATGGGATAAAATCCTCTAAAAATTAGACAAATATTTTATGTTGTTTCATACGAATGGTACTTATGAAAAGTGTTTTCATGAAATTAAGTTGAGATTCGCTAAATGCAGCACCAAAAATAACAAAATGTTTAAATTAAAAAAAAAAACAACTGACTAAGTCAAAATTCACCTACCGACAAATATTCAGTAAAAGTTTAATTGATGCATACAACAGAAACAGTCCAATGTACATAATGTATTGATCGATGAAGTAAATCAAAAACCTTCAAAGTGGGATATATTTACATCGCAGCCATACCATGTGTATATAGAAACTTTATAGTGTATCCGTTGATACCTTTAGGATTCCTTAAAAGTTTGTACTTTGTATGTCATCCGCTTGACCACAACATTGCCATTGAACTTTGAAAATGTATTCCTTGCCCTATAAGTAGTCAGTCTATGCAGTCTTGATGGCTTTGTTTTATATCTACCGTGAAGATTTCTATGAGATCATTTGTCTTCTTAAAATACAATCGAAGGATGATACTTCATATTTTAATGAATGTATTACTTGGTGTTAGGAAAGTGTATGTCTGAGCTGCTCGCAAAGGCTATTGATGCATGATGAGATTCTTATGTAGCTTTGGCCAACTGATGCATCAAAATTATGATGGTTACCAGATGGTTGTCTCTTTGACATTTCTGGGTAAGTCGATGTTCCTTTTTACCTCTTTTTGCTGCTTGAAATAGAAATGTTTGGAAAATGAAGAGTGTCCTCATTGTTTTATTTTCAATAGATCAGTAAGGAATTGCTTCCTCTTTCACAAAAAATTTCGAACGAAACAAGCACAAACATTAAAGAGTTGCAATTTGGAGAAAAATTGTAGTCAAACCGATGTACTAAAGAAAATATTTGACTATCTATAAGTAATGACGATTTTCATCATACCTCAGGTTCTTCGTTTTCCTGTGCACCAGTATTGGACGGTTGCTGTTTTTCCATATCACCTACAATTGTATCAATTTATTTCTTAATGAGATGTATATAAGATTAATAGAAGAATGCCTCACAAAACGCAAATCTCCTTCAAAATAAAATAGATAAGAAAATTCATACTCTGATAACTTACTGATCATTAAACTATCAGTAATGTTACATTCTTGCAATTGAACAAATTAATATTGAATTAAATATTCTTCACATAAAGGGTCAAATTAAACTTTGAATTGTTCAGTTATCAGAATGATCCGTTCTTGCATTTAAAAAGATATCTAGCAATGTAAGAATTCACTATCCGAAAGTGTACTGGATTTGATTTGAGACCTAAACTGGATCACTCACTGGATGCAAGGAGGTAATTTTGTACGTTCAAATACTAAAAAAAAATCACCTTTAAGTTGTTGAGCCACATTGTGTAATGATACTTCTTCTAATGCTTGGAGTAGTTCACCGAGTCCTGTCTGCCTAGTCCGCAGGTATTCTATGAGCCTGAACAACCTCTCTGGACCACTCTGTGTGTGGAGGATATACCGAGATGTAGTCATTGACATATGACCTCGCTGTATCAGGCAAATGTTGATGATGGTTATATTGCCAATGTTCTCGCATAAAAATTTTATGTTTCTGTCTAAAACGTTTCTATCCAATTCTGGCATCGGCTTACCTGAAATTGAGACAACAGGATGGATTTTTATCATTCATTAACATGATTAAAAATGAAAATGTTCACATTATAGAGGCGTTAAATGTTTGTGGTCACTTTCAATATATCAATCTTGTGTATATAGTTCATCTCTGAGAGAATTTTTGTAAATTAAAAAGTTGGATTCCTATACAGAACTTGAGGCATTATCATAACCTATCAAATTTGGATGTTTTGGTGTATTTAGGTCGACAAAGTGTATATTTTTTCGCTTGTTTCTATGGGATGATTACTTCCTCTCTGGGGTCATCAAAGAATTGCTCATTCTGGTAGATCTATTTGACGAAAGATGATTATGATTACCTTAAACCATAATGGTAAATTAATATTCTCTTGTACACTATCACTCAGTTAATTTAAATCAATGGTTGTTTGTAGATACATGTAAGTATATTACTCAAATCTGGTATTTTTTCTATTCTAGCTTACACAACTATGAATGTTTCCAGCGACTCCCGTTTTATCTATGAACAAGAGAAAGCAGAGATTTGTTAAATGTTTTTGTCGATTTTTGACTCAAAATGTAACACAGAAAACATTTTTTTGTACTTATGACCCGAAATTCTTCAGGTGGTATAAAGTTGGATCTGTATTTGCTATATTGCCAATTATTTCGGATACATTTATTTTTTATGCCCCCGTAATCGAAGATTCGGGGGCATATGGTTTTTGGTCTGTTTGTCTGTCTGTTTGTCCGCAAAAACTTTAACCTTGGCCATAACTTTTGATTTGTAAGTGACAGGGCTTTCATATTTCACATGTGTATTCCTTGTGACAAGACCTTTCCATGGATACCAAAATATTTGACCTTGTGACCTTGACCTTGGAGTTTGACCTACTTTTGAAAAACATTAACCTTGGGCATAACTTTTGAATTGTAATTGATAGGGCTTTCATATTTCACATGTGCATTTATTGTGACAAGACCTTTCCATGGATACCAAAATATTTGACCTTGTGACCTTGACCTTGGAGTTTGACCTACTTTTGAAAAACATTAACCTTGGGCATAACTTTTGAATTGTAATTGATAGGGCTTTCATATTTCACATGTGCATTTATTGTGACAAGACCTTTCCATGGATACCAAAATATTTGACCTTGTGACCTTGACCTTGGAGTTTGACCTACGTTTGAAAAACATTAACCTTGGACATAACTTTTGAATTGTAATTGATAGGGCTTTCATATTTCACATGTGCATTTCTTGTGACAAGACCTTTCCATGGATACCAAAATATTTGACCTTGTGACCTTGACCTTGGAGTTTGACCTACTTTTGAAAAACTTTAACCTTGGGCATAACTTTTGAATGGTAAGTGATAGGGCTTTCATATTCCACATGTGTATTCCTTTTGAGAAGACCTTTCCATGGATACCAAAATTTTTGACCTTGTGACTTTGACCTTGGGGTTTGACCTAATATCGAAAATTTAAATATTAATCATAACTTTTGAGTGGTAAGTGATAGGGCTTTCATATTTCACATATGGATTCCATGTGGCAAGACTTCTCAATGGATACTCAATTTCACCTTGTGACCTTGACCTCAAATGTGATACTACTTTTCATCTGTTTTACTGACAAAGATGCCAACGGGGGCATTCGTGTTTCACAAACACAGGTTTTATTCGTTCATAACATTTTCAAATACATACACCAAAGAAAAAATATTTACCCTCAAGATTGATTCCCGACTGCCTTAGTGAGTCAAGTAAGTTATTCATAATGATATGCCCTTCACTTGCTCTGAAGTATTCATGGATCAGTTGACAGAACATTTCTTCCGTGCCATATTTTTCAAAACTTGCCACTTTGTTGAGTCGAGTTGTATCCAAATGTAGACGTCTGCCACATGATAAGATTTGATCAGGAGCTGTAAAATCGATTGAATGAAATGGAATGGTGAAAAGTATCGGTTAGTCAACGTTCATACCTTAATTAATTTTTACGTTATGATGAAGTAAGGTGTTGTGACCTGGACCTCTTACTTTGAATCTACTGTTGCAATAGGCAACATTTATGGACACTGCTTTATTCTAGCTTACACAGCATATACAATCAGTTTTAATGCAGTGTTCTAAAAGGGAATAAAGAAATATATTTGGTCGATAAAAAGTTTATACAACTTTTATATCGACCCAATGTATGTTTGTACCCCCCCCTCCCCTGTAAAACACTGTGTATAACAAATGTATCCCGCTGATGGCTTTAGGTTTGTGTTTGTGTATGTTACGTCAAACTATTTTAAAGCATCTCAGTGACGTGGACAGCGTAAAGCGTCTTAGAATTCGAAGAAGCAGGGTGTTGAAATAATATCCTGTCAGTGACCTAATAAAACATAATATAATGTATTTGGTTCTTCACATTTAATCAAATTTTCATACAACTTTTTATTTTTGATCGTCCTTAAAGGAGCGGGATGTTAAAATTATATCCAGCCAGTGAGCCAATATAATACGATATTAAACATATATTTAAAATTTTATAATAATGCATTTTTACCTATTATTCCTTGATAGCGCTGACACAAGGCTTTAACTTCACTTGGTGTTCTTTCAAACCTACTAGGATCCGTTTTATCCGAAGCATTTGATTCGCATTTCAGAGTGAAGTCGAGTAGCATCTTGTAAAGTGTGTTTTCTACAAAATCTACTGGTGCTTCGGGAGTTAGCGGAACTGGCTCTGCCTCAATTCTAAGCATGACATCCTCAAGCTTTCTTTTGTGAACCTCAAGCTGGATCTCCAACTACGTGAAACCCACAAACGACTTTACTCAAGAAGATGGTATTTAATTCAGTCTGTTTTTATAGTCTATATCAGATTTTGTATGCAGATTATAAAAAAATCGAAATTCTTACTTCATCGTTCTTTTTCTTTAGTTCCATGTTTTCTATGTTGGTTTGATCCAATGATTTCCTCTCCCCGATTTTCTGTATCTGTAGCTGTAGATTTTCGTTCTGGTCAAGTAGAGCTGCACATTCATTTGCTCTTAGCTTTGGAAAAACAAACCAGAGTAATTTAGATAACGCTTATACAGAAAAGGAATAGAAATATAGATATATCTTTATGTTGCTTTTTCAAGGACAAAGTGTTGAATTTTACTTTTTCTGATTATTATGCAAGTTCAATTTCATGTTCAATTTATTCAGATAATCCAACTTAATGGAATACAATATATACAAATTTTCAAATCGTTCATGGCAATATGAATAACAGTATTAAATATTCTAATATGACTTGATTCTTTTTCCCTATTAAGACAACAAACGCGAGCCGGGCTCTATTCTCCAATATAGGCCCTATAGCGATAAGCCACGCCTACCCATTTTCTGAAAGCAGATAAACCGGCAGGAACTGGTTTTTACCAAGAATCAAAATGTCTAAGTTTGGTCATCATTAGAATAGAAATACAAAATGACAAGCCGGGCTCTATTGTCTCATAATGCCCTCGCGTCCTCAGCCAATCGCATTTATCACCTCGCCGCTGACGCGGCTCGTTAATAAATGTGATTGGCTGAGGACGCTCGGGCATTATGAGACAATAGAGCCCAGCTTGTCATTTTTAGCTCTACTGGTCTCAGACCAGTCGAGCTTATGCGATACCCCGTCGTCCGGCGTCTGTCCGTCTGTCCGTCCGTCCGTCCGTCCGTCCGTAAACAATTCTTGTGCTCGCAACTCCTCTGAAACCATAGGAGATAGAAAGTTAATTCTTTTTGCATCCTACTTGGTATGAGGTCTAGTTGTGCACCTGACATTTGGTTTCAGCCCCTGACCCCCAGGGTCTTAGAAAATGGGCGTGGTCATGAAAATCTATGTAATCTTGTGCTCGCAACTCCTCTGACACTGTAAATGATGGAAACTTAATTCTTTTTGCAATATGATGGTTCTGTGGTCTAGTTGTGCACCTGATATTTTGTTTGAGCCCCTGACCCCCAGGGTCTTAGAAAATGGGTGTGGTCATTTTCACCTGTATAACTCTATGTAATCTTGTGCTCGCAACTCCTCTGACACTATAATGATGGAGACTTAATTCTTTTTGCAATATGATGGGTCTGTGGTGTAGTTGTGCATCTGATATTTTGTTTGAGCCCCTGACCCCCAGGGTCTTAGAAAATGGGTGTGGTCATTTTCACCTATATAACTCTATGTAATCTTGTGCTCGCAACTCCTCTGACACTATAAATGATGGAGACTTAATTCTTTTTGCAATATGATGGGTCTGTGGTCTAGTTGTGCATCTGATATTTTGTTTGAGCCCCTGACCCCCAGGGTCTTAGAAAATGGGTGTGGTCATTTTCACCTATTTAACTCTATGTAATCTTGTGCTCGCAACTCCTCTGACACTATAAATGATGGAGACTTAATTCTTTTTGCAATATGATGGGTCTGTGGTGTAGTTGTGCATCTGATATTTTGTTTGAGCCCCTGACCCCCAGGGTCTTAGAAAATGGGTGTGGTCATTTTCACATATTTAACTCTATGTAATCTTGTGCTCGCAACTCCTCTGACACTATAAATGATGGAGACTTAATTCTTTTTGCAATATGATGGGTCTGTGGTGTAGTTGTGCGCTTGATATTTTGTTTGAGCCCCTGACCCCCAGGGTCTTAGAAAATGGGTGTGGTCATTTTCACATATTTAACTCTATGTAATCTTGTGCTCGCAACTCCTCTGACACTATAAATGATGGAGACTTAATTCTTTTTGCAATATGATGGGTCTGTGGTCTAGTTGTGTACCTAATATGTTGTTTGAGCCCCTGACCCCCAGGGTCTTAGAAAATGGGTGTGGTCATTTTCACCTATATAACTCTATGTAATCTTGTGCTCGCAACTCCTCTGACACTATAAATGATGGAGACTTAATTCTTCTTGCAATATGATGGGTCTGTGGTGTAGTTGTGCATCTGATATTTTGTTTGAGCCCCTGACCCCCAGGGTCTTAGAAAATGGGTGTGGTCATTTTCATCTATTTAACTCTATGTAATCTTGTGCTCGCAACTCCTCTGACACTATAAATGATGGAGACTTAATTTTTTTTGCAATATGATGGGTCTGTGGTCTAGTTGTGTACCTAATATGTTGTTTAAGCCCCTGACCCCCAGGGTCTTAGAAAATGGGTGTGGTCATTTTCACCTATATAACTCTATGTAATCTTGTGCTCGCAACTCCTCTGACACTATAAATGATGGAGACTTAATTCTTTTTGCAATATGATGGGTCTGTGGTCTAGTTGTGCACCTGATATTTTGTTTGAGCCCCTGACCCCCAGGGTCTAAGAAAATGGGTGTGGTCATTTTTACCAACATAACTCTATGTAATCTTGTGCTCGCAACTCCTCTGACACTATAAATGATGGAGACTTAATTCTTTTTGCAATATGATGGGTCTGTGGTGTAGTTGTGCGCTTGATATTTTGTTTGAGCCCCTGACCCCCAGGGTCTTAGAAAATGGGTGTGGTCATTTTTACCAACATAAGTCTATGTAATCTTGTGCTCGCAACTCCTCTGACACTATAAATGATGGAGACTTAATTCTTTTTGCAATATGATGGGTCTGTGGTCTAGTTGTGTACCTAATATGTTGTTTGAGCCCCTGACCCCCAGGGTCTTAGAAAATGGGTGTGGTCATTTTCACCTATATAACTCTATGTAATCTTGTGCTCGCAACTCCTCTGACACTATAAATGATGGAGACTTAATTCTTCTTGCAATATGATGGGTCTGTGGTGTAGTTGTGCATCTGATATTTTGTTTGAGCCCCTGACCCCCAGGGTCTTAGAAAATGGGTGTGGTCATTTTCATCTATTTAACTCTATGTAATCTTGTGCTCGCAACTCCTCTGACACTATAAATGATGGAGACTTAATTTTTTTTGCAATATGATGGGTCTGTGGTCTAGTTGTGTACCTAATATGTTGTTTAAGCCCCTGACCCCCAGGGTCTTAGAAAATGGGTGTGGTCATTTTCACCTATATAACTCTATGTAATCTTGTGCTCGCAACTCCTCTGACACTATAAATGATGGAGACTTAATTCTTTTTGCAATATGATGGGTCTGTGGTGTAGTTGTGCATCTGATATTTTGTTTGAGCCCCTGACCCCCAGGGTCTTAGAAAATGGGTGTGGTCATTTTCACCTATTTAACTCTATGTAATCTTGTGCTCGCAACTCCTCTGACACTATAAATGATGGAGACTTAATTCTTTTTGCAATATGATGGGTCTGTGGTCTAGTTGTGCACCTGATATTTTGTTTGAGCCCCTGACCCCCAGGGTCTAAGAAAATGGGTGTGGTCATTTTTACCAACATAAGTCTATGTAATCTTGTGCTCGCAACTCCTCTGACACTATAAATGATGGAGACTTAATTCTTTTTGCAATATGATGGGTCTGTGGTCTAGTTGTGCGCTTGATATTTTGTTTGAGCCCCTGACCCCCAGGGTCTTAGAAAATGGGTGTGGTCATTTTCACCTATTTAACTCTATGTAATCTTGTGCTCGCAACTCCTCTGACACTATAAATGATGGAGACTTAATTCTTTTTGCAATATGATGGGTCTGTGGTCTAGTTGTGCACCTGATATTTTGTTTGAGCCCCTGACCCCGAGGGTCTTAGAAAATGGGTGTGGTCATTTTTACCTACATAACTCTATGTAATCTTGTGCTCGCAACTCCTCTGACACTATAAATGATGGAGACTTAATTCTTTTTGCAATATGATGGGTCTGTGGTCTAGTTGTGTACCTAATATGTTGTTTGAGCCCCTGACCACCAGGGTCTTAGAAAATGGGTATGGTCATTTTCACCTATATAACTATGTAATCTTGTGCTCGCAACTCCTCTGACACTATAAATGATGGAGACTTAAGGTATCCGTTGTACAATTAAATATCAAGTGTATTATATAGGTATAATCATGGCATATGTTTACCTAAAATATACTTAACACAACATAAATAATGGTTTTTATCATCAAAGGTCAACATGCCGACCGCCACTCAAGCCACGGAAACTATCGAGACACTGCCGAAGATTACCGAGTTAATTTTAACACTGTTTAAATGGACGAGACGTCCGCGAGATCTTCATTTGTACATTGGATACGTTAATTCTTTTTGCAATATGATGGATCTGTGGTCTACTTTTTTATTCTGATATTTTATTTGAGCTCCTGACCCCCAGGGTCTTAGAAAATGGGTGTGGTCATTTTCTCCTATATAACTCTTTGAATCTTATTTTTTGTGTCATTGAACTAGCAGCCCCTGGCCACTAGGATATTGAAAAATTGTCATGGCATTCTTTTTTGAAATGTCTTATCTTGGATATTATGAATTCCATGAGTGATATTCTAGTTGCAGTTTAATGGATATGTTGTTTTGTTGTGCAATGCTTCTTATAATTTATTAAAGCGCCTGCTTCCTTATAATGGTCTTTGGTTTAAAAGAAAGGAAATTGATCTTTTAAAACAAAACAACCAGGAGAGCTACAGTCTCGTCAGAGACTTCTGGTTTATTTCTTAAATATATTATTACTAATTACATATATCATGATAAATTTACAGTAGAAAAATCTTACTAAGGAGTACAGACTTTTGAATTAATAATTTTGATAAATTTACATAATTTTCGTAATCTTGAAATATCATTTTCTGTAAATAGATTCCTAAATTTGATAACATTAACTCTTGAACAATAGTAATTTCCTCACAATAATTTTCTATCATTAAGTTGGGTGGGACATTCTAAAATATAATGAAACTCATCACCTAGTGCATTTGATGTCCATAAATTACAATAAATCACAATACCTTTCATTTCTAGCAATATTTGACCATCGATCTATTTCTTTTTTTGCATACATTTAGTTATGGAATTACAAAGCACAAAAAATAATATAAAAAAAAATTTAACTGCTAGCATGGTCTGTCCCTATGGTGCTACTTACCCAGCATATCAGTACATTTGTAATGGTATCAAATCAATACTAATAAATTTGCCATACTTGACTTGATATTTTTAGACATTGTAATTTGTAAATTGTAGTGTTATTGTTTTCATTTTACCAGAGAAAGATAATATATTTAAGATCTTAAATAACACACCTCAATTAGTTCGTGGATTCTTTCTGTAAGTATTCTGTTTTCGCGTATGTATGCCCTAGTGACCTTCACGTTGGACTCGTCCAAGTCCTGGTAATATGATCTTTCCCTCGTCCATATGAATTCCTTAATTAAGTCACACTTGACGAGTGGACCTGTTGTATGCCCTGTAAAAAATTCAACACAAACAAGACATAAATTCTTAATTGTTTATACCATGTATACTAAAAAAGACAAAATTAGTAAAACTGATGAATGCTCCTCGAACACAATAATTTTGACACCAAAAAGTTGGATTACCTGAGTGTCTTTGACCTTTCAGAAATGATCATGAATTACCTTGACCTTTAACCCTAATATAACCTTGAAGACTTTTGTCTGAAAGCCCACATCATGCAAAATAGACTAAATAATCCAGTCTCTCCGCTGCCGCTAACAGAGACTGAACCCCACTATGGTTGTTACAGAACGAAGTCGGACGAAACTGTTGCCCAACGATTTTTCCGTGTACAGACCGTTAATATTTATTTTCTTGCAGGTGACATTTAAGTAAACATTAAACTAACAATCTCTACCCACGTCGCGTTTTTTTCTCGCTTCGTTGAACATTGCATTTTTGCCAATTTTGCCTTGCCTATTTAGTTTGGTAGGGATTTAAAATTGGCCAAAAAAAAAAAAAAAAATGCAACAACGAAGCGAAAAAAAAAAACGCGAGGTGGGTATAGATAGTTAGTTTAATGTTTACTTCAGTGTCACCTGCACGAAAATCAATATTAAAGGTCTGTAATTTGGAAAAAATCGTTGGGCAACAGTTTGGTCAGACTTCGTTCTGTAACAACCATAGTGGGGTTCAGTCTCTGTTAGCGGCAGCGGAGAGACTGGATTATTTAGTCTACATGCAAAACAGTAAGTGAAATTTGAACAACTTTATTATCCCCACGAAGGAATGTGTAATACACCCCCCCCCCCAACAAACATCAACACAATAACAAGTCTAAGTCTATAAGTATCAAAATCCCTGAGATATGCACAAGGTGATGTTTTTTTCCGGCCATCATTCAAAATTTCAGACCGTTTTGACAAAACACTGATTTGTAAAGTTTTTATTGCAAAAAGCGCTATTTTCAGCCTGGAAATTACCTTGACCTGTGATTATTGAGCTTATGTGACCTTGGTCCTGAAGGGCTATCCATATAAACAATTTAAGGCTCTATGATGACATTCTGATAAGCAGCTTATATATGTACATTGTATATACATTCACCTGAAGTTATGTGTAACACCCCTTTGGGCACGCAATTTCTCATCAACGCAATAAAAGTCTCAAAATCCGTATTAAATGTAAAAGATTACCGGTATGCATTTTTCAGACCAATGAGTTAAAAAAAAGATCATGACGATAATAACAGCACTCACAATAGAGCACAAAATTGAGCATCGACGGACCCCTAGCAAGCTATAGGTTGGACCAGGTGTCCGGGAGGAGTATGCATCCCCTGTTGGCTAGCAGCACCCGCCGTCGATGTTCACGCACGAAAAAGAAACAATATATAAATAAACCCTGATTTTTAATTAATGGGTTTTTTTTTGCAAGAAAGGTATAGCCTGGAAATTACCTTTTTACCTTTGTCAATTGACCTTAAGTGACCACTGTCCCAAATGATCTATCCTAATGAACGTGTAAGGATTTAAGAGACATGAGCTCGGACGTACGGACATACAGAAAGACAGACAGATAGCGACTATATCCTCCCACGAAAATTTTCGGGCAGCATAAAAAAAGTTATATTTTCAACTTTAAGAATATATTACCCTCTTTCTATATGCTCATAACTCCATACTTCTGAGAGAAAAAGAGTGGTACTATAATTGTAAGAAAAAACTCACTGTTGGATATGGCACTGCGCACCAAATGTAGCAAGCCCTCTTGAAATTTCTTGCTTCTTTCGAATAAGGCTGATTTTTGCAACTTTGTAAAAAGTTTCGGAACCTTCAATTTACAGGTCGGTACGAGTATTATATCACGATCATAGTCAATTCCTAAAGCAATCTCATACTGACTCCACAAATATGGATCGGTGAGAAAATTCTTGTCCATTAAGCATATTAACAATGTGCATTTTGGTATCAAATCCCGCGCATCCTCGTATCGATAGCTTCCGGGAATGATATCTCTTACTCGAAAGATACAATGGTATTGTTTCTGTTCTAATATACCCAAAACGTGCCGTCCACGTTTTACGGTTTTCGGGTCTTGAACAGGACAGGTAATATAGATTATGACGTGTCCGGGAATGTGATGGAAAGAACTGTAAGATCCAATTTGAGTGGACGACAGTGCCTAAAAATATAATTTGTATAGTACAATTGTAAATGAGATATGTTATAAATCGTCTTCTATAAGTTATTTTGTTCTACAATCCTTTTGTAAATTTGTTGGAAAACTGATTGTTTTGTAAAAAGTGCATTCTTTTTGCATTAACACTTTCTATATGTGTAAATGTGCATAAACGTTCTTTGCATTTGTTCGGGATATTGAAAAGCTCTGACATCCAAAAAGCATCCAATTTCTTGAGCTTTACCATCCCTTTTCGTTGATGAAAAACATTAAAGCACGCACCCTTCGTCATACATATAAGTACTTTTTTTATGTTTATTACTTTTATCCATAAAACCCTGTTTCTATAATCAATATTATTGATGGAAAGAATTTAAAATGCAACCGCAAAAAAGGGATGATGAGAAAGACAGATTGATGGCATGCATAGAAGTTGATAAATATGAGAAATGACTTGCCATAAGGTCATACTAAAAAGTTGCAAATTACATGTAGAACTTGGGTATAAGGTCAGGATCCCCTAGAATTATACAATACAAGAGGCCCGGGGCCAACATCGCTCACCTCAGAACATTGGAAATCTTACCCTACCGGGATTTGAATATGACTTATGCTTGTATAATTCTAATCATAAGCTATGCTTTATGCAATGACCAATAAGTGCTTAAAGCCTTTTTGATGGAGTTTATGAGAAAGATATTATATTACATCTTCATTTGTACATATCGAAAGTCATACACAAAAGCATACATTTATAAAATTCTATTAGAATACTACTAATAGAAGGGTACCCCCTTGACCAAATTTTGCCTTTGGTGGCGCAAACTCTTGATGGATCCTGACGAAAAACAGCAACACTTGTAGAGAAAAAATTGACTTCAAGTGAACCAAAAATTAAATAATCCTGATCGTCTTGATTTGTCGATACGTGCTTCGGTTCTGAAGAAGTTTGTAAACGGATGGGTACCCCTTTGATCTACTTTTGCCTGTGGTGGCGCGACCTGGTGACGAATCCGGACGAAAAACAACATAAGCATAAGTACAAATGTACTTCATTCCTACAGTTTATCAAAATCCATTCAGTGGTTCTGGAGAGAAGTCCAATAGGTACAATATAATGTATGAAGATACCCCTTAACCTTCTTCCTTTTTTACGTAAAAAAAAATCATTAAAAATCAGAAAAAATAAATTTTCGACCAAAGTCAATATAAAACCATTAAATAACTTATACATGACAAAAATGCAGTAAAGTAGTGCATAAAACCATACACTAATAGAGAAATGATGAAAAAATGGGCATTTCTGACAAAGTCCGAAAAGACCTCAAAAACGCGTAAAAAATTTGACTTCGGAATGGACATAAAGATAACAATATTAACACATCCTTCCGTGACCTCCTTTTGCCTGTAGTGGCGCTGCCTGGTGACGGATTCGAACGAAAAACAACAACATTTGTAGGGGGACATAAAATACTTCATTTAAAATACCTAGTTTCATCAAACTCGATCCCGTCAGTGGTTCTGGAGAAGAAGTCTGATATGTGAATTATCATATTGAAATATTTTCTATCATAACAATTTAGTGCACCAAATATGCATTCCAACAAACAATGTCTTATCAGTAATACCCAAGGCCGAAAGATAGGTAATCCAAGTATCAGAAATTTTGGCAAACATATTTTGGAATACAGTTGACAGTTGACAATTGACAATTGAATTGTCAACTGCATTCTAGAATACAGTTGACAATTCGATTTAAAGATGAATGTTCTACTAATATCTAAGTCTTTAATGTTTACCATATCTAATTTAACAATCCATTTTCTTATCTAAGCAACCCCCCTCCCAACATACACACAATAGAATTCAGACATGAAAATAATCTCCATATAAATGCAATAAAATTCCAGCATGAAAATAATTTTGATTGGTAATAGTTAAAATTTTATAGTAATCCCCTAGTTAGGGCGCTGATATTTTCAGGGATTCATGCCTAGGTATAGACAAGTACACACTAAAAATTTGGTGAGGGTACATGACCTAATTACCGAGAAATGAGACCGAGAACTTTGCCAATATTTCTGAAATTCTGACCAAGTCTCAAAATTGTCTAAGTTCAAAATTTTATAGTAATCCCCTGGTTAGGGCGCTGATATTTTCAGGGATTCATGCCTAGGTATAGACAAGTACACACTAAAAATTTGGTGAGGGTACATGACCTAATTACCGAGAAATGAGACCGAGAACTTTGCCAATATTTCTGAAATTCTGACCAAGTCTCAAAATTGTCTAAGTTCAAAATTTTATAGTAATCCCCTGGTTAGGGCGCTGATATTTTCAGGGATTCATGCCTAGGTATAGACAAGTACACACTAAAAATTTGGTGAGGGTACATGACCTAATTACCGAGAAATGAGACCGAGAACTTTGCCAATATTTCTGAAATTCTGACCAAGTCTCAAAATTGTCTAAGTTCAAAATTTTATAGTAATCCCCTGGTTAGGGCGCTGATATTTTCAGGGATTCATGCCTAGGTATAGACAAGTACACACTAAAAATTTGGTGAGGGTACATGACCTAATTACCGAGAAATGAGACCGAGAACTTTGCCAATATTTCTGAAATTCTGACCAAGTCTCAAAATTGTCTAAGTTCAAAATTTTATAGTAATCCCCTGGTTAGGGCGCTGATATTTTCAGGGATTCATGCCTAGGTATAGACAAGTACACACTAAAAATTTGGTGAGGGTACATGACCTAATTACCGAGAAATGAGACCGAGAACTTTGCCAATATTTCTGAAATTCTGACCAAGTCTCAAAATTGTCTAAGTTCAAAATTTTATAGTAATCCCCTGGTTAGGGCGCTGATATTTTCAGGGATTCATGCCTAGGTATAGACAAGTACACACTAAAAATTTGGTGAGGGTACATGACCTAATTACCGAGAAATGAGACCGAGAACTTTGCCAATATTTCTGAAATTCTGACCAAGTCTCAAAATTGTCTAAGTTCAAAATTTTATAGTAATCCCCTGGTTAGGGCGCTGATATTTTCAGGGATTCATGCCTAGGTATAGACAAGTACACACTAAAAATTTGGTGAGGGTACATGACCTAATTACCGAGAAATGAGACCGAGAACTTTGCCAATATTTCTGAAATTCTGACCAAGTCTCAAAATTGTCTAAGTTCAAAATTTTATAGTAATCCCCTGGTTAGGGCGCTGATATTTTCAGGGATTCATGCCTAGGTATAGACAAGTACACACTAAAAATTTGGTGAGGGTACATGACCTAATTACCGAGAAATGAGACCGAGAACTTTGCCAATATTTCTGAAATTCTGACCAAGTCTCAAAATTGTCTAAGTTCAAAATTTTATAGTAATCCCCTGGTTAGGGCGCTGATATTTTCAGGGATTCATGCCTAGGTATAGACAAGTACACACTAAAAATTTGGTGAGGGTACATGACCTAATTACCGAGAAATGAGACCGAGAACTTTGCCAATATTTCTGAAATTCTGACCAAGTCTCAAAATTGTCTAAGTTCAAAATTTTATAGTAATCCCCTGGTTAGGGCGCTGATATTTTCAGGGATTCATGCCTAGGTATAGACAAGTACACACTAAAAATTTGGTGAGGGTACATGACCTAATTACCGAGAAATGAGACCGAGAACTTTGCCAATATTTCTGAAATTCTGACCAAGTCTCAAAATTGTCTAAGTTCAAAATTTTATAGTAATCCCCTGGTTAGGGCGCTGATATTTTCAGGGATTCATGCCTAGGTATAGACAAGTACACACTAAAAATTTGGTGAGGGTACATGACCTAATTACCGAGAAATGAGACCGAGAACTTTGCCAATATTTCTGAAATTCTGACCAAGTCTCAAAATTGTCTAAGTTCAAAATTTTATAGTAATCCCCTGGTTAGGGCGCTGATATTTTCAGGGATTCATGCCTAGGTATAGACAAGTACACACTAAAAATTTGGTGAGGGTACATGACCTAATTACCGAGAAATGAGACCGAGAACTTTGCCAATATTTCTGAAATTCTGACCAAGTCTCAAAATTGTCTAAGTTCAAAATTTTATAGTAATCCCCTGGTTAGGGCGCTGATATTTTCAGGGATTCATGCCTAGGTATAGACAAGTACACACTAAAAATTTGGTGAGGGTACATGACCTAATTACCGAGAAATGAGACCGAGAACTTTGCCAATATTTCTGAAATTCTGACCAAGTCTCAAAATTGTCTAAGTTCAAAATTTTATAGTAATCCCCTGGTTAGGGCGCTGATATTTTCAGGGATTCATGCCTAGGTATAGACAAATACACACTAAAAATTTAGTGAGGGTACATGACCTAATTACCGAGAAATGAGACCGAGAACTTTGCCAATATTTCTGAAATTCTGACCAAGTCTCAAAATTGTCTAAGTTCAAAATTTTATAGTAATCCCCTGGTTAGGGCGCTGATATTTTCAGGGATTCATGCCTAGGTATAGACAAGTACACACTAAAAATTTGGTGAGGGTACATGACCTAATTTCTCGAATGCAGAATGTTTTCTGCTGATAGATTATTTACTTCTTGTCGTTTATTCGCGAGCGTTTTATTTTCACGATATTTGTGAGATCTTCCCGTTTTTTAAAAGTTGAACGCCGCGAATATGCCCTAAGACATGGTTAGTAAGTTACGCATATGCGATTTCGCGAAAATAAATAACTTCATCTGAGTTCGCTTACTGAAGACGCTGCGAATAAAACAATCAATGGTACATACTATGCTTCACTTCTGACACAGTTACGGGTAAACATTAAAATGCCGCGGAGAGCTCACTAATTTAATGTGTGTTGTTCCACAAGGGCAATGCTCCTGTTCACAAGCCTGTCGCTGCAATGACTGCAAATCGTGATTGTGGTTTTAATTTGATTGTGCATCCGCCTTATTTAATCAGAATTTCATTTATTTCCAAAACTGAAAGCAGATATTTTTGGCATCAACTGTCAGTCCTATGATGGCGTCATACTTTCAATGGATGACTTTCTAACTAGTCCAGATATGGAGTTCTTTGAAAATGGTATTGGAGCCTTTAAAACACCGGTGGTAAATTTGCATAGATGCAGAAGGAGGTAATGTAAATGTAATGTAAAAAATAATGAAATTCAAATCGTTCAATACGAGGATCACAACATATCAATCAGCCCTCGTATGATTCCTCTTCTACTCCTCTTATTGGCTAGCCTCAATGCACTCGACTTGAAGATTTCATATTTGGAACATACCCCTCATAGCGTATAAGTTGTGAAATGCTACGCCATATACAGACAAAAAAGGAATTTTGCTGCACATGAGGGGGATTTGTGATCTTGAAATTAAAATCGTCACGTTTGACATAAAACAGGTAAAAAGAGATGACTTATCAATTGTATCATAGTATTATGGCTAGGTAGGAGGCTGAAGTGTTACATTCAATTACTTCTTTGATGATGAACAATTCTCTGGGATTGATGGCACAAGAATGGTTTGATTATTGATGGAGATTACGCCATCAATGTAGTCCACTTGATCTGTGGTGATGTTTCAAATCAAAAACGGTAGGAATTCTGCCTCGTATGAATAAAAGAGGATGTAGAAAAATAGTGGCACAGTTTGTGCCCAATGAAATTCTAATATTTTGTTGGAATATTTGGCCTTCAAAATCAACTACAATATTAAACGTCTTCAAATTTCATTGTAACATTTAAGAACAAGTAGAGGAGTATATATTGTTAAATGCCCCCCCCCCTAAAATCGACTTCTCCAAAATGAAAATTTGTTGACATTTTAAGATACTTAAACGTCTATATTTTGAAAAATCTAGTCACAAAAACTACTCTTCGCTTTCTAAGACATTGTTAATATTGCATAGATATCATGAAAACCTGTGATTCTATCATTTTTTCATGCAAAAATAGCATTCTTGGTTATTTTCATTGAGATAACACGGAGCGGGATCATGAACAACTTTTTTCCTTTTGTGTACACTTAAACATGTTAAAGACGTGCAAAAGCAACAACATATCAAAATATATAAGTTGTTTAGAAGCCCGCTCGACACTAACTAATAGGAAGATTATCGAAAATTAGCCCAAAAGTGACGTTATTCCAGAAATTTGGCAAAATACTTATACCATTTTTGAAGTCAAAATTCTGGGAATCTGTGAAAGGAAATTAAAGATTATGTATCATTTCAGAAGTAGCCTACATTGTAGAACAAATATTGGTACAAATTCGTTACTTAATGAAAATTCAAGATTTTGCCATGAAAGGGGACCATTCCCTATATAAACAATTCCTAGTCCTTTGCAGCATGCGTTGTTATTTGAATTTGATTGCACTTGGGCTCATCGAATGCGTTTAAGAAACGATCAACCGAAGTTGATCGAACTTAGCCCTCGGGGACTCTTGGTCCACCAGCAGTGACACTCACCAAGTGGTACAAATGTTAAACGTCTTAAAATATCATGTTTCAAAATTCAAGCATCTTGGTGATGTCGTCATAAGTGAACTTGTATTTTAAATCAGAGTGTTCCTTGACAATTTACATTCTCAATGACCTTAATTTTGTATATGATCCCTTATCAGGTGATTGCAGTAAAATTTTGGACCTAGAAAACTTTGAGACTTTATCGTATCGTAACCAGGGTGATACTATTATTCCTCGGTAACAAGGCCATGTACCCTAACCAAATGTATAGTGTGTTTGGGTAAATACCAACGCATGAATCCCTGAAAATTTCAGTATCGTAACCAGGGGAATACTACACAAGTTTGGTCCACTAAGAATACTTTGAGAATTTGTCTGAATGGTATAGAAATATTGGCAATGTTCTCGGCCTCATTTCTCGATAACAAGGTCATGTACCCCCATCAAATTTGAAGTGTGTTTGAGTCAATGCCTAGGCATGAATCTCTGAAAATTTCAGTATCGTAACCAGGGGAATACTATGACAGTTTGGACTTAGAATTTCTTCAAAATTTGTCTGAATTGTAGAAATATTGGCAAAGTTCTCGGCCTCATTCCTCGGTAACAAGGTCATGTACCCTCACCAAATTTAAAGTGAGTTTGAGTCAATGCCTAGGCATGAATCCCTGAAAATTTCAGTATCGTAACCAGGGGAATACTGTAAAAGTTTGGACTAAGAATTTTTTTTCAAAATTTGTCTGAATTGTAGAAATATTGGGAAAGTTCTCGGCCTCATTCCTCGGTAACAAGGTCATGTACCCTCACCAAATTTAAAGTGAGTTTTAGTCAATGCCTAGGCATGAATCCCTGAAAATTTCAGTATCGTAACCAGGGGAATACTATAAAACTTTGGACTTAGAATTTTTTCAAAATTTGTCTGAATTGTAGAAATATTGGCAAAGTTATCGGCCTCATTCCTCGGTAACAAGGTCATGTACCCTCACCAAATTTAAATTGAGTTTGAGTCAATGCCTAGGCATGAATCCCTTAAAATTTCAGTATCGTAACCAGGGGAATCCTATAAAAGTTATAGCTATTACCAACAGGATGTTTCATTGCTTCAAGCTTACTTCATTTATTATTACCAACAGGATGTTTCAATGCTTCAAGATTACTTCATTTATTATTCATTCTGTAAGAAGTGTTGGTGGGGCATGGGTGTCATATCTATTTTTTGGTGTGATGAAATAGTAATACAAAAATTTATTATGCATACATTATCAATACAGTTGTTTCGTAGTCGAATTGTCAACCGTATTCTAGAATGCAGTTGACAATTCAATCGTCAACTGTCAACTGTCAACTGTATTCCAAAATATGTTTGCCAGAAATTTTTCACATGCATTTGTATATTTCAGGTCAGTGTAGAAACAGAGTAAAACTAGGCCGTCGATATTCCCGGGGGCTAACGTCCACCAAAAGAGGTTTAAATTTAATAATAATGTATAAAATATATTCTATCGTAATGATTTAGTGCACTATATGCGCTTTTCAGCAAATAATGTATAATCAGGGATGCTCAAGGCAGAGAGGAAATTCAAATTGTGAATATACGAAGAGCGAAATTCTAAGCATGACCTAAAATGTATGCAAAGGGGCATGCTAGGGGCGTAGGTATACAATGAGGTTGATACTCCTTAGGCTTAAATTATTTATCAAATTTAGAATAAGAAAATTTACAAATGTATTTTAAGTCCGTGTAGAGGCGAACGGTGTCCTCGTGGACTAACAGTCTGCAAGCAGCGGTTGTAATCAGTTTTTAACTCGCAAGTACCTTTGATACATGTACATGTATTCTACATAAATATCCTAAATCTATAAGATTCTACATACATATCCTAAATCTATACATGTAAGATGATTCAAGTCTTCTTACCATATTCGATAATTTCCTTTTATTTCCGTAAGAAATAGAAAGAGGAAGTGTGTTATGCAATGTAAGGTTTTTCCAATAATGCCCTAAAAGTTAGTGAATTTAAAAGTCCACGCATAAATACTGGTACATGTACATTTGTAAAGCCTACGTTTTATGCATTCAAACTGAACTTCCTGTTATGCACCATTTAAACGAATGATTTTAATAAGCACAAGTTCCTTACTACGTGCATTAAACCTGTTATGTGAACTTCCTTTAAAATTGTTTAAGTATAATTATTTTAGGCATTTAAGCATGTATATGTAGAATGACCTTTATCTAATTTAAGGTGGGTACCTTCTAAGTTGCGATTTCTGTCATAGCGAAGCAATTTCACTATCATAGTAATCATATAAATTAAATGCTTATTAAAGCGACTGGCTGAATATGTGAGCCCGGTCACTCTGATTTAAGGTGGGTTCCTTCTAAGTTGCGTTCTTTTCAAAAAAGGAAGTTTAACTGTTTAACTGACACTATTACTTATTAGGTTTGTCACTACCGTCCACAGAGATTTGTCTCGCCTTGCCTTCTATGGGCTTGAACAACCCGACAAATCGCTGTGGATGGTCAGTGATAAACCTAAAGACTGTCTCATATTTTGTCGAAGACCAAAATCTCTATTTTTTTGTTGGCGAAAATTGTCATTTCACGACTCTTTTTACATCCGAATTCCTTTGTACGGCGATGACGGAATAGCTGATGGTCAACAGACATTTAGACGGCGTGTACGTGACGCGAATTACGCACTCTGACTGGCTCGAACTAGTCCGAGGCAAATAAATCTCTTATACACAGGTATCTTTTCTATTTCCTTGTGACAAGACAACTTTAAACTTTGAGTATTTCTACTTAAACCTCTTGGTTACGATAAGATATTTTCCTAATTTCAAATTTTTCTGAAATTTATTCAATCAAATTTGGTTGAATTTAAAAATGACAGGAGAAAATATCTTTGACACTGTAGCTCAGCTTTTTGCACATGAACATAATTAAGTATTGACTCGTCAACATCTCCCAAATGACTTGTTATAGTGAACGGTATTTTTACATTTTTCATTATAATACGAAAGTGTTTCAAATTTTAATGCACCAGACACATCAGTGATGCTTCCCGCCAAATTGATTTTCAGACAGAGCCAAATTTCATTTCAGTAGCGCCCTCTGGTTTTATTTTTTGAATTTGAATTTGTGCAATTACTTTGCAGAGAGTGCTCTTTATTTTAAGGAGGCCTGGGTCGATTCAGTAGCAAAGTTGAATAAAATCGATGACCAAAATAGCATTGGAGGGATGATGCTCAGATGTTAACCTCCTTTAATTTTGATGTTATTATAAACATAAAAACACAGATGTGTGTCATGGAAAGATAACAACCTCAAAATGTATCCCTTTTTCATTTTATCGTGAAAAGGGTATGTTCTATATTTTCACAAGAATTTTTAAGCCTTTTGCTAGTGATTTCTTAATTCTAATTTCTTGTTTTTTTTATGTTTTATTTCCATTCACTTATTCCATACATACGCATTATATTTTGGAAGCTCTATTTTCCTATGTTCGATACATGACTATAGTACGGCAGCTATGGTTTGTTCAATTGTATTTTGTACAGTGCTTCAAAACAATATTCAGTTGCGCAACCCACGCAGAAACTCTCTAGAGTTACTTCATATATATGTATAATTATCAGTATAGTGAACGTGGTTGTTTTTACCCTTTTTGTGCTTTCTATACGTAATTATCAGTATAGTGAAAGTGGTTGTTTTTACTTTTTGTGCTTTTACACTTTATGTGCTTTGTGCTTTTACACTTTTTTGTGCTTTTACACTTTATGTGCTTTGTATATATAATTATCAGTATATAATGTTGTCATTTATGATTGAAGTATTTAATGCGACTGTTAATTACCCGAAACGTGCATATCTAGTTCATGTTGCAAATTAATCTGTTCTTAAATGATGCTATTGCATTTGATGGTATTGAATGTATACCTTTGATCACTGCAGCGTTGTCAGTTTGAGGGTCTCCTGATCATCTAGGTATTGGTGTGCTACAAAACATGACATATAGGATTTCACTAACATTTTTTGTCTAAGATATGGGGTTTTTTATTTAGCCTAGCATATGTTAAGGTAATCGACTGGCGACATTGTTCTTCAGATTAGAAATGATTTAACTTCGTCGTAAGGGAAAGATTCCTAAATGTGAATGATCATATTACATATTTTATAAATCAAAAAGTAGGGGATCTCCAACAACACCTTTGTTGCAGCACCCACAGTAAAATTCCAAAATACCAAATTCAAAAACACAGACAGAGACGCGAAAGGGATCAGGAGCACTAATTCACATCATAGAAACATCAAACACAAATGACTACTCATCAATCAACGTGACCAATGGGCAACTGGTGTCGACTTAGGACGGCCATCTGTCACGCCAGCAGCAGTGGATGTGGTTATCCGGATTACATGCGTACAACTCTCCCACTGTCTCAAAAAAGCACAATTATGGTGTAAAATAACCTTGTCACTGTGAGATGACATTTCACTTATCAATATGACTTATCCTTTCCTTCGTGACCAGTGGTTTGTACATGATATTTTAATGAACATAGTTAACATGGTATAGTAACCGCTCTACATTTATATGAATATGCATGGGTATCTTGGTTTTAAAGAAAGATAAAGATACTACAGTGGTAAAAATATTGTCGTTAGTCGGAATCAAGACACTTAATTTTTTTTTCAAATTATGTAGACATTTCGTTTGTTTTAATAAGAACTTTGTAGAGTGTTGTAGCCTTTACGAATGAAAATACTGCTAAAAAAAAAATAACAGGCTATGGTAACTGTATGGCAGACATAATAACTTTCAATTTGTATGATTGCCGAATGATTCGCGGTGAGAAAGTACTCAAATTCTATAATATCATGACTAAATGATATGACACTGTTTTAGAATACTTAGATTTTTTACATTAATTAATTTTCAGCCCACGTGCGATATTTCTCTTGCTTTACCATGACTTAGTCTGATTTTTGACGTCCATCTGCGTTTATTGAATATGATTACTACAAACCCTCGTATTACAATCAAATTCGTTGAAAGTTAAAATCGATTGGCATATGATATAATACAAAAAAACTATCATGAAGATTAAATTCTGTTATTGTCAAATGTATTTTTTTATTCATTTTCTTCGAAAAGATAATTGACGAGGGAAAAATGAATTGGAGCCACCCCTACTCAATTTAAAATCAACGAAAAAAGGGAAATTTCAAACATTAAAATATACTTAAACTGTAAGAAGAATTTGAAAAAAAAATCTATGAATATTATTCGACATGCAAAAAGAAATATTGAAAGAAAAGTCTCAGGCGTATAATACTCTATTTCCTATTGTTAAATTAAATACCACGAAATTGACGACTTCGACAATGTTCTGAACCATATGCATTTTGAAAGTGAGCTGAATAAAACAGACAAAGCATAAAATAAAATATCTAAAAAATATATGAGATATGGCAGTGCATAGCATAATTACTACCTTTTCGACAATGTTGTTATTATACCGTAAGAGTGCAATGCGTTTAACATGATATATCGATAGTTTACCTAACTGCCTTACATTTCAAGTAGTTTGTTTAAAGATGAATATCCTATTGAAGTCCCAGTAGACTCAGAAATTAAAGAGGAGAGCTCCAACAAGACCCGGTTGCAGCACCAAGAGCAAAACATCAAACACCCCAAGCGAAAACACAGAGAAGACATAGACAGCAAGAGACACAAAAGTAACGTGGAAAACCAAACATGACATCAAAATACTAAACACAAAAAAAAAAAATCCACACATGAACCAATGGACAAACGGTGCTGACTTAGGACGACCATCTGCTGCGTTAGCAGCAAATAGTGTGGTTATCCGAATTACATCCACACAACCATCCAACATTTCGGGTTAACCAAAGGTCTCGAAGAACACACAATTGTAATGTAATATAATCTACTCACTATAAGATGACCACATAAACAAGACAGCAAAGCACAGGGCCCAATCAACACACAGAGGAATATATAAATGGATATAAAAAGGGCGTAAGAAATACAGTCCATGCTCTGCTGGCTGTAGCGAGCTCATTCATGTTATCACCCAAGGAGTCCGATCGACATTCAGAGAGGAGAGGTGGTCAGGGTCCTGTCTCCCCTAAAGACGTTTGAATAGGGCCCGTCAAGGAGCCCCGTTGTCACAGTCAGTTAGAGTTCAAGTCTTTTAAGAATGACCTGGTACAAGGCTGTATGTAAATTGGTCCAGTACCATGTTTAGTGTCCGTCTAGTGATATAAGGATCATGTCCAAGGTATAAAAGACGTTTGATGATTATGATGTATTTTCGATGGTTATTCTGTCTACCTTTGATACTTCTAATCTTATACAGTATGTCACTATAAAAGGCAGGAAACTTTGAAATGTAGGAATGAAACAGCTCTTTCTCATCATCTTTAAATGTGGAGGGTATGCGAAATCTGAAAAAGAGCTTTAAGGAATACTGTTAGAATATAGTGGAATTATGACCTTATTTCATTTCATTTTTGATAAACGATATATAAACCAAACAAAATAGACTTCATTGCAACATAAACTATTGTTTGTAACACAAGAACAATAAATAATTGAGACGAGCTAACTTGGACCGGACTGATTACATTCAATGTAAGTTGATTGATTCTTCAAAAGTACGTGGGCTGATTGATATGTTGTGAGTCTCGTATTGATGAATTTTATCAAACATGTTGCATTATTTTTCTACATAATTCCCTTCAGTATCTATACACTTTTGCCACCGGTGTTTAAGGGCCTCAATACTACTTTTAAAGAGCTCCTTTATCTCTCACACTGGACATATCTACAGATTTACCCGTTCTGAGACAACTCTGTCTTGCATCCCCGGATGTATGTCTCGAACCCCCTATTGTAACGGCATAGATGTTTACGTAGGTTTAGCAGTGTTTGACATCATACAGAGCAACATTTAACGCAAAACAAGTAATGTTTATTTTTGAATTGTGTAAAATATATGGGTGAGAGAAAAATAATCGATCACACCTTTGTACAGGGACAGGGAAATCCAAATCCAGGGATTTCCCTGTACAAAGGGGTGATAGTTTCTACTAATCTTGACTGGTCAGAAAGCCATCCACTGCAAGTATGGCGTCATCATCAGACTAAAGGCTGGTGCAAGAAACAGCTGCTTTCAGTTTTGGGAATAGATGAAAGTCTGATGATGCAAGATCATGTGAATAAGGCGGATGCTCAATCAAATTAAAGCCACAATTTTGAATGGCAGCCATGGTAGTGACAGACTTGTGAACAGTAGCATTGTCCTGATGGAACAACATACCTTTAACTAGTGAACTTTCCGTGGCTCTTAATTTTAATATTTTCCCGTAACTGTGTCAGAATTAAAGCATAGTATGTGTCAATGATTGTTTGTCCTTTTTGGAGATAATCTATCAGCAGAATACCCTCTGCATCCCAGAAAAAACAATATATCAATCAGCCCTCGTATTTAACTCAATGTCTAAATATGTATGAACCACAGACTGAAATGCTTTTTTTTAAATCAACTTGAAACTTAAGGTAGAGTATTCATCAAGTCAGAATTGCTTGTATTTTTTTTGCCTGGATACCCTATTTTTCTCTTCAGTACATTGTTCGGATTATCAAACTAATATGGTTTTTATTAAAGAAAACTTTGATAGTTATATTTTATCACCTCCAAAAAGGGATTTTTCTTACTTTTCCCATAGGGTCCAATGTTAAAGTTCAAACGGCTTTAGCTCTCGTTATAATCATGAAACCACAAAGTTATATTTTGTTTGTATATCAGGTTTAACATAAGCTTTGAATATCTAGAAATGACAATATTGTAAAGTTGTTATTTAGGTAATATGAGGATCTGAGACCCGAGGGATTCTCTACCTTAAATGTACCCTCAGATAAACATTTACATGTACCAACATGAGTCAGTCTTTCCTTTCAAATTGAATTTTCAGATGGGGGTCTTTTTGAAACCTTTCCTTTCCCTGTACTTTCATTGTATTGACAAATGCTTATACGTATATATTCTTTATCAAATACTTCTCCCCGTATGATTATTCGATGAAACAAGATAGAGCACTTCTGAAATCTCTACGGAGACTTCGCGAATCAAATATCATTGGAAAAAACAATAGCTTTGGCGTATAAATCCTATGTGTTAGAATTTTTAAAATCTGATCGCTGAACTATCGTGGATTGAACAATTGTTTTAATTGTGAGAAAATATCAGTTACTCCAGTTTTGTAGAATTATGAAAATCTGGTTATTTCGCCTTCGCGAGGGAGGGACTGCAATATAATTACGTTTGAAACTGTAGGTGTAAAACATATCGGTTGTCATTCATTTCTTATTTATTCCCCCTTTCAAAGGTGAAAAAAATCAAATCAGTAAAGCACATTGTAAAATTCTCGTCTATGATAGTAAGGAAAATGGAAAAATTCTATGAGTGTATTTTTCTGTTAAGCTCATTAGCAGTTGTATCCATTGGACAGAGATCCGAGGTGCAGAACACTTGTATCGTAGGTATGTCTAAATTATTAACCATCATTTAAAATAATTTAGAAATATCATTGTTATACTTATTGGAATTAACCATAAACTAGTAGTAATAGTAGTAAGAGAGGGGGTTATTTATTACAGCGTCGTTGGATATCTTTTCTGGGTTCAATCCTGATTGTCCAACATTTTGAAAATCCCATATCCTGATTGTCCAACAAAATATTTAAGGTCACCTGTATTGTTAAATAAACACACCTATTTGGCTAAATAAACATACCAATTAGGGCTTTTATCATAGTTGAAATATGTTTTCACCAAATTGAACAAAGTTAATTTAAATTTGATATATAAAAAAGTAAAATAAATGTTAAAGTTTCACTCAAAATTAATTTATTTCTCAATTATGATTTTCAGTAGATCATCGACTACATGCAATAGTAGATAATTACTTACAATGATGAGGACAATAAGGAGAAAAATACACTACACTCTATAGTAAAGTTTAAAAAAAATTCTAGAAAACGAGCTTTTCGCCAAAAAAAAAAATGATACATTTATTTATATTATGTATTCATTTTTTATGTACGTGCATCATTTATGACATACAAACAACAAATTCAGGATTTCATAGATTTTTTAAAGAGCTTTGCAGCTTATCGCCAGCATATCCAATATCCCAATATTTCATGACTTCTGAGTTAATACCTATCATTTTTGTACGAAAAGTCTCAGAATTTTGTCAACTTTGGTATATCACAGTCTAAGTAACCTTGGCAATGGGTCCTACATGTACGACCTTAACAATTTTTAGGGGACTTCTTAGTCAATCAAGTTCTTCAGTTTAGAAGTACTAATAAAAATTGCTTCAAAATGTATTAGGGGCAGCTAATGTTACCGTTTATTCACTCTATGTGCTATTGTGTTGACCAGAATGTAAACATGGTAACCATCTTTGTACCATTTTGAGTAGAAATGGGGAGATGTCCGCTCTTAAAGTCTTTTAAAAATAGCAGTTTTCATAAAAAGGAGCAGATTTCTGGATATTTTCTATAAAATGCAAGCGATTCCTGTAATAAAGGATATGAATTCCATGGTTTTACAATCGATTTATATGGTACTAACACAAAAAATTAAGTTACTTTCCCCCTCTATTTTGGAGTAAATTGGAGGTTGTTCATGCGCATGCAATTCTTATATGCTAAATGTTTGTTATAGAATCAGCTAATTTTATTATGGATGGTTATGTCTGCTGTCTGTCTTACACGCCTGTTGTTTGTCTGCTAGTTTGAGATAAAAAAATATGAATGGAATTTCTCCGCTAATCTCATAAAAGCCGCCAACATCTACATGTACAATTGTCTATTTCCAACGAAAAATTTGTTTTATCAAATATAGTCCGTAAATGTTCATACTGAGCACAGGTGCCTGCAGATATGATCGTTTCCAACCTCCCCCCCCCCTCTTTCTTTCTTAGAATCATGGCTAAAATGGTCATGGAATAAAGAAGGGGGAAAAAGAAAATAGAAGAAAAAAACCTTCTTTACTCCACGACCATTTGGCCATGATTCTGAGAAGGAAAGAGGGGGAGGGGTTGGAAACGATCATATCTGCAGGCACCTGTGATACTGATGACATCAAATGGTGAAGAAGCAGGGACGTATATATGTATATGTCCCTGGTAGAAGTACTTTAAAAAGTTAAAACAAATACTTTAGATACATGTACTTAGTATACGTATTTTATCTTATTTATTTTAAATTCATGAGGTTATGCCATATCTGTCCAACATTTACCTGAGCCAATTAGCGGCAAGATCAATGAGATCAATTAACTAAGTAATTATGCAAACAATGTAATTGGTACTACCTAAAATCCTGATTGTCCAACAAAAAATATACCACATTTTTACCTTTTTATATAAATGTTGGACAATCAGGATGACACCCTTTTCTGCATTCTTCTGCTTAGACTGCTATCTGCCATCAGAGTTGGACGCGTCGTTTTTCTTGTAAATTTTTTTTTATAAAATCATTCGAAGAGGACCAAACAAAAATTAACATTATCTTTTCAATCTATTTCAAGAGATCATGAATCTTTCTTACCAAATAAAAGACACTAAACATGCTTAATTCGGATCTTTGCTAGATGCTTACTCCTCACGGCCACCTGTTCCCACCTCTAGCTTGCTAGGGGTCCGTCGATGCTCAATTTAGTGCTCTACTGTGAGTGCTGTTGAGATTATCGTTAGGATCTTCTTTAACTCATTAATCATTCAGTGGTGTCACCAGATAATTTGTATCATTTTAGCTCGAAGTTCAACTGATAAATCTATTATTCGAAACATTGTATGACACCTTTAAAAATGATACGCGTGCATTTAGTATCGCCACCAACAATAAATTCTAAGTTCTAATACGCTGGGCTCTGTTGTCTTTCGAGTTTCTATAGTGCTGTGTTATTGTCTCCGTCTATTTGTTCACTTTTTCTCTTCTTGTTCCGCGTTTTTCCTTGATGGGGATCCTCCTAATTTTTCTTTATATTTTCCAAAGATTAAATACGAATCAAGGCAAAGCCTTGTGTGAGAGCGGAGAAGAATAGACACCAAAAAATCTGTAAAACCTTTGACCTTGAAGTCAAAATCAAAAAAATTTCAAAATCATAACCTTGGGATTCCAAGAATCCCTCCCTGCCGGTCGAGCTAGACTTCCCACTGCAAAAAAAGTCTGGAGCCAGCCAATCTACTTTACACAAACGTAGGTCATTAGAGAGGGAGTCTGATATTCCTACCCTTTCCTCCCTACTGACCTTGAAATCCATTTTTAAAAAGTCAAATCTTTCTTCTTCACTACATAATTATTTCGATCATACCTATCTTGTTTGTTTGATACACTGAAAAGTGCTAGAAAATAACTGCAGTTACTTTTTCCTCTTGCATTACTACAAACATGTACCATTGTTGCACGTGAAAATAGGCACACCGCTACCATGACGTCTTATATAAAGGAGTAAAATAAAGAAATAATGACGTAAAGTATACCGCAGAGTTACGTATCGTTGTGTCGTCATAAGAAATAAAGATGGCGGATTAGTTGCTGCAGGATTTCTGATTTTCAGACGAACAAGTACATGTATTAACTTTTACAAAAAGTTTGCCGGCAGTTAGCTGACATTAAATGTTGTAAAATTCTAGTATTAAAAAATGGAATAAACGATAATCATTCTCGTTAGACCAATCACACAAGTCCGGGATTTTCCATTTTTATTTCCGATTCAAGCTACCCGAGGATCTGTGATTGTTGTAGGACGTATCGGTACAAAGACTTTTCGATTCATATTTCGGAAGATAATGCACTGATACGATATTACTTTCATTTGTCAAGTCATCTAGACTCTTCAGCCGTCCTGATGAAAGTATCTTTTGCACACATTCTAAATAACCTTGATTAATATTTGCATTTTTTTGTAGTTGTCTACCAATCATATTGCCAAGAGTTATTTATTCCGTGCAAGTAGGTCACGATTAATTTAAACCGGCAGTCATGACTGCCGGTAACAATTCGGCGTGTTTCACTTGATTTTGGTAAGACATAAAATAGAGGAATTCTGTCCATTGCGAATTTGTCAAGGTATTTTTCTCCTGCTCTATCGTTTGAGGGTATCGAGTCACTTTTACCCGTATCTGCGACCTGGTTACCATACTTTTTCAACTCGAAGTATGTATATCTTTTGCTCGTGCATTTCCCCATTATTAGGTATACGAGTTAGCATAAATGCGAGCTTTGCTCGCAAAGGTCCATGGGGCCTTTGCAGCGAGCTCCGCTCCCTATAAGGCTATCGATGGTGATTTTTGGATTCTGATTTTTGGTATTTTGTTTAACCTTCATTCACCAATACATACCTGGTGCAAAGTATCTGGAAATATTTATCCAGAAGGCCGCATGCTCTCTTGCAACATAATCTAGAAACACTGAAGTGCTGTACAATATTTTTACCATGACAACTGTTTTTCGTACACCAATGACACCTCAAATTTTACTAATGAATTGTTATTTGAATGTTAAACGTCTTCAAATTCAATAACATCATTTTAGAACAGATAGAATTTTAACATGGACCAGACATGCACGTTTCGGGTACTAAACCCTCGTCAGTGACCCTCCATCTAAACAATGTTATATTGCCAAAGAGTGTAAAAATTATTATGTCCAAGTATTTACAGAAAGACGTAGCAGGATTGGTGGGATATGATGCTACAGGACCCACGTTTAAGAAATTTTAAGAACTTTTGATAACAGAAATTTTCAAATGCGTTGAAGAAACGATCAACCGAAGTTGATCGAACTTGGCTACATGTGCCTTCGAGGACTCCTGGTCCACCAGCAGTGACACTCACCAAGTGGTTCAAATGTTAAACGTCTTCAAATTCAATAGAATCATTTTAGAACAGATAAAATTTCAGCATGGACCAGACATGCACGTTTCGGGTACTAACCCTCGTCAGTGATCATCAATCTAAACAATGTAATATTCCCAAAGAGTGTGAAAATTATTATGTCCAAGAATTTACCGAAAGACGTAACAGGATTGGTGGGATATGATGCTACAGGACCCACGTTTTAGAAATTTCAAGAACTTCTGATAACAGAAATTTTCAAATGCGTTGAAGAGCCAAATGTTTAAAGAAAGGTGACTGGTGAATAAGAGTCAGAGTATGCATTAATTTCATTTGTGTCAAACTGGTAGATATATAATGTCCTTGAAAGTGTTTCTAAAACGCCAAAATAGGGCGTTACCTTTGGATTACAAATGTTAAACGTCTTCAAATTCATTAGCATCATTTAAAAACAGATTAATTAACAGCGTGGACCAGACATGCACGTTTCGGGTATTTAACCTTCGTCAGTGATCCTCAATCCAAACAATGAAATATGACCAAAATATTTGATAATTATTATATCCAAAATATACCGAAAGACGTAGCAAGATGGCTAGGACATGATGCTACAGGACCCAGGTTTCAGAAATTTGTGAAATTTTGTAAGCAGAAATTTTCGAATGCGTTTGAAGAAACGACCAACTTGCACAAAGAAGTTTTCGTCTGTACTTTGTTTAATACCCAAACCGTGCATGTCTGGTCCATGCGGTAAATTCATCTGCTCTAAAATGATGCTAATGAATTTGAAGACACACTTGTACTAATATTTAATACTGTGCATTAATTCAAACCTATATCCTTCCACAAGCGCTGACATTACTTTCGTACATGTTTGATTGTTTGCATTGGAGCGTCATAGTGAGTCATTGCTTCAATTCAAAATTTATTCATGAAATGTCGTCATCTTAGGGTATTGTGGAAGAGTGAACAAAAAATGCTATCATGCATTGTTCTCAGTAAACGAAATTGTTAAATAAACCAAAACTTAAAATGATATGCAACGGCGAATACAGCGCCCCTTTGTCAGAGGGTTTAGGGACGAATTGTGCAAATATATTAAGAAAAAAAGTGTCACATTCGGAGGCGAGCGCTCATCCCTTCTATTTAAATCCGCCAATTATATAAACAAATTTGTTTATATTTCATGGCATCTTTATGCAAGTTAACATGAACATATGATTTCTGTATCTTTCAGAATGTGATGCATTTGAACTTCTTATTCGTAGGGAATGTAACAGTATACTCCAGCAGGTATATGCGATTTATTATCGGCTTATAAGTGTAATGTGTACAAGGTATTGTTGGAAAAAGTTCTTTCCTCTTGAAATGAAGAAGGGGATCTGCAACAACACCCAGTTGCAGTACCAACAGGAAAACCCCAACTGCAAAAACACAAAGCAGACACGCACAGAATGAGACGCAAATGGATAAAGGAACGTCAATCACATAGAGAAACATCAGACACAAATGACCACACATAATCCAACGAGACCAATAGGCAATTGGTGCCAACTTAGTAGCAGAGAGTGTGGTTATCCGGATTACGTGCGTATAACCCTCCCACTTTTTCGATTACCCAGAGGTCTCAAAGAACGTACAGTTTTGGTGTAAAATAACCTCCTCACTGTAAGATGACCATACAAAGAGACAGCATAACGCAGGGGCCAAAGAAACACACAGATGGATATGTAAATGGATATAAAAACATAAGGTGTATGGAATACAGTCCGTGTTCTGTCGGCTGTAGCGAGCTTATGCATGTTATCACCCGAGGAGTCCGACTGAGATGAAACTCTTCCTGGGCACCTGGTCTCACTCCCATATCGGGAATTCGCTTCTTTTCATATGGTGGAGGATTTTGGCTTGTTTGCTTTGGTTTCTGTTTTGTCTTGGTTTTGTATGCCTTCGGTATCTGAATTATCGATTTTGTGCTGTATACAGGGACATGGTCATTGTCCATATTTGTCATTCTCATCAATTTACATATTTTACTTATTGAAACCGAACTTTCTCTTGAATCCATAGCAAATATTTCGTAAGAACGGGGAGTTGCGCAGTGATGCAACATCCTTTAAGGTGATATCACACGTTTCGTGTTATACAACATTTATCTTCAGAAAAAATACATAATTCTGATTTCTTAATTTAATTCAGATGTAAGGGACAATATTAGGAGGTCGCCATCCAAAATTTTGAGATTTTGAAACTGATCAGACTTTTTAGCCATCCCTTGATTGTAATGGAAATGCTCATTTTTTTTGGCTATATTTTTTTTCAGCCCAAGATTTTCAAATGAAACTTCACAAATGATTCCCTCATCATATTGTGCAAATTCTTATAGAAAGAAATCATTCAATGACCACATCATATGTTGCAAAATCTGACTGAATGTGTAAATTATCATGTAAAAAATTAAAAGTGCAATTCGAGTTATCTTTCTTTACCATGTGACCAAAGACAAAAGCATCCGAATTTATATAATCAACTTTTTAAATATCACAGCAGTGTTCCTTCACTCACAAAGATGTCAATATGTAAATAAATAGAACCGAATACAGATTTTGTGTGATGACATGACAGTATGTGTGTCTTTTTCTAACTTTCCTTTTAATAAAATGAAAGTGAGCACATGACAACTAAAGGAAAGTTAGAAAAAGACATGTGCACATGTGTAATGATATTACATGTACCATATGCGTAAGTTTATTATAAGTTTCTCTACATTCAAACACTTTACCGACACCTGACTTATTTCTGAATAGATACGACATATGTATGTAGGTAAAAAAATCTTAACAAAATATTCAAATAAGTTCAATTTCAGCAAGAATTTGACTATTGTTGGTCATTCTAGTCTTACCATTACTTTGCAAAGAAAAAAATACATTCGTCTTTACATACGATTAACAATCTGATTACTGACCCTGCATTCAGGCTCGAACCACGGTCTTCCCGTATGGTAGGCAAGAGCTCTACCTCTGAGCTATTGGATCGACTTGCCGATTGAGCGTTTATAACAAAGCTAGAAGGTTAAGTCATTTTAAGTTACGAAAATCGGAAATCTTCAGCGTGGAGATTTCTTTAAAAGTCTCGTCTAAGGGAGGCTACTGAAACGCGTGTGATATCTCGTTAAAGCAGGCTACCGCCATGATTCAAACAGCAAACAATAGACTACACTAGAATAGATAGATTTTCACATTACCACAGTTGACTTGTATTTTACACATCCTAAGACCCGATATCACAAGATTTGACGTAACTTTTAACTGTGACGTCGTATCTGATTTATGACGTCACAATTAGAAATACCGTCAAAAGTTGTGATGTCTTGTCTTCGAGTGTCTAAAATGCAAGTCTACCGTTAATATGAAGAAGGTATATTGTCTCTCTTTATCTTTGGAATAAGAACAAGTTTGAGCAAATCTTGCACAACCAATTAATTTTTGAATAAGTAAATAAGAAGTGGTATCCTTGAAATTTTGAGCCAACATCAACATATTGTATTTTCAGCTACGAGCTGATTTGTTTTTGTGGAAATCGCCGATTCCAAAAATAATGTTATGAATAGACCTCTTCAATACTTATTCAAAATTCCTCAGCCAAGCAGAACCTTTGTTTCTAAAGAATAACATTGGAAATTAAATGATTTCTTTATCGCAAAAATGTTAATTCTTTTTTTCATTTGGGAGCATTATCCAACTCTGTATGCTGATTACTTTTATCTCATATTACAGTATCGACGAAATATAAGTTTACAAATTCTAGATCTGAAAAGGGAGTTGGTCAACATTATGGATCATAGAAACGGAAAGAGGTCATCTCCTGTTCCTGTTAATGTAAGTAAGCAGTGTTGTAATCTTGACAGGCGATACTATTTCAATCTTTTTTTCTAATCATGAATTTACTTAATGAATACAAAATAAACTCATTTCACGTGACCTTCTGTTTTTTATGCTTTCAACAATGATATTTGCCCCCTGTACAATGTATGAATTCAAAATTTTAGACAGCGGTTTCCCAACAAAATAAGATAAAATAACCTAAAGTCGGCAAGTCAGTTTAACAATAAAACACAAGCTCTGATGAGCTTTTAGACCGACATCAACATATTTAGAAGGAACTGTAACAGTTATAAGAGTTATAGGCATATCATGCAAGCATTTAAAAGTATTTGATCAGGAGTCAAATTGAATGACAAATATCGGTATGTAAGCTAGAAATAAAGAAGCAAAAACACATACACTAAAAGGTACACAATTTAGACACACCTCTCCCAAGTACTGAATGTTTCCTACTCTAATTTGCTGCTTCCTATTTTCTGAAAAGTAAATTTACAGCTTCAAGAGAATGTCCATATGCTGAAGGTGTTTCTGATAAAAATGTGTGAGGTGTAGGCTTTTATCCAGTCTTCTAAAATTCTCAATAAAACTGTTAGGCAACCATGACCCTTTCTAAAAGCACATAAAAATCATCAAATTAAAACATTTTCAAAGTAAACAACAAGTTGGTCACACATTATTCTTTCCAAAATTTTAGAAATATTGTTTAACACACTCACTGTCCAGACGGTCATTCTTTCTGAACAAAGATGTAACCTGCGCCTCTTTAAGTTTATCTGAAAAAATAGAAAATTTCAATGTCTGGTTTACTATACTTGTTTGAAAAGGGATAAGAGGATATTTACCTGCTTTCAATAGAAATTTCACAGAAAGTTCAGTATATCCACACCTACATCTTTTCTTTTGATTTGGGGGGGGGGGATTCATTTTACACATAATCTTATTTACATCAGCACATTCAACAGAATTTAAACTGAATGATCCATTTATTTGATGATTCTCTTTGATCTTGTTGATGTTTGGATGAGTTTGAGGATTAAAATCAAAGTCTTTCCCAATATTGTATGCAACATGTATAAACAATTCATTGAAAGTTTCAACAACCTTTGGAGTTTCAGTCAACAGAGTACCATTTTCGTTCAAAACAATTTTACATTTATTTGATCCTGAACCTTTACAAAATAAGACTTTATAGTTCTCCAAAATCTTTGCTCTTTGAGCCCAAAACTTGATTCTTTTGCAAAATGTGATGAAAACAGTTGGATGGTACCCATTATGTTCAGCTCCTTCTTTTTTGCATAGCAATTTATCATTTGAAATAATTAGAATGCCTACTGTAACTTTTCAACAGACATGGGTGTTTTTCTTTTGAATTTTCTTTTTAAAAAAAAATATTCAAAATTGTTTTTATTTTATTAATTGAAAGGTGTTGAATTATTAGAATTTTCTCGAACTTAAGATATTGAGATATTTACCTTTTACTTCGGGTAATTAAGGAAAGGAATTTTTCTCTTAAGTTAAAATTAATTAGAATACCTTGTGTATTAATTGAAATTATTAAATTTTGTGTTTTCGGGGGCAAAATCTATGTTTTCATAAAAATATCAAAAAGCAGTACATGTAAGATCAATTAAATAAACTATTAAAATCAAATAGATTTGGCATTTTATATCAACAACCACACTTTAAGAAAGAAGGAAAAATCCGTGTATAATAAGTGGAAATCTAATTTCCAATATGCATTTTTTCTGTGATGAAAAATGCTATTTATTTCAGTCAATAACATTTACAATTTTGTTCCGCTTGAAACAAGTTCAGAATATCAACTTATTGAATAAGTTTAAAGGTTTGGTTAGGATTATTAAAGTATAAGGATAAGAAAATTTCCAGTATTTGAGAAAAATATCATTCAATTTAGATAAAGCGTGTAATTAAATGAACTAATCGAAAATCAAGCTTTTCACTCAGAAAAACGACCGAAACACAATGCAATCAGTCAATCAGCAACTGAACGCCAAATAAGCACCTTACATTCATTAAAACGATCCATTCATTCTATGACACCGATATTTAGGAATATTTTGTGTTTTTTAACATGTTTTCCTAATACATACGAGGGCTGATTGATATGTTGTGAGCCTCGTTTTGATGGATTTGAATTTTATCAGACACCTTGCATTATTTTTCCACGTAATCCCCTTCAGTATCTATACACTTTTGCAACCGGTGTTTAAAGGCCTCAATACCACTTTTTAAGAACTCCTTATCTTGAATGGTCAGAAACAGAAAGGCATCCACTGCAAGTATGACGTCATCATCAGACTGAAATTGGGTGCCATACATAGCTGCTATCAGTTTTGGGAATAGATGAAAGTCTGATGGAGCAAGATCAGGTGAATAAGGCGGATGCTCAATCAAATTAAAGCCACAAAAATGAATGGCAGCCATGGCAGTGACAGACTTTTGAACAGTAGCATTGTCCCGATGGACTCACCTTTAACTAGTGAGCTTTCCGCGGCGCTTAATATTTTCCCGTAACTGTGTCAGAAGTGAAGCATAATATGTGCCATTATTTCTTCTTCAGTGCAAAACCTTACTAATGTTTAAAGTGTTTAATGTTTTACTAATGTTTAATGACAGTGCAAAATCTTACTAATTAAATTATTGCTGTGAAAAAAAAAGATTTTGTAGGCAATATCAAAATTCATCGAATATTGAGGGTTTTTTAAAAATGTGTTAATTTGATGACAACCGCTAATGATAACATCCTTACTATTGATACATTTATTACTCGAGCGTACAAGACACTTATTTTGCCAAAATATAAGTTCAATCACTTTTTGTAAAACATGGCGCCTATTTCATCACAAATATGTGGAATTATTTAGAAAAATTAATTTCGATAGCCAGCTGAAAAAATTTTAAATGTTTTTTTATTTTTGTATGAAAAAAGTGTTTTCCTCAAAACTGAAATGTACAAACATAAATGTGTTTTATGTTGACAAAATCCTAAAAGTAAAGACATAATGAGCACTGGAACATATATTCAAGCACAACTCACAATTGAAGCGCTTGCTATTATTAAAGATTAACCGATTTCAAAAAGATGGTTTCAATAAAACAAAATCAAATTGGGCATATTTCGCGAAGAAATATAAAACAACAAATTGTATCAACAAAAAGAGTATACCTTATATTCATTTTGTAGATCACAAAATTAGCATTTAGGGGCTACATAATGATGAGGGGATACAACTTTATTTGAAACTTTATATTTTCATTAGCCAGAAAAACACAGATCTACTTAGAAATAAATATTGATTTATACAAAATCAGAAAAAGCATTTCAAACACTACTTACATATTCTAATCTTCCAAATTTGTAGTCCTAAAAATATTGTAGATATTTTCCTGTTTCCAATTATTGTCCTTCACGAAAATCATGTTTTCCCCCAAAACACCACTTTCGCACCTGATTCAATTCTTACGACACCTTGTATATGAAAGAAAAGTCTTTAAACTTTTATTACATTACATGTATTAATTATGTACCTTAAATGTCAGTTAAAATGAATTTTTCATACCCTTGGTGACCGTACTACTGGTATCATGCAGAATTTAAAAAAAGGAAAATCATTGACATCAGAGCCACCTTTCAAAAATAAAATCTGTGAAGAAATAACATGTACACTTTAATTCAAAATTGCAATTCTGTTGATCGCAAAGTCTGCCAAACATAATAATTCCTTATGGAATCTGCTACATGTATCATAACGAACACTTAAGACTTCCACACTGACAAAGAGTAAGAAATGTAGAAAATATTTCTACAAGAAATAACACATCAACTCCAACATTCTGCAAAGAAACAAAAATGAATCCCCAATGCAGATGATGTCAGGTATCCCAGAAGAGTAACTGAATTATGATTTATTTGAGATTGTATCCTTCCTTTATTATTTGATATTAAAATTGATTTTTTTTCAAATATAGGTTAAAATAAAGATACTTTTAAAAAGATTCATAAGATAAATATTATTATGTTTTAGACCGGCATATCACACGAAGATGACAGGGACACTCAGTACAGCTCATTGACTAACAGAGCTTCTCAACGAAAGCGTCAATCACGTGATCAACAGGATTACAAGGTGACTTTTAAGTCGAAATTTGCTCTGCTTTTCTCCATCTTTTGCATTGAGGTTAAAGACAAATTTTTTTTGTCTTTCTGGTATATGATTTTTCTATTCATCGTGATATATTTTGAATGTTTTACAAGTGCAATATTATAAGCTCATTGCTTAAAACTAAGGTGTACTTTTGAACTGCCCTCTTCGTTAGACCAGAGAGAGCATTAGAAAAGTAGAAATGTCTCGCATTGAAACACTGCATCTATTTTCCCTACAGGATTTTCGTCGTTATTTTCTGAATGAAAAGAAAAAAACTAAAACACTGGTACATTTGTAGAAAAGGCGTAGTTTTTATATAGACAATCTTATAGATGCCTTAGTATGAACTTAAAAGTTGTTTTAAAAAATGAGTGCATTTTGATTATCTGTTTTATATAATATTCATTACACAGGTCGCTGAAGACAGAACGAGTGTGCTTCAACAGATTCTGCGTTTGTTGAAGTTAACTGAATGAGAACACCTTGTGTCGACGATGATTGCTATCACTGGTCCTCGTTGGAGACCAAAGAAAAAACATTCTCGGAAGAGATGTCATTAGATTCCACCAAAGTGATCGTGAAATTTACCTCATTTCTGAAATCTAAGTATTAACATCGTCCATTGTTACAATGTACCCCGTATTAGTAATTTAAGTCCCCTTGTCGATTTGTTTTCTTCTCCAGTGCAAAAGGAATTTATCGATCAAATACATCTATATGAAAAAAGAGTTTAATTTTGATGTATTTGATTTTCTGTGCTATTTGAAGCTAGGAGGGGTATTTTGATAATAATATTTAGGTTTTACCAGCAGAAAAAAATAAGTTGCACTTATAGACTGGATAAGTTAACAAGTTGGTTTCCATTCAAGCTTGTGTTTTACTGTGTTTTACATTTGTATGTATTCGTTTCTATTAGTTTCGCTGAAGACTAATGTTTGTTCTGAGCACTGAAAACTCATGATATGAAAGTCCCTCTTTGACATGAAAGTTTGTATTCTCGCCAAACCCATCAGAAAGTGACACGTCATATTTTTTTTCACAGAGTACAGTAACATTCTTTCTGTTCTTTAATTATTTCATTTTAAGTGTTCACAATATAAGTTATGTATTCATTTCTCTATTGAATTTTAACAATATTGTTAGTCGTGATTTTAATCTCTTTCATTTTGAAGATATTAAAAATTATAGATTTGGGTTGTGTATGCTTTGTTCTTTATATACATGTAGATCGTAGTGCTGACTGAAATCTCTTTCCAAATGAATTGTTTGAATTTTCAAAGAGAAAAGTTTGGTTCATGTCATAGTTTATTGGAACAAATTTAAACAGCGTCACATCACGCATAAATTACCAAAGAAATTTTTTGTTGAAAATATCTTTTTTTTTTCTAGCTAGTACGTTCTAAATGCCTTCAGTTTCAAAGTATAGATATACACACGGAAGAACGGTAGATTCATGCATGTATCTACGTGTTTACCTATGAGGAGATGCTGATAGTCAATAGCTAGGTTTACACTTGTGTTATTTTGGAATCCAAAACATATATCTTCTTCCGTCAGTGTGTATGTGCATACCATCATGATGATATAGCATTTTGTACTGTTTGTGATGTCTGACAACGGCACATTGGCTGTCTACGTACGATTAGATGGATCAACATTGACCGTTCCTGTTCTTATACTAAATTTATTCAAAGTCATTGTGGGAATAATAGTGGTAATTTTGAACTCCATCGCCGCGGCAACGATTTTACAAAAACAGAAATGGCGGGATTTATCATGCGTATTTCTCATGAATTTAGCGGCTTCAGATACACTCATGGGCATAGCCGTCATTTACAGTGCGACGTACAATCTTCTTCATTTTCAGTTTTTTCATGAGTGTGTGTTCCGGTACAGTTGTATGAATGCAGTGATATTTAGTTCCGTGTTCATGGTTCTAGGATTCGGCTTTGATAGATACCTTAAAATTATATTTCCATTCAGATATATCCGAATATGCAAGATATCAACGGTTGTTTTGTACGTCGCAATTGTTTGGGCAAGCGCAGTTCTGCTTGTTGTCCTTCCGTTTTCTTTACATTTTGCTACAGAACATGATGACAGCAGTTGTGGGTATTTTACCGTTTTAAACTCGACTTTCATACAAATATATGCCTGTTTTATGTTTTCCGCTCTCACAATTAAACTATTCATTAACTCTCATATACTTTTGGTGGCGTCGTCTAAAATATGTCCGTCTAAATTTCAAAATAAACAAAAAGCGATCCAGAAGATTTGGCACCTTAGATGGACATGGTGGAAACCAGCAAAGACCGTGATAACAATAGTTGGAGTGAATATTGTATGCATTGTTCCAGCTGGTAAGTATTTCTCTTATCTCATTCAGAACATAGGGTATGGATTTTATGAAAGTTACTTAAACATTCATATCTCAATAATTACTATTTCAGTACTGAACAAAATGAATTCATATTATGGATATATCTATTTTGAGTATTTTCACATCAGTTGAAAGTAATCATTTAATTAAGGCATTCAGATTCAACGAAACAGAAATGAGGAGATTATCTCAAACAGTGAAAACACCGGAACACATGTCAAGAGAAGAAAAAACTGGACAAACAGATGGAGACAGCACTTCACCATAGAAAAACAAAGAACAACACTATTTTAATGAACAGAGTCTTGTGAAAAAAAACCAGAATGTATTATAGCTGGTGCCACTGAAAGTTGGCGCTGTATTAATTAATAAAAGAAATTAAAATGTCATCTATCTATTTACGCGGAATTTATAGAAATTGTGTCAGAATCATCAAAAGCCTTTTATATCGTGGATATGATCCTTGTGTTACCCAGAAGGACACTTGGCTTGGTACTGGACAAATCTACAGCCTTGTATCTGCGCATTCTTATGAATTGCCCTCTCAATGACCGTGGCGACCGGACTCCATGACGGGCCCTGTCCAAACCTCTTTAGAGAAGACAGGGCCCCGACCACCTGTCCTCTCTGAATGTCAGTCGAACTCCTCGGGTGATCAAATGCATGAGCTCGCTACAGCCGGTAGAGGGCGGACTGTATTTCGTATGCCTTCTGTTTTTATATCCATTTACATATCCATCTGTGTGTTTCTTGGGCCCCTGCGTCATGCTGTCTGTTTGTATGTTCATCTTACAGTGAGGAGGTTATTTTACACCATAATTGTACGTTCTTTGAGACCTTTGGGTAATCAGAAAACTGGGAGGGTTGTACGCACGTAATCCGGATAACCACACCGTCTGCTACTTGGCAGATGGCCGTCCTAAGTCGGCACCGGTTGCCCATTGGTCTCGTTGGTTTATGTGTGGTCTTTTGTGTTTCATGTTTCTATGTTGTGTGTTGATGTTCCTTGTCCCTTTTGTGTCTCTTTCTGTGAGTGTCTGCTCTGTGGTTCTGCTAAGGGGGCTTTGAGGGTTTTGTTGTGGGTGCTGCAACCGAGTGTTGTTGGAATCACATCCTTTCTTCTAACTCTATGGAATTAATCCAGAGAATGCATTCCTTTAGAAATCTGTATCGAAAATGTCTATCGTAAAAACGAAATACGTTATAGATTGCACTACTTATGTCAAATTAAAGGAATAAATAAAGACGTACACTAAAATTGAATTATTTCAAAGCCTGTCAGTCATAATTATACGACTAAGTCCCCTAGCGGCTCGCCGGAGGGGACTTATAGTTTCCACCCCGTTTGTCTGTCCGGTCTGTCCGTCTGTCTGTCACACTTTAGTTTTCCGGATATTTTTTCGCTGTTGTTGCATATATTGAACTCATTTTTTGGTATGTGGATATATCTCAATGTGATACAGATCAAGTTCGAGTTTGGTTTCGATTGACCTATTTTCGCAAGAGGTATCATAATGACCCTTTGACTGAACAAAGTTCATGAAATTTCATGAACTCTTCAGTTTTCCGGACTTTTCTTCGGTACTTTTGCAGGTAATGAACTGGTTTTTGGTGTATAAATACATCTTAGTGTGATACAGATCAAGTTTGAGTTTGGGTTTGAATGACTTGTGGCCCTTGGACTTAGCAAATTTCATGAAATTTTCAGTTTTCCAAACTTTTCTTGGCTGTTAATGACGATAATGAATTGAATTTTGGTATGTGAATACATCTAAATCTGATACAGATCAAGATCGAGTTTGCTTTAGATTGACCCATTTTGTACAAGAGTTATGTCCCTTGGACTTAGCAAATTCATGAATGTCAGGTTGCCGGACTTTTATTCAGTCCTATTGGAGATAATGACTTTTGGTATATGAATCATCTTAGTGTGATACAGATCATGATCGAGTCTGGTTTCGATTGACCTATTTTGCAAGGGTCATGACCCTTGGACCCTTGGAAAGTTCATGAAATTTTCCAGTTTTCCGGACTTTCTCTTGGCTGTTATTGCATATAATGAACTGGTTTTTGGTATGTAAATACAGGTTAGTTTCGATATACATTATTTTACAACAGTTATGGCACTTGGACTTAGCTTCGATTGACATACTTTTACAAGAGTTATGGCACTTGGACTTAGCAAATTTCATAAAATGTTCAATTTTTCGCACTTTTCTTGGCTGTTGTTGTAGATATTGAACTGAGTTTTGGTATGTGAATACATCATAGTGTGATACAGATCAATTTTAAGTTGAGTTTTGATTTACCTATTTTTTCAAAAATCATGACCCCTTGACTAGGAAATATGCAGTTTTCCAGACCTTTTCTGTTACTGCAGATAATGAACTGATTTTAAATTCTATGTGTGGGCATTCATCTTTTGGTGCAAGTCAGGTCAGTTCTAAATGTATGTTTAATTGAATTGTAGAAGGCAGAGTTGTAGGACATAGATTTATGCCGGTAGGGGACTTATATCGCCCGGCGATCAAAGATTTATTTCATTTGGATTTTGCTATTTTAGAATAGAAACACAGTTAACAATTAAGACTACCATTCCAACAAACAATACGAACCTATGAGAAAAGAAATTAATTTAAACATTTTGCAAGGAAGCAGAAATAAATCGCCAATGGAGATCAGATCAGGCGCTCGGAGAGAGTAATCATCTCCTGTTTGCTAGCAACACCCGTCACGTAGGTCGTGCAGAAAAAGTCAAACCTTGTGAATGTGTCAAATTTCGGTAATTTCGATGGTTCTTACCTGAAATATGTTCCTACATATGAGATGTTATTATAATGATGCAGAGACAAAGTTACTCTCGCACAAATGTACAAATGTTAAGTAGTTTTTCGTCTAGTCTCCTTCCCATCAGAACGAGATCGTTGTAGTTTGAGTTTGCTCTGAAATAGCGTATCAATTGTGATATGAATACACTATAGGCAGGGAACGAAGTAATTTTAGGAATGGGAAATTTGTAATTTTGAGTTGTAACTCGTCACGTTTTTTATATATAAAAGTATCTATGTGACCATTAATTGTCGTTAAAAGATAATATGAAAAATATATGAAGCAGAATTAATGCTTTCAGTGTTCAGTGATCTCTTTCATCCTCAGTTAACACGGATAAATCAGCAAAATTTTGATTATCATTTGAGAACACGTCATCAATATATCTCTGGGTAGAATTGAATTAGAGTACTAGGTGCCACTCTCCTTAAGAGGGCAAGGACTGAACAGACTCGGATTCATATGTTTATAGATAAATATCAGCAAGAAGCTAGTGGAGCATAATTGATTCCCATTGGAATTCTCATAATTCGTTGAAATTCAATTCCTTCAAACGCTACAAATATGTTATCGATCAGAAAATTCTGAATCAACACTATAATTACCTCTTCATCTGTGAATCTATTATTAGAATAAGATTTTCCCTTGCAAGATAAGTTACTAGTTTATTTGTAACCAACAGTTATATACTTAAGTTGTATTTTGGAATGCCATTTTTTTCGGGTGTAGTCATTATTTTATGATTTGAAAAATCTTTAATTCAATTTAGAATGAGGCATTGTTGAACAAAGAGTAAAAATGAAGAAATCATTGAAACTTGCAGAATTCAGGTGTTCTAAAAGTTCTTTTGAATATCCACATCTAGTTGATGTCGTTCTAGGGTAAATTCTACAGCTTCTAGAGTAAGAGAGTTTCTACAGTAAGATTATATGCACATTTATTATGACAATATCTTTACGTGATACAGGTATATTCCTACTGATAGCAACCAGTGGCGCCATCGACGAAATTTACGACACTTCTGACAAGGACGACTTAATAACCTACATTGCTGCACCAATAATTCTGAACAGCTTGGCTAACCCTCTTCTATATGCATATAAGATCAAGGACATCAGAAAGACATACCAAAGAATATTCTGCTGTCACGATCCTACGTCACTCCATGACGTCGACAGCGGACATGAAACTCTGGGTACCTTTCTACGAAGCAGATTTTCCAGCTTCAGATCTTCGCGGCGGAGATCGACACCGGCAGTTACACCTTTTCCGGTTTCCCATGTAGAGTCTCCGGTGTAATACATTTATGGGACTATCGCATCCTTGTTGAAAGCTATAATTCATTTTTCAGAGACTGAAACTGAACAAAACATTCTCATTCCATTTTATAAACAAAGATGCCAATTCTTTTCAAGAGTCTTATTCCAATTGTAATAATTGTATATTTGCAAGTAATTAAAATCATGAGCATTAAATCTATTTTGTTTGCATTGAAGTGCTTTGTTTTTATTGAAAGTAACAATTTACATATTCATCTACGTATAGGTTTCAAGGTATTTTAAAGTTTCTACATGAATAAGAAGTGGGCGGAGCGTCAGCGGGGCATGCTACATGTAACAGGTGCGCTATCCACTACACCACTGGGGTAGTTGCCATCTAAGCCTGTTAGAAGGTATTTTGAATATTCTACATGAATAAGTAGTGGGCGGATCGTAAGCGAAACTTCAAAATACCTTCTAACCGGCTTAGATGGCAACTACCCCGGTGGCGTAGTGGATAGCGCACCGGTTAACATGCCAGATAGCGTGCCGAAGGTCTCAAGTTCGCGCCTCATCTAAGGCACATATTTTCAAGTCCTTACTGTTTAGCTTTGTAGGATGCAGAAATCATGACGACGATTTCTACACAGAATCTTCACAAATAAGACGATAACTTGAGAGCCTGTGATTGGCTTAGCCTAAATGTTGCCATCTAATTGTTACTTACAGAATCCATGCGTTTGGTTGTAATCTTGTCCAAACTCCTTAAAAGGTGCATTTTTAATCGAGAGGGAAAAACTTATACATCTGAATCAAAGGTTTCTTTTTCGCTACAGAGTACAAATCATACAAATCATGGACATCTAGTGACCTGTGTATTGCCTTGTCCTTCTTCTTGGACAACATTTATGTAAGATTTGGTGAGAATCTCTACAAGCAGATTTTAGTTATCCCTATGGGTACTTGTTGTGCGCCTCTTGTAGCACATTTATTTTCATACACTTACGAAAGGAATTTATCCAAAATCTTCAAAAGCAAAGAAAACATTATGATTTGAAATGTTTCATTGGTACTTCTAGGTACTTGGATGATATTCTTACTATCGACATTCCTGTTTTTGAAATGTATAAAAATGTTATTATCCTCAAGAATTAACTCTGAACAAGGCAAACGTTACAAACATAGAAACACCATTTTGGGACTTGAATATCAAAATTTTTAATGGAGAGATCCATACAAATGTGTATGACAAAAAAAAAAGATGATTTTGGATTCAATATAGTAAATTTTCCCTGGCTTGACGGTAATGTTCCTAGATTACCGTCATACGGTATCTACATTTCACAGCTCATCCGGTATTCTAGAGCATGCAATGATGCTTTGGATTTTCATAGTAGAAATTGACAAATTACGAACTAATTTTAGGTCAATGTTTTCGCTTTCACAAACTAGTAAAGACTTTCTGGAAATTTACAAAAAAAATATTGTCAACTTCTTTTGAAATTGAAACTGTCCACTGAACTGTCCAAACATCTTTAGAGCAGACAGGACCCCGACCACCTGTTCTCTCTGAATCTCAGTCGGACTACTAGAGGAATGGAATGCATGAACTCGCTACAGCCGGCAGAGCACGTAATTCGGATAACCACAATGGTAACCATGTTCACGTGCTATTCCCCATCTAAACAGGTACTATAAGAAATTAAAAAATTCCTTGGGCGGACCGCAATTTATTCCATTGACTATGAACAAACGTGCCTATCATGTAAATGTGTATAATGAATTAGCCTTGTAAAGCATTTTCAAAATTAAGCAAGATACCGACATGGAACTTCCTGAGTGCGTCTCTTGATTCTCGGTCTGCATGGTGTGTATAGACATGACAAACCCAAAATGTATCAATCTATCACAAAAGTACAGACTTTTGAAGTAAATCATATCACTATCCATAAATTCTGCAGAGGTGCAGTTATGAAGTTCGGTGTAGAAATTTCAGTTATCTCGCGAAAAAACATCATGGAAAAAAGATGGAGAATTTACTTATCGTGTTAAAACTATTGAAATTGATTTTGTGTTGAAGATGATTTTTCAATATTGCACCATATCAAATCAAACCCAAATCGATAACATTTTGTGCATTACCGATTACATTACAAGTCTTATATTTTGGAACCTTTGACGAAAGATTGTATCATTTACGCCGGGCCAATATTTGAATTGGTCATATGCAGTTTTAAACAAAAGACCGGAGTTACTTGTAAGATACGCAAGCATAAATAAGTCACACGAAACAGTTTATTAGTCAAAGAGAAGAAGATCGAATCGTTTTAATCGATGACATCATTTAAAGGGGGCGTGGGGGTATTGGACCTATCGGATTGATGTGATTTCGTATACCATAGATACACAATTAGAACGGAGAAAAGTAGAATTTAAACACAACAATATTTTGAAACATGTATGTATGGAAAAAATAAATATCTACAAATTAGATTGAGAGTATATTTGACAACCTATATGCATACAGGGCGAAGCACGCTTCTCGGTCCGTTCTGGAAATCATGATGTAAACATACGTCTGCTTAAGTTGGAAGAGGAAATATTTGGTCTACAAAATGTATGGTGTCTTCCACCCTGCAACTTTTTGTTGTTTACATAGTAAAAATCAATGCAGGATGCAAAGCTGGTCTTATTTAAAAAATAATTTGATGCTAAATATATATACCCTGTTACCCTGTTAATAATGTCTATGATCTTCATGGCACCTTTGTTCTCCCGGCGAATTGATGCTATTCATCAAATGAATGGTTTTCTTGCTGAATTATCATGATTTTGACTACTTCCGCCAATGGTCTTTGAGGTCAACTCGAGGAAGTACAGCTCAAGATCCAACATTTTCGTCGCCATTAAGATCCTTGTAAGGCCAAGCATTTTGACTTACTTGGTATAGTACATGTAGTACAGTTATGTCAAATGCATACGTGCACGAAGCCCTTTCTCATCCATGTAATGAATGTTTTACGGAGAAACTATCGTGTCCGTAAGGTATGGAAAACATAGTAAGAGGCCGATTATTTTTCGGGGGGGGGGGGGGGGGGGCGGAGTCGCATACATTTGAAAATATTCAACATTTACATTCTATATACTCAGGAATTGCATGTATTTTTTATCTTTATTCTTCGGGCGATTTGGTACTTTGAATCAATAGTTTTCTTGTTTTTTTTTCTTATTACTTATTAATAAAATGAAAGGGAAACGGTCGATTACATCGATTACATTTTACTAGAAACAAAAAAAAAAAAAAACAATTTAGATCTTCCATCCTGAAAATGTCCACCCTCCGTGTTGTCCGCTATAAAAATCTCCCTCCATGTAGGTGCCGGAACGGATGTAAACAACGTCACCGGAATTCAAAACCAGAACTTTGATTCCGGTGGCGGAGTCATCGTCCCATGCCAGTTCCGAATCGGCATGTAGTCTGCCGAGAATACTTCCGTTCCGAATTAGTTCCGGTCCGTGAAGATTTCACCATCATGTTGAGATCCAGTTCTAAAGTTGCCTTGGGTTTCTATCGACCATGCAAAAACATATACACCTTTAGATGGCGCAGTGAAAGTGCCCGTATATTGGTTGTAGTGGTTACCAACATTCGTTTCCACGCTGTCGTAAATAAAGTGGTGATGTGGTCCAACACTTGAGTTGAACAAATGGGAAATAGAAGCAGAAAAAGCCACGGCTTGTAAGTCTGGGTCAGGAGCTGCGTCAGTTGGTGGCATCATCAACCCTAAAATGGTCAAAATCTATGATTTGTCATTTTCTCTCAAATTTACCACTTTATGTTAAATTGATAAAAGATTTTAATATACATTGTATGAGCAAAATTTGTTTTTAGAACAAAAAAGAAACTCCACAACTTTATAAAATAAATCGGTGTTACATTTAGGTAAGTATAAAATTAGAATATTCATAAAATATGTGAGTTCCTCAGTACCATTACTCGTGGTAAGGAGGAGTGAGACATGATGACGTTTCAGTGATCACAGCGGAACACGCATGCATAAAAACATATTTTCAAATACGACGAGGAATGGGAACAAACAGACGGAGAGAGCGAACAAATCCCATCTCATCATTGAAACATGAGGGATAACACTACATATACGGAATAATCTCCACAGAGGCCCATCGTAAAAACGAAAGTCATCGTAGGTGGCGCCACTGAAACGTAATGATGTGGCGCTGCACAATTCAAAATGGTTTACCGATATATAAATATACAAATAAAAGCTGTCGTATTATGGTTATCGTATCGAAAGTCAGAAAAAAAGATATTCAAAATTAATTCTGACTTCGTAGTATCAACCATTCTGCCGTTGAGATACAATATGCCAAAAAAAAAAAAAAATTGGTAAACCAGATATGATAAATTAAAAACAATTCATATTGATTAGCTGAAAAAAACTTAGATCTACACAGATTTCACTGAATCCTCACACCCATAGCTCTTCTACTTGTATACAAATATTATAGTCATGTTAGTAATGGCTTGTCGTGAAATGAATTTATCATACTTTTACTGTCATGATCCCCTAATCCACGACTGATTTTGTTACACTGTGCTGCAAGCCTTTTGTTTTCTTCCTGTAGATATTGCACGGATCGCTGAAGACTGTCTAATCTCTCGTTCATTGCCAGGAAATGTTCGTTAAAGAACACCTGACTCACATACTCCGAGTGTGTCAAGACAAAAAGTAGGAAAACATGTAACAGACATATTGGCACTTTGTCCATGATGTCTGTGAGTAATATACATGTAGATAATGTTCTAGAGACAATGATAAGACTTTCACCTGATGTTAGACGGAGTGCTAATGACTTCTACATGTAAAAATGCATTCCTTCAAATTACACATCGACCTATGTATACTATTATATATAAAAAAAGTACAATAAAGGTACAATGGTAACAATGAAATGTGTTTTTGCAGGATGAATTATTTCTTTACTCCGTTTATTATTGTTTATTCGAATTTGTTTTGAAAAAGTTAAGAATACGAAACAACTGTGGTGCATATTTATAGAATAAATGTCATAATTTGTGTTTTGTTACGGGTATGCAACACATAACAAGAGCATTTAATATGAATTATGGCAAAGCCCTTGAAGCGAAGCGAAGACGGTACATGAAAATTCCAGCAAAAATCGCATGGGCCGACGCACGTTGCAGTGTTTATATGGGATACGAAACTAAGGATTTGAAAAATTCCATATGATAGCATTGGAAACTATGGATTCAAAAATTTTTATATAGGATACGAAACTAAGGATTCAAAAATTTTCAGTGTCCTGTTGCAGATATCATAAGCTAACACTTTTCAACCATTTCACTACTTTTCATCCTAGCTTTATATGACATACTGTAAAAACCGAATGTACACCATATAGCTACAAAAATAGGGATTCATCTAGAAATATTTTCGTATAAAAACTGACTAAAATGGCGGCGCCCATCTTGGTTGAAGAAAAATAAAATAAATTGGTTAGTATGTATCTTTTCTTCCTTATTTTCGTTCATTTTTCCACTTCTTTCATATATACATGTATGTGTTACCATTAAAGCTTTCTCAGAGCAAGCGGGCTCTTCGGGCTCGCTTGCTCGCTTCGCTTCCCTATCACATGAAAATTCAAATGCGCTTAACGCATTCTCTATATGAAATACATTACACTGCATAACTTTTATTTTTTAATAATTAATTAAATGTATAATTGATTTAGACGTACACAACACTGAACACTAGCTCTTAATCTGATTATGATTATAACGAATCCCTTCATCACTTCCATTAGCCACACTATCATATGAATTTGCATACACATATGGGTCTTCAGAAATGACGTCATATGGATGTTCATCGTCGTCATAGTAACCGCTAGTGTCATATTCACTCGTTATTCCTCCTTGATTTGGGACAGATAAATGTCCAGGAATATTTTTGTGACCTACATCTTCAGAAATTGGGTTGGAATGTTTATTACTGTTTGCTTTCGATACATTTTCAGTTGATATGTTGTGTTTCTTTTTTGCCAGATTTGTTCTAAATCTATTTGTGTCCCGCAAACTCAGATAATCACCGGGCATAATGTCGTCATATGAACGTATAGATTCACTTCCTCTTATGGTTGAAATTCCGGAATATTCGGAATCCGTTCCCGTCAATTCCGAACTAGAGGTATAACCATTCGACTTTGCTTTCTTAATTTGCCTGAAAGTGGAAACAAAGCATGGAAGTCATTTAGAATAGATATGGCCTTTACATATTCTTATTGACGCTCTTCTTTAGAAGAAAAAAAAAGAGTTTTCAGTTTCGAATTCATTGATATAAACTCCAACAAAATTTACCTTCGCACCAGACAGAGGATAGAAATCACTAGCACCAGTATAAACGCCACTCCTCCAAGGGTTGCTGGTATGGCCACAGTTACTAAAAATAAAATTCATAAATATGATTTTAATTAGGGCCTATACTTCAATATGTGAAAGAAAATATATAACAACCAAAACAAGACTAAAATTATTGTTTTTCTTAATTTAAAAGTTTCTGAAATGTTTGACTTCACTTCTTAAAGGTATTACATATTTCTGATAGTTTTCTAACCAGAGTGGGCGTCCTATGGATGTACTATTTTCTTGATAAATTAACGTTGAACAAAATCTTATATATAAAAGTGCTGTTTGAAAAGACATTGGGAAAATATGTCCTTTAGTTCATACTTTGAAGTTCATCCATGTATCTGTGATGGCGCTTACAAAGATGAAAATATTGTTTTAAATCGCAGCGGAACATAGGTTTCAAAGAAACCACTTAGTCTATCGATCTTATAAAGAAACAAAATGTCAGAAAGCATTTCTTCTTACATTTCATTGCTGGAGATTCTGGGTTTTTCGTTGGTTCCACGTTAGCTGGTGTCATAGACGTGACGGCAGTATCAGGAAAACATTTCACGTATAACTCGACGTTACCTATCAAAGTCAATATTATAGATTATGCATTGATATATCAGTCTCTCTTTTTGAAAAAAATTAGAAATTCAAAAATTGTGATTATAATCCTAATAAAATATTCTGCAGTTTTTATTTTCATCTAACGAGAACTGCATGAGTATCGAGTGAAACAGAGGGAAATAAATTCTCACCAGAAATCCTGAAGCAGAACGTAGTACTGGACGCTTCCTTCACACTACCTGTTTTATTGACGGACAGTGTTACCAATGCTCTATCATCTAAGGACACTAAACGTGTAGGGTGTCTTTGGCCACATTCATATCTACTCCTGGCTTTACCGTCAAAGGAGCCTAAGGTCACCTAAAAGAAAAAAGATCAAGTCATTGAGACCCTCGATATCTACCTCCATATACATGTATGTATGAAAGCTGTAATACATCTACCTTCATGAAACAAGGAAACTTGCCTGGGACATTCTTTAAAAAGCTATACAAAATAATTGAACATCTTCATTGACCAAAGATCTAATTCTTTTACCAGATATACATGTATCTATTGTGAAATAGAATTACCTCCATGTAACTCCTGAGGATACATATTCATAGTTAAACGAAAAAAAAATCTGTATAATATTATATTTTTGCAGTAGAAAAATTATATTTTTGCACTCTTTACCTCATGATGTTTAAGCTATACTTTTGCATAAATTTTACTTATCCAATGTCATAAACATACGAGAGTATAAAAATTAGCATTTAATTTTTCATGGAAAAATCTTGTTTTCCACTTTTTCATTACAAGATTCCTTATTTATGATCCCGAGAAAATCACCCATAAAATGATACTCTGACATAGTAAAATGTCACCTAACCACTGAGTTACAGTTGTTGTTTGGAGGTACATGATGGACATGGAAAGCCACGAAGCCCTGGTCAACCACTTGGATATGGCAAGTACAAGATGGTACAGGTGACCGCGCTGCTGACCTGAAGTCTATCAACACATTCCTCCCCATTGCCTTTTTGTACCTACATCCATCGATGCCTCCTGTATTTAAATTTAGTGATTAGAAAACAGTGTATGACGGTACAAAACTAGGAAATTACAACAAAACCTTGGATTCACCTCATGATGTACAAATATAGAAAACGATCTGAAAACATATTTACGACATTGTCATCCATTGTTGTGCATGTTTTCAATTTAATTTTTTTTTAAATTGCTACTGGTGTATAAGTACACTTTTTCCAACAGTACTTTCCAATTGCTAGCTTCCAAGGACTCGATCTCGATCTGTACCCCAACCAGAGCGCTGCACGAGAGGTTTCGTCGTAAAAAACATCAATTTTGCACTATAACTACGCTACTGCTAGCTATTAACAACAATAACTATTTTTGCTTGTCAGCGAGAAAACACCTCTTTATTTACCCATACAGGTCTGAGGATGGGTGGACATTTTAATAACATGGTTTGTATTCATGCTGTGACATTGTTATATCAACTTGAAGGTTGTTGCCTAAATCGCCGGATCTAGCAAGGGGACAATTTTTTATACTCACTTAAAAGTGTGGGAATTGTGGCTCGAGGAAATAAATACTCTTTGAAAAATGAATATGAAAATATCAAAAGTGACTACTTGCAATATACAAAGTTATCAATGAAAACATTTATTCAACGATTCAAGGTACCCCTAATTGTTTATCAAATAGTCTGGGAACTTACCAATCTTTCTATCTCCGTCCATCCAAGTGCATGGCTTATTATCTGGAAAGAATAGTTGAAATTACAAGAAAACAAGACTAAGCAAACAAAGAGTATTATAGAAAAGGTATCTATACGTGTAAAGATGAAGCGCAAAATTGTCTTTTTTTTCAAAAAGAAAAGAGCCAATATAATTTGGACGATGAATTATAATAATTTGTTGTATAGAGAATATTACTCCTGACTGTTTTATGTAAATGTATTTCATCAACAGGTAAACTATTGTATTGAAAAAAAAAAAAAAAGAAGAAGACTTACCGGCACCTAGTACTGATGTATTAAAATGGATTCCAAAACAAAAACAAACCCAGAAACGAATGAAGTTATTCCAAATCATGGCCGACATCTTGGTCTAACTCTTAATTGAAAGGTTCACTGACGCATGGTACAAAATGACATTCCAAGGGTATATTACGTAACATTACGTACCCGATACAAAAGGCCCATGTTAACAGTACAATACGCCTTAATTGACACTACCCGCTCAAGGCTTAGGCTTCAAGATGGCAAAATCGGAGCTAAACCAAAAGATTAATGCGTACTGTAACAACACCCCGAGGACACAAATAAAGAGCAAGTCCAAACTGTATCATTTTAATAACAATGTTTGGGACGAGGGGTTTAACTCTTCGTTATTACATGTAAATCATGTTGAACTTGAAAGGTTGAATGAGTCAAAGTTCGTGACCACAGTGAAAAGGGTCTTTCAAAACCTTGAACGAAAATCTAGGCTATAGTAGTTTAAAAATTTTGTTTAACGTCCGCGGGCGGGTTACCTTTTAGGAAAATTCCTCAGAAAAAAAAAACCACAAACATTTTCAGGGATATATATATATGTTACAGGGAATAAGTGTAATCAGGGATTTCATGTAATTCCTGAAATTAAGGGATTTCGAGTAATCTCTGTTTTGATTAGTAATTACATATAATTCCTGAAATTGGCCAGGTATTTCATGTAATTCCTGAATTTTTCGTGCATTTTTACACTTATTTCCTAGCCTTAATTTCTCCTTATTTTCTTTTCTAAAATCTATTATTTTTGGCTCAGTTCTTGCGGAATATCCTCTCTGTCAAGTACCAAGAACCGATTATGCCAAATAATTGAAAATATTCAAACTAGAATAGGTAATTTTTATAAAAATATTCCACAAAATTCGAAGTTCATTTATCATGTTTATTATTATCTATGCAAAAGGTACATGAAACATACCCATGAGCGCAGAGAAAAAGAATTTATCGAATAAAATTGATGGTCTAAGTTCTCTAAAACATATATCGAAAGTTTCACATAATTCAATCGGAAACATTATCATTTAACCCTCACTAAAGTATCTTGATGATGGGCAATACAAAATTAAGAAGAAATGATAAAAATATTCTAATTTTCAACTATTCATGATGTGATATCTAAATAAGTTTAAGATATATGGCTAGGTAACGGATGTATCTGCCTGACTGCAAGCATAAAACACCAGTATGAAGGTCCATAAAACAATCTTTGTGAATTATTCCTATTCCCGGTAAAAAAAAAAATTGGATATCCCCTTCCTTCGTGTATATCTAAATACTAAGATTTTTTGATTGCAACAAGTTTCATTGAAATAGAATAGATGCAAAGAAAAGATTTTGGGATGAAGCGATAACCATGGCACTTTGGTACAATGGCTGCATTGAGTTACATAGTCCAATCAAATTCACTGCATACAGTTTTACCGAGTATATGTATTACAGTCATATTAGTCTGGGATGTATCACTGGGTTGGGTGCACCCCCCCCTTGATCCTCCAAAACCGGCCTAACTTTGTAGCATTTTTTGCGCTCTTTCAGATAAAAATTTGTCTCATGGAAATTTCCATTGCAAAAGTGGTGTTTTTTGGGAAAAACATGTTTTTTTAGTCAAAAATCGCTGAAAATGGAAAAAAATTATAACTTTTATATGGTTGATGTTTTTAAACATTGAAAAGTGTAAATATATAGTATTTTTGATGCTCTTTCAGATGAAATAAGTTGCAAGTGGAAATTCCTATTTTTACTGTGCATTTTGGGGTAAAAAAGTCGAATTTTTGCCAAAATTCACAGAAATTTGAGGAAATTTTTATTTATTTCTGCTTCTCAGCTCCTCAATATTGCATATGATCGTTAAATGATTATTTAAAAAACATCTTTAAAGTCTCCCCCTTCAAATGACATATATTTTATATTCTTATTTTTTTGCAAAATCCTCGATATTAATTATTTTATACAGAAACCTGTATTTTCAATCAGAAATCTCAGATTTCTGTATATTTATTAAAAGAACCCTTATTTGTTATAAAAGCAATGATTGAAAGCTATTTTCTAGTGTAACTTTTCACACTCTATCAGATTATATATGTTTTACTAACATTTCATTCAAAATCAACGTGTTTTTTGGGGAAAAACATATTTTTTCATTTAAAAATAGCTGATTTCTGGAGAATATTTATTGAATCTATAGAAGTTCTTGAAATGATAACAGGAATGTATTTTGAACTGTAATTATTTAGGTTCACTCATAAATTACATGTATGAAACATAAAAGGTATATTTTCTACTGAATTTTGGGGCAAAATGCCTGTTTTTTGTCTAGAAATTACAGATTTCTGGAAAAATTTTATTGATTCATTTTCTTTGCTAAAACTATACATTTAAAGCTTTTATCATTATAGAAAGTAATCATCTTGTCAGATGATTGTGAAATTAAATGTTATAATTAAATAAAAGCATCATTTTTGGGTAAAATATGCATTTTTATGCAAAAACCACTTATTTTGAGAAAATAAGTACTAGCTCTTTTAATTTGCCTAAATTGATATGTTTTAGCTTTGATATTATGCTGTTTCTTATTATAAATGGATAGAAATGTTATTTGATAACTGAAATTTAATTTATATCTTATTTTGGGGCAAAAAACCTTATTTATGTGAAAAATTCACTTATTTCTGTTAATATTTTTTGAAATTTATATTTCTTATTTAATCAACACTGGAGAGGTTTCATATAATTGGATGGCATAAATGTGATCAAGTTTAATGAGTTAGAAGAGACTTCTTTGATTATATTGCTATTTTGGGTGGAAAATCTCGATTTTAATTTAAAAATTGCTAATTTCTGGAAAATCCTTATTACTATGAAATCAGATGTTATTATTTATATTTAAAAGAGTTCCTGGGTATATCATAGCTTGTTCTTGTAAGTCATATGCATTTGAAATATCCTCTGTTAATTCAATTGGTATTTTGGGGCAAAAAACCTAATTTATGTGCAAAATTCACTTATTTCGGTGAAAATTGTTTTAAATCTATCCTTTTTATTCAATCAAAGCTGGAGAGGTTTCATATAATTGGATGGCATAAAAGTGATCAAGTTTAATGAGTTAGAAGAGATTTTTTTGATAATCTTGCTTTTTGGGTGGAAAATCAACTTTTTATTTAAAAACCGCTGATTTCTGGAAAATCCTTATTACTATGAAATGTGTCGTTATTATTTATGTTAAAAAGTGTTCCTGGGTATATCATAGCTTGTCCTTGTACGTCATATGTATTTGAAGTATCCTCTGTTGGTTTAATTGGTATTTTGGGGCAAAAAATAAGTATTTTTATGAATTATATATAGCCTATATCAAGAAACTTACTATAGAAAGTCTCATATTTCAAACTATGATTATTATCCTCTGTATTTCCTATTCAACTGAAATATAAGACTTTCAATAATAAGTTTCTTGATATAGGCTATATATTCATATAAAACATATTTTTTGCCCCAAAATACCAATTAAATTAACAGAGGATACTTCAAATACATATGACGTACAAGGACAAACTATGGTATACCCAGGAACACTTTAGAATAAGAATAATAACGATACATTTCATAGTAATAAGGAGTTTCTAGAAATCAGCGGTTTTTAAATAAAAATGGAGATTTTCCACCCAAAAAAGCAAGATTGTCAAAGAAATCTCTTCTAACTCATTAAACTTGATCACTTTTATGCCATGCAATTATATGAAACCTCTCCAGCTTTGATTGAATAAAAAGTATAGATTTAAAACAATTTTCACAGAAATAATTGAATTTTGCACATAAATTAGGTTTTTTGCCCCAAAATACCAATTGAATTAACAGAGGATATTTCAAATGCATATGACTTACAAGAACAAGCTATGATATACCCAGGAACTCTTTTCAATATAAATAATAACGTCTGATTACATAGTTGTAAGGATTTTCCAGAAATTAGCGATTTTTAAATAAAAATCGAGATTTTCCACCCAAAATAGCAAGATAATCAAAGAAGTCTCTTCTAACTCATTAAACTTGATCACATTTATGCCATCCAATTATATGAAACCTCTCCAGTGTTGATTAAATAAGAAATATAAATTTCAAAAAATATTAACAGAAATAAGTGAATTTTTCACATAAATAAGGTTTTATGCCCCAAAATAAGATATAAATTAAATTTCAGTTATCAAATAACATTTCTATCCATTTATAATAAGAAACAGCATAATATCAAAGCTAAAACATATCAATTTAGGCAAATTAAAAGAGCTAGTACTTATTTTCTCAAAATAAGTGGTTTTTGCATAAAAATGCATATTTTACCCAAAAATGATGCTTTTAATTAATTATTACATTTAATTTCACAATCATCTGACAAGATGATTACTTTCTATAATGATAATAACTTTAAATGTATAGTTTTAGCAAAGAAAATGAATTAATAAAATTTTTCAGAAATCTGTAATTTCTAGACAAAAAACAGGCATTTTGCCCCAAAATTAAGTAGAAAATATACCTTTTATGTTTCATACATGTAATTTATGAGTGAACCTAAATAATTACAGTTCAAAATACATTCCTGCTATCATTTCAAGAACTTCTATAGATTCAATAAATATTCTCCAGAAATCAGCTATTTTTAAGTGAAAAAATATGTTTTTCCCCAAAAAACACGTTGATTTTGAATGAAATGTTAGTAAAACATATATAATCTGATAGAGTATGAAAAGTTACACTAGAAAATAGCTTTCAATCATTACTTTTATAACAAATAAGGATTCTTTAAATAAATATACAGAAATCTGAGATTTCTGATTGAAAATACAGGTTTCTGTATAAAATAATTAATTTTGAGGATTTTGCAAAAAAATAAGAATATAAAATATATGTCATTTGAAAGAGGAGACTTTAAAGATGTTTTTTAAATCATCATTGAACGTTCATATGCAATATTGAGGAGCTGAGAAGCAGAAATAAATTAAAATTTCCTCAAATTTCTGTGAATTTTGGCAAAAATTCGACTTTTTTACCCCAAAATGCACAGTAAAAATAGGAATTTCCACTTGCAACTCATTTCATCTGAAAGAGCATCAAAAATACTATATATTTACACTTTTCAATGTTTAAAAACATCAACCATATAAAAGTTATAATTTTTTTCCATTTTCAGCGATTTTTGACTAAAAAAACATGTTTTTCCCAAAAAACACCACTTTTGCAATGGAAATTTCCATGAGACAAATTTTTATCTGAAAGAGCGCAAAAAATGCTACAAAGTTAGGCCGGTTTTGGAGGATCAAGGGGGGGTGCACCCAACCCAGTGATACATCCCAGACTATATCAGAGGGCCAAAATCTATCTGTGCAACCGAATTATCCTCTCAAGAGTTTTTCTAACACATCATTTTCCTATCAATCTTAACATAATCAGCCTTAAAAGCATCTCGGATTATATACGTAAACATTTTTTCTCTTTCAGTAATAGGATTTTATATTATGAACATGTAAAATATCTATCATATCGCAATTTCATCATTTTTATATGATTTATGGCCGTCAGGAAATAAGTGTGAAAATGCTAAAATATTTTAGGAATTACATGTAAACCCTTAAATTTTGGGGATTTCATGTAATCCCTAAAATGACCAGGAATTGCACGTAATCACTGAACCTTTCAGGAGTTACATGAAATCCCTGATTACACTTATTCCCTGTAACATATATATATATATTACATTATCAGTAAATGACATTGAATACTATAAAATGCCTATACATGTACCATCATTAATATCAGGAAATAATTATAGTATTTTTTTATCTAAAAAAAAATAAATAATAGTAATAAAGTCAGAATTATGATAATTCTGACTTTATTACTATTATTTATTTTTTTTTAGATAAAAAAATACTATAATTATTTCCTGATATTAATGATGGTACATGTATAGGCATTTTATAATAATATCCACTTCACTTGAGAAAGATATTATTATTTTATGTTTCCAGTCTTCCTTACAAAAATACTTCATATTGATCTTGTGTTTGTGTGTTTTCATGCCTGACAGGAGGGCTCGTTTTAGAAAAAAAAATATTAAATTACCATAGCCTAAGTTAACATTCAAATGCACTTTAGTCTAAAACTCATGTCATATGAAAATGAAATACAATTTAAATCCATTGTCCAGTTTGAAAAGGGGATATATTCAAAATTCAGCCATGAATGGATGTTTATCAATAAAAAAGATAATCTTAAAAAATGATAAATAAATAATGAATTGTAAATAATGAATTAGTTATGCTTGCGTTAGATCATTAGGTAACTTGATTCCTAATAGTATGCCTTCATAGAAAAGAAAAACAAACCAATCAAAAAAAAAAAAAAAAAAAAAAAAAAAAACCGGCATGGTCAGTCTAGCTTGCAGCGAATTTCTCCCACAGCTGTAAGAATTCAACACTTACGTCTACATTATAAATGTACATTGAATACGCGTTTAAAAATACATTGACGGATTCAACGCTGGACGAGGGAGGGGTTGAGGGGAAAATTTAATTGACTGGTCCAAAATGTAAGAGTTATCAATAAATTTTCAACGGATCTGTTGATCTGTAACATGGAAAATGCACAGTACAGAGCCAGACGATCTTTTTGTCTCTGGTTTGTTCCAATTTATTGATTTATAATTTCATAAGTTTTGTATACCGCGGTGTCTATAGTCCAGTACATTTCTAATTGGTATCTTTTGTTTCATATAGATATACATGTACCACGGTTATTCATTATAAATGAGATTGCTTTCAAAGTTTAGGCCAATATTTGAAATTGACCCAAATGCATGTATCGAGGAACGAATAATAAATGCTAAAACGCGTCAATATATTAGTCTGCATTAATACGGCACCAATCTTACAGGTCTTTCTACGTATTTATCGTAATCAAAACATAATTCATCCATGATATGGCAAGACTTTTGAAAATCATCATCAGCTTCATTTCGTGTCTTTCTCATTCTGAGGGATCATTAATCTATGGAAAATATCTACCAAATAATATTATATCAGAAATCTATTCTGTAAGTCTTGTGACATGCGCAAAGGATTGTTCCTCTCGGAAGTCTTGCTTGTCAATAAACTATCAAAGAAGTTACAAGAAAGATGTATTCTGAATGACGCACTGATGGCGTCAGCCTCCGTGGTCAAGACCACGGACAGTGATGTTGCTTATCTGGACATTGCGGACTGGCCGGAGGTAATATCATGTAGTCATTTACTTTACATGAATTTTAATGTAATCTGTCAAATTTAATTTAAATAAATCTTTTGTGTTGAAAAGCACTTTTTTAAGAATGTGCAGTAGTTGTGTAGTAAATGTAATTTTTCAACCGTCGACGCTGTCAATTTTGTACCTACATGTAAGTTTTTTTTTAATTTTTTTTTTTATAAATAGACATTGAGAGATTGTGACGGCTTTTCATGTAGAGATAGAGAACGATGTACGGTGGACAAATCCGGACGAACAATGTGTATACCGTCAGGTTTGTTTTAAAATAATCTTCACTCGGAATACTGAATGAATGTAAGAGAAAAATAAAATAAAATGATCAAATAGATAAAAGAAAAATTTGAAAAAATAAAATGAAATAAAAAAAAAAAACCCCACTTTAGGTGGATAAAAGGATTGAAATACGAATTGTAATGTACGTGTACGAAAATATAATGTAACTATATACATTTTGTAGCTCAATGAAATGTCATCTCCATAACAAAGTGTTTTGATTCACACAATCAAAGGCAATGAAAGATGCAATTTTATGCACATTATTTTCATTTCTACAAATCAATCCTTTTTACCAATTTCTGACTTACACAAATCTTATATATACCGAAATGACATAATTTATTATGCAATAATTGTAACCACATTTATCCTTAGAATGCCCGGATGTTACACGTCCTGATTACGGTACTATTCTGGAGTACGGGAGGAGTGTAGGCGACATAGTGACGTATGAGTGTGACGTTGGGTACGAGCGCGACATTTATGCTCCATCTGTCTGTCAGGAAAATGGACAGTGGTCATACCTTCCAAGATGTCAACAGACAGGTAGGTGGAGTGCTGATTAAGATTTGTTCTTTCTTTTAACTGAATTGAGTTGCCTTAAAATTAACATACTGGGAAGACTAAACGATTTAACAAACGAAAGAGTCTCAGACCGTAAATATTCCCGTTCTATAATTGTGCATAACAAAACAGTCTGAGAATACAGAATATATACAAATCCAGAAAATTGACTGCAGAATATATAACAAACCAGAAAATCGACAACAGAATATACAGCAAACCAGAAAATAGACGACATAATATATAACAAACCAGAAAATCTACTACAGAATATACAACAAACCAGAAAATAGACGACATAATATATAACAAACCAGAAAATCGACTACAGAATATACAGCAAACCAGAAAATAGACGACATAATATATAAAAAAAAATCGACTACAGAATATACAGTAAACCAGAAAATAGACGACATAATATATAAAAAAAATCGACTACAGAATATACAGTAAACCAGAAAATAGACTACAGAATATACAGTAAACCAAACAATATAACAAACCAGAAAATCGAATACAGTATATATATGAATGACAAATATGTATAATGACCATATCTCCATTCAAAGTACAAAAGGAGCTGTTAAGATAAGGGCTTGATTTAGCCCTGAAATCACTCGATTATTTGAATTTTCTCGTGCGCTGTCCTTCTATTTCAGGTTAAAAAGTGGTCGGGATTAAAATATAAAGTATTAGAAGATTCTTAGTAGGTATTTTATTTAAATAGATTTGGTGAACGATGTTATAATTACGGGTTGAAGAGGTAGGGGTACTGCTGAGATAAAACGTCAAATATCGAGCGAAAATTCACAAAAAAAAATGCTTTAGTTTACACAAATGTGATGTTAATTATACTTCTCTACCTTTCAATGTCAAACTTGGATAAGAGAAATTAACCTTGATGTTATTATATCAAAATAATAGGCATAAATCTTAATCCGGAAACTGAAAAACGGTTATATTTCGTATTTATCAGCCACTTATGTAGCTTTCAGGCGCGAAATACGCACAGTGTTGAAATAGACAACTTTCTTGTTCATTTCCTTCCTAACGGTTAATAATTTGATCGGAACACACTCTGAATAGATTGTAACATGATATCAAAGGAAAAAATGGCAATTTTAATTTATTTTACTGCTCTAAATACTAAATACTGATTCTAAAATAGTCATCCATCCCCCTTTTTTTTCGTTTTTCGCCTGTGGGACATTGTTCCCCCCCCCCTCGGTTCAGAACCCCACTTTGTCAGAAAATTTGTTTTATTTATATACACCTTTCGTAAAAGTGGCATTCTGAACCGAGGAGGGGGGGGGAGCAATGTTGTAGAAAAACTTTCCGTTTTCCATTGATTTCTGAAGGAAAAACGCTTATTTTGACCCAAAAAATCGGTCTTACTTTGAATAATTTATCAAACCTGATAGAAGATTCAAATCTGTACCAACTTCTTACTTTTACCGAAAATTTTTCTCAATTTTTGGATTTTGAAATTTTGACTTTTCAGGGCAAATTTTACGCCTTATCTTAACAGCTCCTTTGATAATTTAGAAAATCATAAGCGGAAGGCAAACAAAATCAGAATAAAACAGGAACCAAAGCAAACAAACAAAAACCTCCTCCACATGAAAAGAAGCGAACTCCCAATATGGGACTGAAACCAGGTGCCCAGGAAAAGTCAGCATCCTCCTGCTTGCATGCAACACCCGTCGCTTCAATTCGGTGAAAATGTCACATCCGGTTACTTCCATTTCGGAAGAAATAAACATATTCTGTGGTAAGAGGGTACAAATGGTCTAAGATGGAATATCATCCACGATTCTGGACAATGGGACATCATAGTGTATAAGGAGTTCCCCGTATTGACCGTAAAACATCCTCAGTGAGGATGTTAGTCGGTCACAAACGCATCCCTGATTGAGAAGCTTATCTGAAAGACGCAGAACTCTCAGAACACAATCTGTGCATTTGGTACTTGCTCTGGCATAACGTATCAACTGAGATATGAACACGCCATAAGCAGGCGATGAAGGAATGTTGTTACTCAGAAAGGGAAAGTTTGTGATGCTGAAATTGACTATACAACATATGATTAAATTCAATCATATTGCACTTTTTTCTTTTCAAGTCTGTCCCCCTGTTCCTGACATATCACAGGCGCGTGCTAATACTACGGACCGTGTGTCGGGGACAGTGGTAAGCTACATATGTAACAGTGGATATATCGGTAAGGGACCTGATATCACAAGATGTGACAACAGTGGACAGTGGACAGATACAGACTTCGAATGCTTTTATGGTAATATGTTACACATGCTAATCCATGATTGCAATTTGCCTCTCTTGTTACGGTGGCTGCTGCATGCTGCAAGAAAGACATTTCATCAGCTTTCGGTAAAATAAACGATTCATTGCCTAGTTTGGTGGGAGACAACCAGAGAAATTATGTCTCCCTCGGGTGACATGATTTTTCTGAGTTGAACAAATCGTTGTGTCTCCCTCCCAAATGGGCAATAAATGTATTTTGTTACATGCATATACCTGAGGTTTTGTATTCTTCAATTTATGTTTCCGTTTAGATTGTGGTACCCCCGACGTTATCACTGGTGCATCCGTAGTAAATAACTATACACATGCTACCTACACATGTACCTCTGGATTCATGTCTGTGATAGGACAATCAGACGACACAGTGGTGTGTAGTGAGAGCATCCGGGGATGGACACAATCAAACTTTCTATGCGTTGCAGGTATAAATGCATGGTATCATATAAATAATAAACGAGAAATTATACTCATTATCTATGCCTGGTACGCCAACCATATTAATATAATGAAAAGGTAATTTTTTTCAAAGAAATTCATTGTAAGGGTTAACTGACTCCATTCATAAGATTTCAGAGTCCGTTTCTTAAAGAGATCAGTGATACAATTTATGACGAATGGGAGTATGATTGATTTACATGTTGAATCATTGTGATATCTTCAAAATATTTGAAAACTCCAGAAAACCAATATTACTGGTAAGTTTTTGAAAATACTTGAAGACAATGGGATGTTTTTAAACCAGATTACTAACATGAAACTCATTTCAAATATTCAGTTTGTCCACCTGTTCCTGGCATAGCAAATTCCGAAGCGAATACAACAGCACGGTATGAGGGTACAGTGGTGGGCTATACATGCCTGAGTGGATTTATCTTAACTGGGGTGGAAACCATCACATGTAATACCCGACAGCAATGGAGCGATCCTAACTTCAAATGTTTCTTTGGTAATTATATCACTTAATACGTTTTGAATTGATAAAAGGATTTTCCTATTGACACGAAGAAAGAAATTTATATAAATTCGAAGACATGCAGATAGGGGATATGGTAAGTTGTAGGCAAATACATAAGTACGCATTGGCTAATTGGCGTTTAAACTCGTATTCTGATTTCTGACTTAACAAAAATATGTTATAAGAATTATGCCAAAAATAATTGGTCTATATTTTTGAATAAAAGTTTTCTTTGTCAGCGGTTCTTGTACTGATACTAGTATTAATGTAATCGAAATGATAAAATGTATAATGTACACGTACGTCACGATGTGGTGTACGTGTATGATTTTGAAGGACGTTCTTAAAATAACATGATGAAAATTCTCTTCTTTATCATTATACATAAATTTAGACTGTGGAGCTCCAACGAGCATTTCTAACACAGACAACTTTTACAACGAAACGCATACCATTTACTATTGTGCACAAGGATATGTGTCCTTGAGTGGACCACCACGCGAGACTATTGAGTGTAGCGAGAAAGACCGAGCATGGACCAGTGCTAGCATCAGCTGCGTTGATGGTATGTCAATATCACTTTCAATAGACTGTAATATTCCATCGCGTGCAAGAAAAGAAATATCATTAAAATTTAATGAAAGCTGAAACAACGACTGTAATAAAAACAATATTTTGCACTACAACAACATGAAAAAATGTATTCAAACAAATATATATTACTTCTCGTATACATGAGCTCGCGGAAGCCGGAAGAGCGCGAACTGTTTTTTTTTTGTATATTCATGTACATTCTCATCCTTTTGTTACTTCTGTCCCTGAGTTTGTGTCGTCATCTTACAGTAAAAATGCTTTCATACGCGACAGTTGTTCGTTCTTCGAGACCTCTGTGTAATAGTTTGAGGGTTTTGTGTATGTAATCTGGATAATTACACAATTGGCTACTTATGTGACAGATGGCCGTCCTAAGTCCGCTGCAGTTGCCCATTGAATTGTGTTAATGTTTAGAAGTCGTCTTGTGTGTTTGGCCTCGTCCCTTTTGTGTCTCTTGCTGTGCTCGTCCACTTTGTGTTTTCACGTGTTGGTGTTTCAGTTTTTGTTGTATATGCTGCAACACAGTTTCCCTTTTGAAAGTCACCTCCTTTCTTTAGGTCTTTTTAAATGGTAATTCCCCTTCAGTATAACAACGCGCAAACGTCGACCGTTGACTATGTAAGGGATAGGTAAACTTTCTACGGTATATTTTTTTCTCAGGACGCTATAGGACCAACATCTTAGATAATCAGATTGGCTCCCTAATTAGTGCTTTTACCCTCTAAAACCCAATCATCATTTGAAATGCTTCCAAACGCATTGTTGTCCGTACTATACATGGATGCATTATAAGTTTGTTAGGGGGTCTCCTGTAGCATTTATTTGAGAAACAAATGTTTTATTTACACGTATAAATCTATGAAAAATTTTTGATTTGAAAATTAAACAGAAATTGATTATTGACTACATGAATTTGTTTTAGTTTGATGTATCATTGAGGATCTGAAATTTCATTGCTTCCTTTATTGTAGACCCATGCCAAAATGGTTATAATCTGATATATGAAGTAGATGAAACTGGAAGCGTACTTACAGGGAGCTTTGCCGACCTGAAGGATAAAGTTATGAGCGGCTTGACGCTAAGGATTATGATATCAGAGAGTCAATCGGACAAACACCATATCATCGAGGTGTCCTCTGTTACAACATCGACGAATGATATCATTGCATCTTCAATTCATAATGACGAAAGGTTGCTTTCTTCAACTACTAGTAATCTGGTAGTGAACAGGCTGTATTATACAGTTAGCTCGTCAGGTCTTATAACTGAATCTCGATGGATGATAGGAATGCAGACGATGCTTTCTCAAACTTCATACCAATCTCACACGTCATGGTTTGCAGATATGGATTCCTTCCAAAGTATTTACACTTATGATCCAGTCACTGCAATTGCAAGCGGCAGCATCACGGATCTTGTTGAAAAAGCATCGAAAGGTAGTGAAATACAGGTCATGATAGACAATGGCGTTCTTCACAATCCTGGAAGCATAGGGTACACTACAACGCAAATAACAATCCAGAATGTTTGGTACCTGGGAAACTTGATATCATTATCACCAACTTCGAGATTGCATTGGTCATTGAATCTGCTGGATCCTACCGACGGTTCCATATCAGAAATTACGTGGTACACGGAAAGCAACGACAACCACTTTAGCGATAGATATACATTCCAAGACTGGATTTATAATGACTGCTGGGATTTGAAATATGAAAATGACGCTTCTGGCAATTCTGTCACTGGGAATTTATATGAGTTGATTGATTTAATAAAGAGTGGTCATAGAGTCCGCGTGGATACAGAAGGAAGGCTTGAGGAGGCATTGTCCATAAGGGTTGATAACGGTGTTGTTTGGGTGCAAACTCTAGATTCAGCGGTACAAGACATGAATGCAAATTTCAATGCAAACAACCCCTCTCGGGTTTTCAGGAGCATATCTACTAGCGGTGTTATTTTTGCTAGTCATTGTGGAAATGGTGAATGCATTGCTCAAACGGTTGTTAAGAAGAACATGAAATGGTATGTTGATAAAGCAGTTTGGGAAAACATGTTGGTTCATTTGCAACAGAATCAAGCCGGCGGTTTTACATCACAAAGCGCAATGCAAAACCTTTTGAACAAAGTAAAGACGGGCAGAAAGGTGCGACTCCATATTAATGATTATTCGGACCTTGATATTTTCGTAAATGCTGACCACGTTACAATTGACGGTGGAACATCTACCACCGATGCATCGTCTGTCAATCACTTATATGTGACTCCTGGCGTCTCGATTCCAATGTCACCAGATTGGCAGTTCCTCTACGTGACAACTGCCTCATACAACGCTGTCATCGTTAGAATGAACTATTTCTTTCACCAGCAGACCTTTGAAGATGAACGAGAAGTTGAGACTACATGGTTTGTCAATTGAATTTAAATGCATGGACCAAAAATCGGCAAAAACGCAATTTATGTTCACATTTTTACTTTACTTTTATTCAACAAAATATATGGTCAATCTCTTTATCTCGCAAATTGCACTGTTTCCTGTATATCATGTGTAAGACCCCTGATATCTCTTCTGAATCAGAAAAGAAAGTATCATATCGATTACTATAATGCCTCTTCAATATTGGGGTTTTATTTGAATTTTATTGCACTATTCATATACGTCATCAGCGATTAAAACTATCAAAATCTATAAATAACAAACTTGTTTATATTTTCATCCATAGAAAGTAAAATTGAGCGACTTCGTCTCTGGAGAGCCATTGATCCCGATTGGACAATTCTCTCGTCTTCTATAAGAACCTTCTGCTCTACACCACTATCATCAAGAGCAATTATTGAATGGTTATTGCTACAAACCAAGACTAAAACCTTGTCGAAGATGGTTCCTGCAGATGGATTCCCCGGGATTGATATGCTCCATAAACAAGTACCTAATGTATCAAAACAATATATCCTTCCCGATGTATCCAATATGTAAAATTTGGTACCCGACTGGTGCATCTTGATGCAGTGCACATAACCAACGATGTCCTTCCCTAATTGCTCCATGGAATGGTTATGGATCATATCGCCACTCCTTTCAAATATTTCTATATGTTTTGATTTCTGTTCACTTAGAACAGCGAACATATCGCCTGCATACGAAACCGCCAGAGGTCTCCCTTTGATTTTTATTGTCTTCCTTCGCTTGCTTATTTCTCTCTCGCCGATGACAAAAGTTACAATGGCAAAATCCTGCAGTGTTGCAACATCTATGTCAGAAACCACGGTTAAGTCAGTGCAGGGCGACTCCACCTCTGAAATCACAATGAACATATTAAGTCACAATTTATCATGATTTATATCAATAAACATCAAAGGTCGAAGTATCCATCAGTTAGAAGACAAGAAGACAAGGCAAAATCATCAGAATTTTTCATTGGAACAGTTTCGAATCCCAGAATAAACAATATTCCGAAGTGAGACCAGGTGCCCGGGGAGAATAAGCGTCTCCTGTTTACATGCAATATCCGTCGCATCATTTCCATGAAAACCTGTGATATTCAGAGATTGTCTCGATGTATATCATATTGATGTGCATATCAGGTAAAGTTGTCTTGTTTGGTGATGTAGACGGGCTATTTAATCACAGTCAAATCAAAATGACTTTTATAAAACCATCTAATCGCTGGCGTAGGTAGAGCAAAATTAAGTGGCTGCTATTGATGATACAGGATCATGACTTGCTCCAGGATCTCGTAAAGGCCGGCGGTAGTTTCAGAGTAGTGACTTGATCGGAGCTACGAGTGATTTTTTCTCCAGAGTAAAAAAAAAAACCCCAAAAAACTAGGCATTTCAGATATTAAGAGTTTTCACATCAAAAAGAAGAAAAGTGCTAATTCAGAAAATCTGAGGAAGTGGATGTTTTAGTATGTAATCAAACATGGTAGCTACATCACTTATCTTTCTCATATTGTCTACATGTTACATAGAATGTAGCTATACTCACCTTTGCTGAAGATGAACCGACATTCTGGACTGAAAACTTTAATACGCAGATTACTGTTATCTAAGCACACGATCCTGTCGTCTTGCAAGCATACAACGCCATCTATGGTACACGTGGAGACATCTTGTGGCGATCTGGTGCTGAAACTGTCCATAAACTTTGCCCTTCCCGACAAAATTTCAGCTGCAGACGACATCTGAACTTTTTCATTCATAAACCAACATACACAAAGGCAATCTACGAAATAGGTAAAGTTCAAATCAGTTCAGTGTTTAGTTGAAATAGCTCGGAAATCAATGACAATCAACCCATCATCGCAGTACGTGTCTTTTATAGTCCCATATTGCTTAGAAATAATTTACATGAAAATCTGTGCAGATTGGAGTGAAGTGCTGCGGGGTATTCAACGCGAAGAAGTAATTAAACGAAAAGATCGATATTTGTCTGATCGAATTGTTAATTAATGAAACATTTATATTACTGTTGCCGATGTACATTGCATGTATTGGATTCATATGCATAGCGATGTTGAAGAAATTTCGCACATGATAAGATTGAGATTAGTGATTTCAATAGCTGATTTTCCAGTAGATTCATTGACTCAGAGCGGACAGATACCAGACATCACAAATTTGGCGAGATTTTCATTGTGATGTCAAAATAGAAAACATGACAACGCATAGAGTCAGTGCGATCAGATACGACGTCACAATTCAAAATTTTGCCAAATGATTTGATGTCTGATGTCACACCTTGTTCACCCTAACATAAGGGGGTTCGGTGGAGTTGGACCGCGGGTTCGGTGCGTTTGCTTTGACGACTATTTCTAACAATTTTCAAACCTAGTCTTGCAAATATCAGAAAAAGAACATGCTCACGGGCTGAAGGAACTCTATCTTATGATTTTATATGATGCTAGGATCAAGCTATAGAAGTTGAGAACATTCGTTGACAATAAGGGTACACTCCTGTCAAATCTCATTTTTATTCAAAATTCTCTGCTATAGAATTGATGTTCTTGTACCTATGAATCATCTTGCAGGCAACAATATATGGAAATAATATCCAACAAACTTGGACACATTTTGCGTACTTAATTGAGGGAGCGGACATAGGCTAGGCCTTCTCCCTTATCCTCTCTCTTCCTCCCTCCCTTAGTTCCCTTTCTCCATTTCCGGCACCCCTTCCCTCTCCAACCTCCAACTTGTCCGTCCGTCTTTTGATGTTAAGCAAGTGAAGTTCTAAGATATTGATAAAAGAAATTCACTTGACGTACCGACAGTTTGCTGAATTATACAAAGCGCAAAATGGACATGTGTAAGTACATTGTAATATTTTCTAAACAAGGTTTTATAAAACAATTTATCGGTTAGTGTATAACTATGATGTACGACAAACTTCATTTTCATGCACTGGTACATATATCAAAATGTATTATAATATTTCTCATATTTTTGTATAAATTACATTATACATTAGGACATTGTTGCATGCAATCAGGAGACGCTGACTCTCCCCGGGCACCTCGCTTCGGAATGTTGTTCATTCCGGGGTTTGCTACCGTTTCGATGGGAATTCTCACGATTTTGCTTTGCCTTCTCGACTTTGAGACTGAATGACGGTTAGGTACTTCTTTGATGTTCATTATTATCATGGGCTGAATGTCCATAAATGCCATTTTTACAACTCTTTCAGCATTTGTGTATCTAAATTAAAATGGTAGCGAGATGCAAGACTTGTTGTCCGGGGTGTATTATCGTCCAAGTTAGAGACAAACATCTAGTTTGACTGAAAAATTTAATCAATTTTTTTTTCTGTACTTTATTTTCAATACGCTTTTAAGATCATGGTATGGTGCTGTCTGTCTGTCCATCCGCTGTCCGTCTGCTATTTCTTGGTCCACCTGTTTGCCTTTCTCCCTACATTGTGGGCGCAATACAGCCCAATCGGACAACAATATGAAAGTCAAATGTACCATGTACTTTGTGAATTGTGTAGGTTGCTTATAAACAGAACCATGTTGATTCTTAATGTCATGGATACAAGGTCGAGGTAATTCGTGCAAAAAAATTGCGTTTTGAGTGACAATACTTAATGCAGAAAGGAAATAGGATTTACGTATTCATTAGCCGAAAAGAAAGGAGGAGATCTCCAACAACATTCAATTGCAGCACCAACAACAAAACCCCAAAAGACCCAATGCAAAAACACAGAGCCAACACTCACAGAAATAGATGTAAGAGGGACGAGAAACACCAACTCACACCAAAGAATCAAAAGACCATACATAAACCAACGAGACCAATGGGCAAACGGTGCCGACTTAAGACGTCCATCTGTCAGCAGACGGTGTGGTTATAGGGATTACGTGCGCACAACCCTCCAACTTAGCCGATTACTCAGAGGTTTCGAAGAACATACAATTGTGAAGTAAAATAAACCCCTCACTGTAAGATGAACATACATATAGACAGCATGACGCAGGGGCTCAAGAAACACACATATGGATATTTAAATGGATATAAAAATCAGGAGGCATACGAAATACAGTCCATGCTCTGTCGGCTGTAGCGAGCTCATACATGTGATCACCCGAGGAGTCCGACTGACATTCACAGAGGACAGGCGGTCGGGCCTCTGTTTTCTCTAAAGAGGGTTGGACATGACCCGTCATGGAGTCCTGTCGTCACAGTCAGTAGAGTACAATTCTTAAGAATGCGCTGGTACAAGTGTTTATCGTCTTCAAAATTAGCATCATTTTAAAGCATATAAATTTACAGCATAGATCAGACATGCACGTGTCGGGTTATAAAGCCTGATGTCAATTATCCTCAATCTAAACAATGTACATGTAATATGACCAAAATCTGTGAAAATTATGTCCTAAATATACCGAAAAACGTAGCAAAATTACTGGGATATGATGCTACAGGACCCAGGTTTTAGAAATTTGAGAAAATTTTGTAAACAAAAATTTTCAAATGCGTTTGAAGAAACGACCAACCGAAATTGATCGAACTTGGCTACATGTGCCCTCAGGGACTCCTGGTCCACCAGCAGTGACACTCACCAAGTGGTACAAATGTTTAACGTCTTCAAATTCATTAGCATCATTTTAGAGCAGATAAATTTACAGCACGGACCAGTAGTTTGACCAAGCCAAGTGTTCGTCTGGTGACAAAATGATCATATCCACGGTAAAAAAGAGTTTGAAAATTCTAACATATTTTCGATGATAATTCTGTCTATCTTTGATCCTTCTTATTATCTTTATTATGTCACCATAAAATTCAGGTTGTGAAATACCCAAAGTAATAAACTCTTGCTTGTAAGGGTCCGAATTTTGATAGAAGTTGACAATATTTTTTGCAACACTCGGTTCTCAATTTAATGTCAGATCTGCAAGCGGGTGTTAACAATTGATTTCCGCACCATAACCTCAATTTGTAAAGTGCTATTGCAACAACTTCATACACTAATTCATCATGAGTCAAGGATGTTCCCGATTGATTTTACGGTCAAAAGGTCAAATCATGACTTGGATTATTGAAATTTGTTTCCGGATCCTAAATGAGTTTGTATTGCTATTAACATGGTAATCGCCAGGAATTCTCCCTGGGTCAAGGATGTCCCTATTTATTTTGGGTCAAATGGTAAGAGGTAAAGGTCCTAGGACTTTGATTATTGACAAAAGTTTTCAAGTCGTAACCGAGTGTGCATTGCACCTATTGATATGAAACTTGCAAGAAATGTTAACAAGGAATCCATAAGGGCTCCTTTTGATTTTGTGGTCAAAAAGTCGAGGCCATAGGACTTCGATTATTGAAAATTGCATCTGGATTAAAAAAGAGTGTAATGTACCTATTGGCACAAAAGTTGACAGGAATATTCCCTCTGCGTCAAGAATGTATCTTCTTGATTTTTTGGTCAAAATGTCAATGTTTAACTTATTGTCCGCGAATGTTCTCAACTTCTGTAGCTTGATCCTAGCATAATATAGCATCATATCATAGAGTAGGCTTTCCCTCAACCTGTGAGCTTGTCCTTTTTCTGATATTATATTTGCAATGTTAGGTTTGAAAAATGTAAGAAATAGTCATCCCCAGATTGAAAACAATGCAAACGCACCGAACCCGCGGTCCAACTCCACCGACCCCTTCATGGTGGGTCAGTGGTAAAACACAACAATGTAATTTCTATTTTTAGTTAAATATATAAGAATTGACTGTTCAATTTTGACAGTTTATTGGAGTATGAAGTTTGGTTTGTCGCATCACAAATTGTGTAAAACCGCGTAGCGTAGCGAAGCGGTTTTACGCAAAATTTGTGATGCGACAAACCAAACTTCATATTCCAATAAACTGTCAAAATTGAACAGTCAATTCTTATAATTTCCAAACCCAAATTTATCCAAAATTTCACAAATATACCCAAGAAATTAGTAATTTAAAACATTGCGTATGAAAATATCAACTCTGTAGGGCCCGTAGGCGAACTAGTTCCCAGACGAAATAGATATAATGAATACGTTGTTGGTTAAAGGCAGCAAATGTGTCAAAAATATTCGTTCCCCATCTGGAGCCCCATTTTACCAATCCATAACATCATCCGATGATATGACGTAACATTTTGATGACGCGTTCTGCAGTTCAAATTCAAGGTCGCCGACATGGCAGTTATGTGTTTGGATTGTACATGCAGGAGCTGGGAGTTTATACAGACAGATTCTCTGTACTTATAGATCTAATCCTTGCAGAAAACGGCATGATTATGATCTATTGGTATCAGAATACCTTCCTAGGATTTAGTTATTTCATAAGTGACAAGTTAATTGTGAAAATTCATGACGATACTGTATCCTGATCGAGGCCGAGGTAGGTCGCCGTCTTTTGATCTCTTAATTTTCTATTCGCTGTCAATATTTTCTCCTAAATTCTTCATCTCGCCGAAAATATATCATTAGAAAAGTTTCTAGTTTCAATACTTCATAGGTTCAGAACGATTGTACCTCATAGAAATCATTTGAAACAGTGATCTTCGGTCCTTTTGAAGTTCTCAGTCAAAACTATTGCACGTTGTCGTTGACAGTCGTCAGTCATTGGAAAATTTCAAACGCAGGTACTTTCTACTGTTACGACGGGAATGTAATTTTGAAGAAAATAGCTGAAGTTTCTGTTTTTCTCGTCATTTACTGATTTGTCTGTCTTTCATGAAATTTTAAGGACAGGAAATGGTCTAAGAAACTTCAAAAACAGGAGCATAGCAACCGAACAACGCTGTAAAAACCACGTATACCGGTACATCATCGAAATTGTCATAAAATTTTCATTGATTCTGATATCGTATTTATATCTAAGGGCTACTATTAATAACATTTTTTTCTTTGCATAATTATCATTCGAAAGCCGATCTTAGCAACATACTAAATGATTTTGATGGAAGTAGTTCCGGCTCTTCCGGTATTTTATCGTGTTCATTGGGGTATGAAGTGTATTTCGCCATTTTTCTGACGATCATATTAACCAATCAAAATGCATAGATTGGTGTAAACAAATTTATTTGGAAATTATATGTGAATGAAAATAAAGCATGACTTACACGTGATATACCAAATTTTAAAGGAAAACTTTATCTTTGTTATATTGTCCTCCTAATAATGAAAGTTTGTTTACCATAAAGGTATAGATGAATATAGATTTATGGTCTTGTACTCAGGCATTAATTTTCTTATTTTCAATACTATTTTGAACATTGTACTTAGTGAAAAGATTATGTACACCTAAATGTGTACGTGATTAAATGCATCGTACAGGTAGCCTTCTCGAGATGCAAACGAATTTTAAAGAATTTTTTTTTTAATTATTCAGAAATATCAAGTTTTTTTTCTTTTTAAACACACTCTTTAAAGATATGTATGATAATTACATCATACATTTAACAGGAGACAAATCCATGTAGCCGGAACTGAATTCGAATCAAAAACCTCTCGCTATCTTTCATGTAATTGGCAGACGTCCATTCCGTCTAAACTTAGATACCCGTTTCTGTTAGCCTCGATCTTCTTCGCATTTTTTTATGTTTCCATGGTAACCGTTTCCATTTCCTGGAAACCTTAAACGCGGCTCTTAGTTTAACTTGAATCCGTCTCAATTCCATTACAGTGGATAACATGTGACCGGACCGGGAATCGAACCGAAGACCTTCTTCTTTCCCAACAGACGCTCGTGGTTACCGTTTGCATGGGTCATAGCTAAGTCCTCTACTCAAAATATAGGAATATTATACAATTATGGACTTTTTACGAGGTGAATATGGTGTGATATTTTCTGAATTTGAAAATGTTGACCGAGGCGACAGCCACACACCATATTCACCGAGTGAAAAGTCCACAATTGTTTGATTATATAGTGGACTTAATCAGTATTTATAAATTAAGGTACTTTTTCGAAATGGCTGACATCGACTTTTCTTTGAAAATGTTTCAAGACGTGTTAATATCAGCATTTTCTGTCGCTGAATTATCCTAATGGAATTCATTCAATGAGTCAAATGAAGAATATTCCAGAGTCAAAATCCGTAGATAGGCTCAAAATTTAAGAATTTAAGTTCAACTTCAGGGTCCTTGCTGCTATTTACGAAATGACGTTAATGACGTCACAGATATAAATTTCGCGCGTTTTCGATATTTCATGGTAAACCGGAAGCAAGAGTTTTCGCGGTAGTGATATTTAATGAAATCGCCTCTCACAGATCAGTATGATGAGACAATGACTCGTCACGTGACAGTTCTCAGCCAATGAGAATTTAAACAGACTATATAATAAAGTCTCATAATTGACCCTTTCGAACGTGGGACAATTTTGAGAAATTCCATGACGTCACAATGTAATTTCGATGTTTGACCGAAGTTCGAAGCTTGTTTGTCCAAGGTAAAAGCATTGTGACGTCACGAAATTTTACATTTTTTCCCCGCAATCGGAAGGGTCAATTACGACTAAACAACCAATGAGATTGTCTCACTTGAGACTCCATTTTTGAGGGCGTTGAAAACGAATATTGCTTTATTTTTCGAATTCGATAAAGTTGACGATTTCATGATTTCATGGAATTTCAAGAAATGCCCCTAGAATGGAAGAAAAACGATTAACCATATGTCATAAGGGATGAGAAAAGCCCACCCTCGGAGTCTGGTTTCTGGTCAGGGAACTCGGCAAGCCTCGTTCCCTGACCAGAAACCAGACCCCTCGGGTGGGTTATTCTCATCCCACATGACAGCATATGGTTGATAGTTATAGTCTCAACCTACAGGGTGAGATATAGGCTCATTCCGGAAGTTCTTTTAAAGAAGTTCTCTAGTCGTGGAGATTTTCGTGTATATTACAGTTCATATCAAACTAAATTCCAACAAGAAATTTCCCCATTATGTAATCTCTTTCAGAGCTGATATAGACCAATTTATACTTTACCACCTTTTCCAATTTCTCAAAATAGCTGTACACACCGGAAGTACGTCAGAAGTGTGTAAAAGGGAACCACGTTTCATAACGCTATATATAGAAATGTACATGCATGTTGTGGATACATGTACTAATGTACTCTTATAAATGCCAAAATAAAGGACATATCACATGAGAGTGTATGAGTGATAAATATGATAAAAGAGCATTTAATAATGAAACCTAAATATTTACATTAAAACTAATGTACATAATTTATTTATATACGTACGTACATGTGTTGATATATTTTAAACGACGTCCAGAATCCTAAGTTTATCTCAGAGAGGGATTCTAAGGCATATATAGATAAAAAATCTCAAGGGAATCAACCTTCGTTTCCCCCGGAAAGAAAATGGGAGTTGGGGTAAGCCGTCTATTTCGGAAAAAAAACATACTACATGTACTAGTAAAACAAAGAAAAAATCTGCATCTTTGGCGAATCCAAGGGGTCATGACGTCCTAACCGTCTAGATCACGCTTGTAGATGGTATCCTATTTACAAAATTCTATAATTTCCCCAGTAATCTGACTCCCTCCCGTTCAATAAATATTACCTTCCTTACATTGGAAAAAGCATGCCATGTACATGTTAAAAGAGGGAGAAATTATGTCTGTGAAATATCGGTGAGAATTAAATGTAAAAATATAAGTCATCGACATGTTCAATGTACTTATTTTTGTGAGCGGCGAAAAAAGAAAGAAAGAAGGAAAGATACAAGCTAGATTTTTTTTACATATATACAGGCCCCAAGTGCCGAAAAAAGTCAGTATGCAACAACTGTTAAAGTCAACTATTAACCCCCCTCTCGCCCGAATTTCCAGACATAACTCTCGTCTCCAGAACCACCCCCCCCCTCATAATTAACGATACGATGTTTGACGATTGTTGTTTTGTAAAACAAAATTTTTTATTGAATGTAAACAAATAAATGTCCATCAAATGTTTCATCAAACACAGGGATCATTTTGGGGCGCGATTCTCGCATCTTTTTCTTAAAAACCGCATTGATTTTACTTGGATGCGAGAATTCTCGCACACATCAACATCGAATCTTTTTTTTTTTTTTTTTTTTGTCCCAAGGATTTTCTATGCAATTTATGTCCGCCAGATCGAAAATAAAATGACAGTGTTGTAACTGCAAAAACAAATTTACCCATTGTCTGACCACTTATGTTGAAATGACATGATAATTTTACGGACGAACGCATACACAAGTACCTGTACGTAAATTTAAAATACGTAAGTGGACGTTGGAGATTTAAATAAGGCGCAGAGCATGTTGGAGAAAAATCAATATATTGTATGATAATAGAAAAGAACCTCTCGGATGAGCAGATGCCTACGTAACAACGTAAATATGAGAGATTGATTTAAAAGCCGATAATGGACACGGTCACCGTAGAAAAATGTGCACCAGGGCGCAGCGAGTTGCCGATTTAACGTGCCATTTTTATCGGTTTGGGACTATGTCGCATGGCCTTCCCTGCCCTGGAAATTGTCCAACTGAATAGTTCGACTTCTTTCCCCTTTAACGAGAATTATTAATGAACTGTGTCCAAAGTACTACGCTCCGTCTATGACATGCTTATGACGAAACCTGGTCTGAAACGGATCCGTGTGGAACATCGAAATGCGGCAAGAACTTCAGTTTTCAATATGCAGAGCATAACCTGTTACATGCATACAAAGTTTTCGATAGATTGGGGTGGAGACGTAAATTTTAACTGCGGAAGGAGTTGCGACTGAATTTCGGGAAAAAAAAATTGATAATCATAAACAAGATACCATATCAAATACTTGTATATGTATTCCGGATATCTATTTTCTTATTGTTCTGGGCAACACAGTGATCATATTCTTTTGGAGCGAAGATATAGTCGGGGAGCCAGTGGGGACCCCCATGCACCCCCTTGAGTACTTTTTTTCACGGGTACCATAATGTTCCTTATGGTCTACAGAATCGGTTTTCAGGATGTACTCAAAAATAAACTCATTTAGGCTATGTGTTTTTCGACCGTTTCCATGGCAACCCCCTGCTAAGGTCACGAAAGCACTATTGGTTAAGTAAAATAGCCATATCTTGGCCAAATGTTGAGCTTAACATCTGTAACTGGTATCAATATAACGAGGAAAGGTTGTTCTATTAATCACGTGATCATATGCAAAATAACTATTTTGCATATTCATGAACATTCAAGAACTGAAATAAAAATGCTTGCAAAATACATAAAAATTGACACTTATCATTTTGTTTTGGCTCTATAGTTTTATCTATGATCGTTATTAGATTATATAATAAATACATACAAAGTCGTCTCTCTCCAATGACATAACATTTGGCTCAATATTTTAGTTCAATGGCTTCTAAATTGATGTTTTTTTACAGAAAAATGGCTATTTTAAGTAAGATAAGCTGATTTTTGTATACTAATTATAAGATATTTACTACTTATAAAATCGAATATCTGAACCTGTTTTCTAGTGTATTTTCATGTTTTTCTCATGTAATAAATGTTTACAAAACATGATATACATAATTTTGGTAATTATGGGGCAAAAACCGTATTTTTCAGTGAAAAACAACAGATATCTGGATATTATCTATAAAAGGCAAACAGTTCCTGTAATCTATAAATAAAACGTATATGCTGATGTAACTTCATGGTTCTTAGATCGATTTTTGTATTAGAAGCAAAAATACTACTTTTTTTCTGCTATTTTGGGTAAAAATGTCGGTTTTTTATACTAAAATTACAGATTTCTGAGAAATATTTCAAATATAATTTATATTTGTTGTAATATAGGATATGAAACTAAATTTATTTGTACATATCATGAGAGTATCAATTTACAAAAATAAAATAGTAAGAAATATAGAAATTCATACCATAACCACAGAATAACATTGCAAAAACACTCAATGAATCGTGAACAACACGGTATTACCACCCAATAACGTAACAGAGCAACTCAATAAAAAAAGTATAACCAACCAATAACATAGCAAAGCCACTCAAATTATGGTCTTTTAACCCTTTATTATATATACACAAATTAATAATACAGTATAATCACTTGATTACATAGCAAAACCACTGAATAACATAGTCGTTTGGTCCTTTTATCACATAAGAACCACTTAATTATACAGTGTAAACACTCAATGACATAGCAAAACCCCTCAATAAAGTGGTTGTTAGACCCTTTAATATATCAAAATCACTTAACAATACAACATAACCAACCAATAACGTGATGGTTTGAACATTTGCTATAACAAAAATTTAAAATAACACCGCATAGCTACCCAATAACTTAGCATTACCATAAAATAACGTGATGATTTGATCCTTATCTTAGCAAAACCGCTCAATAACACAGCATAGCTACCCAATAACTTAGCATTACCACTCAATAACGTGATTGTTTGATCTTTTATTATAACAAAACCACTCAATAACATAGTATAGCCACCAAATAACTTAGCATTCTTACTCAATAACGTGATGATTTGACACTTAATTATTACAAAACCACTTAATATTACACCATAACCACCAAATAACTTCTCAATAACGTGGTCGTTTGCCTCTATTTTATAATGAAACCACTCAAGAACAAAGCATGAGTACCCAATAACATTACAAAACCACCAAATAACGTGATGGTTTGACCCTTTATTGTATCGAATCACTGATTAGCATGTCTGTTGACCCTTTATATTGCTAAAATCCACATTAAAACAGTCCTGGTTCCATAGAGAGAACGAGGAAAGATTGTTATTGAGTGGTAATGCTAAGTTATAGGGTGATTATGCAGTGTTATTAAGTGGTTTTGTAACAATAAAGTGTCAAACCATCACGTTTTTGAGTGGTAATGCTATGTTATTGGGTGCTCATGCTGTGTAATTGAGTGGTTTTGATATAATTAAGGGCCAAACGACCACCTTATTAAGTAGTTATGCTAAGTTATTTGGCGGTTTTGTTAAAATAAAGTGTCAAATCGTCACGCTATGGATTTGTAATGCTATGTTTTGGGGAAGTAATTCTGTGTTATTGAGTAGTTTTGTTACAATAAAGGATCAAATCATCACGTTATTATGTAGTAATGCTAAGTAATAAGGTGGATATGCTGTGTTATTACAAATGTAAGTGGTTTTTTTTATAACAAAGGGTCAAACGATCACGTTATTGGGTGGTTTTTTTTATGTTATTGATTGGTTATGCTGTATTATTTAGTGATTTTCATATAGTTAAGGGTCAAACAATGTCTTTATTGAGTGGTTTTGCTATGTCATTGGGTGTTTACACTGTATTGAGATGTGATTTTTATGTTATAAAGGGTCAAATTACTATGTTATTGAGTGGTTTTGCTATGTTATTGTGCGGTTATACTGGATTATTAAGTGGTAAAGGTTGAAAGACCATGTTATTGAGTGTCTTTGCTATATCATCGGTTGATTATACTGTATAATTGAATTGTAAATCATATTTAGAATATTTCTCAGAAATTTGTAAATTTAGTATGAAAAACCGACATTTTAACCAAAAATAGCAGAAAAAAGTAACATTTTTTACTTCTAACACAAAAACCGATCTTAGAACCATGAAATTGCATCAGTATATACGTTTCATTTATAGATTACAGGAACTGTTTGCCTTTTATAGATAATATCCAGATATCTGTTGTTTTTCACTGAAAAATACGGTTTTTTTTGCCCCAAAATTACCAAAATTATGTATATCATGTTTTGTAAACATTTATTACATGAGAAAAACATGAAAATACACTAGAAAACAGGTTCAGATACTCGATTTTATAAGTAGTAAATATCTTATAATTAGTATAAAAAAATCAGCTTATCTTACTTAACATAGCCATTTTTCTGTAAAAACATCAATTTAGAAGCAATTGAACTAAAATATTGAGCAAAATATTATGTCATTGGAGAGAGAAGACTTTGTATGTCTAATAACGATCATAGATAAAACTATAGAGCCAAAACAAAATGATAAGTGTCAATTTTTATGTATTTTGCAAGCATTTTTATTTCAGTTCTTGAATATTCATGAATATGCAAAATAGTTATTTTGCATATGATCACGTGATTAATAGAACAACCTTTCCTCGTTATATTGATACCAGTTACAGATGTTAAGCTCAACATTTGGCCAAGATATGGCTATTTTACTTAACCAATAGTGCTTTCGTGACCTTAGCAGGGGGTTGCCATGGAAACGGTCGAAAAACACATAGCCTAAATGAGTTTATTTTTGAGTACATCCTGAAAACCGATTCTGTAGACCATAAGGAACATTATGGTACCCGTGAAAAAAAGTACTCAAGGGGGTGCATGGGGGTCCCCACTAGCTCCCCGACTAATAGTATTATTTTAAATCTTTCTCTCTCTCTCTCTCTCGTACTGAGATACTCGATCACTTAATGTTGACGAAGAACGCTCGTTACTTTCCGTTTAATTCTGAAACGATTAGAATTTCATTTTATTCGATATACATTACATGATCACTTCTCCCGGTATTGAATTTCAAGAAAGTTATTTTTTTTTCCTGAAATCCTGCACGTAGCTAACAGACAACTTTCCAGGCCATATCATTTATTTTTTTGTCGACCCTAATCATTTAATTTTTTTTACCTTCACAACTTTATATAACTTCAGAAAATAAATTTCATATTATCTGAGCGGCTAAAAATGTGTCGTCAATTTAATGACATTAATTTTCATTTTTCACCCTCTTCCTAATACGGCAGTTGCGCCCCCCCCCCCCCCCCCTCAATCCTAGCTATTTATATGCTGATTAGAATATAAATTTGAGATCCCATCTAGACAGCTAGGAAAGGATTTCATATCCTATAAAATTTCGATCTCTCACCCTCCCTTCATTATTTAATATTTTCCGTGTTCATGTAAGTCTTACCAGGAATGGGGAAGACCCCCCCCCCCTCCCCACTCCACCTGGATGGATCCGACAATGAATTGTACAGGTCTTTTAAAAAAAAACCCACTGATGTCTAATTTACTTTGAAAATGGTTAAACCGAAAAATAATTATAAATGTTCCATACATATACTATATTTCACATTACGTCATCGTGTGAATGTGTAGTGTATACACACATCTGACGTCACGAATTTGTACTTTCAATTTCGGCGGAAGTTGCAGACTAGTTCTGTGTTAAATCGCTAGCTTGTTGATATGGGCCTATAAATCGCTGTTTCATGGATAAACGAGACAATATATTTTTATGGAACTATCAATACTTTGTAATTTGAGTTTGTCCGAGTATATGTAAGTGAAAATACCCACGAGTAGAGGACTTCTTTAACTGTAACGTCATTGTGGCGTCATATATGATTGCTGCGTTAGCCGGTCAAAATATGAAAAAGAATAAATAAAAGCACATTTTTTAGCTCTTTTTGACAGTAAGAGAAAAATAATCTATCCCCAGATGTGATCAGGGACAAGGAAATCCAACCCGAGTGTAGATGATTTGCTTGTACCACGACGAGGCTCCAACTATTCATGAGTGGATTTATTAAAGGAATGTTTCTAAAATTCTTTTTGGTTATAGGAAATAACCTCAAAAAGCCGAAGCACAAACGGTATAATTCGCGTAGCAGTGTCCGGGACCCCGGGCCGAGCCTCTAGAAAGACATTATTCCTACAAATTTATTTGCAGTGTGACAAAGGTATATCTTATATGGAAATATAGGACAAATATAGGAATTTTTCATGAAAAATAGGAAAGTTATAGGACTTTTCGAACGTTCATAGCCAAAAGTTTTAAAAGAATTCGATAGAATATTTACCTCCTGGTATCTATTTTTTGCTAAAATATGTTTTTGTATTATTGAAATAAAACATTTATCATTGTATGAGGTATACGTGATAAGGATAAGGTGGCGAGCGAAGCTGAAATTTGTTCCTGATATTATTATCAGAGATTGTCCCAAATCGCAAAAGAAGTTAGAGATGAAGCAGCAAATAGATTGGCAAAGTAATTTTTTTTTTGGACGTTTGAGGCAAAAATATAGGATTTATAAATTATAGGAAAATTTTCTCAAATATAGGACTTTTATAGGTTCCTATATTTTTTATAGGAAAAATAGGAATTGTATAGGACAGCTATGACCCATGCATTTGACCTATTCGGACCGAATCGATACCCGTTTCTGCGATACACAATGTGGAAATTATATATTGTAACTTTTTAAAGACGGCATGTGGACTTTTAACTTGCGTCACTTCGGAATTTCTCAGCCATACTTTCGGCTCTTTTTATTCATTTTAGAATTTTCAAATTCAAACAAAGCCTACCTTCTGTGATCCTTTACGTTGAAATCCAGTTGTACCTCTTATAATCTAAGGCACCAAACATTCATGAATGGATTTATTTGTAAATAATTTCAGGTTGTGTCCGGGACCCCGGGCCGGGCCTCTAGAAAGACATTTTCGTAGTTTTGATATTGTATGCACAATCACACAAGATCCGGAGTTTTAAGTGCTTGTTTATCACTTTAACAGTTTTTCTATTATCACAGATTAAAATCCGGCTCTATATATATTTTTACAAAGCCGTATCAAGGCGTTGACACTGATCAAAAATTGTTCGGGCATATCATGTGTATACCTCACATTGTATTAAATGTCACCTTTCTCATGTATAATGCAGAAACGATTGATTTTCTACTTTTAAATGTATCTAAATATTTTTAATCATACGATGTTTCAAACATACGTAAAAGATGTTATAAAAAACTTTTAAATTCAGGACTGTACTCTATCATTCGTATACAGAGTTCCTGAAAAGTATCGGTTTTATCGGATTTGACGATAAAAGTCCGATAAAAGCTCACTCTTTAAATGATAAAAATCCCTAAATGTCCGATATTTCTTGGAAGTTTTCAATAACTTTGTAATATCAATATCTATTTCCATTTTGTAAAAAAATTTTTAATAAAAATGGGACTTATCTATAGGTCAGAAATATATATCTATATCAAAATCATGCAACATCTTTAAACTCCAATCTGACCTTCGTTGCACGAGAACTATGATTATAGTGAAACTAATAAATGTTACTGTACAATAGGTCAAAGGTCTAGGTGATATACATTTACACATTCAAATTAAAGGGGCATCCCCAAAGACGTACACTGAAGTTCGTTTATATTTTTTACATCAAAAGGGGCGGATTGTAATATTGATGGTCGTTAGCTAAGTAAAAGTTTTATTGTAACATGCATGTAGAGTACAGTTAAATAATTTATAGAATCAATGAATATGATTAATTTTTCATGTCAAACACTAAACCTAGACTAAATAATCCAGTCTCTCCGCTGCCGCTAAAAGCGACAGCGGAGAGACTGGATTATTTAGTCTAACACTAAACCATGATCAAAATCCAAAAAGTCTCGTAAACGCCGCATTTACAATATATTTTTTTTTCAGGGGCGGATTCAGAGGGATGCGAAGAAAACCTTACTGTATATAGTTTGGCCCATTTTTATCCAGTAAAAATCGACAAAATTCGCCCCTGGACCCCCGACAAAGGGGGCGCTGAAGCCGCCACTGCTTGTCTATATTTGATGCACAAACCGATTCGACGTACACGTATCAGATTTTTAACACCGAAAATTGACAAAGTACGAGTTGCGGTTCTTTTGAAGTCTCGTGCGAGTTGACTAATTCAACTCGGAAGTCCTCGGAAGTTATCATCGACTCAACAATAAGTGAGAAAAATGGCATCGACTGGGACAGACAATCCAGCGGCCCAAAACAACCAAAATAGGAGGAATCAGGTAGTGTTCTAGCAAGAAATACACACAAATACAATGCAAATATAAATTAAAATTACAGAGCTGGTGCAAAATATGTAGAAAATATCATTAATCAACAAATTACCCCATGTTTGAATTTTGTTTACATGTTCGTTCGTTCGGAATATGATCGTTCAAGATTAAATACTAAATATGTCATATCTTATATATGTAGGCCTAAAGCACATATTTTTACATTCTAAGAAGAAAATAGTTTTCTTCTTAGTTGTCGGGATTTGGAACATCATTTTCGGAGGGGGGTTGTCATTGTTTAAACTCAGCTACTTTTCATATGGTTCAGCTGGTTTCAGTTCGGGAAACCTCAAAATTCGGCAACGTTGTCAAATTCAACCACTCATTGCCCCCCTAATTGCTGAATTCGGCAACTTTAGGTTGCCCAATTCAGCAACTTTGCACTGAATAATAAATCATCATTAGAGTACTAAATTGTATACTTTCGCCGTTTCGGCATAATTATACTTCGAGTTTCTCTAATAAATTTGCCGGCCTTTGTTCAGTTAAGGGGACCGGGACTATATAGACAAAAAAAAGATGATTTTAAAGGGTAAAAATAATCCGACCTTATTCCCGCTACTATATCCAGGTGTCTTACGTCATAGACCCTCTGGAAAGAGGGAGGGTTTTGATACAATAGGGAAAATTGGTGTTGTACACTGTAACTCAACCTAAAAATGTCACCATTTTGTTTTGAATTTGACCGTCACTTCGCGCGGAAATCCTGAGGTCACAATGGGATTTTCGTACGGGAAACAATGATAATGAATTCTAACAATTACTTTTACGTCACGCAACTGTCATTTTGTACGGGTAATCAGTGAATCAACTACAAAGATGCGTTTGAAAGGGGAAATGTACAAAGCCAAGCGACCGTTTGAGTGTATTTACCGGGGGTTTGGGGGCAGTAGCCCCAATAAAAGTGAGTTAAAATAGTGATTTATTGTTCCTTTAGTTACAGAAAAGAAAAACATCTTAAAAATGTTCATGTATTTCATTTATTTTGTCCTTAATAGTCGTGGAATCCTAAAGTCAATCAAGAGCAATTTTAAACAGTAAAAATAATGATTATATTATAATCCACAGTACAAATGAAAAACGTAACACTATTAAAACAGTAGTAAATACTTTATTCTCTGAAAAAAATTCTGGTTGAAAATTTCGTCTTCATATTGCCTTATTTGCCTATATAGTCCTGGTCCCCTAAACTGAACAAAGGCCAATTTGCCTTTCTACATGTTTTAGAGCAATTGAGAAAAAGTTCCTTTTAAGAATTTAAAAAAAAGTTGCCCATTACACTCAATGTTAAATCAGACATTAAATCTGTATTTTCAGTCTTGATTTTTTGCTGTAAGGTTTCAAATTTGACAACATTGCCGAATTTTCAGAAATTTCCCGAACTGGTTTGAAAACTACTGTCCTTTTTACTAAATCCAGAGAACCCTGTTTCGTCGATTTTTTCTGTCGTCTGAAAAATTTTCCTTTTAATTACTGTTTACGAGAATTCACCTCCTTTACATGTAGTCGTAACTGGAAATTAACTTCAATTTACCCTATCAGCTGCCTTAAAACCACAATATAATAA